>CM035411.1:88793733-88903733 GCA_020310875.1 Ceratopteris richardii
ATACCCCACTTCCCATACATAGTTACAAGAGCAGTTCCAACATCAATTTGGTTATCAAAACCCATCTTTATTGCAGATGCATGTATAGACATACCTTTATCATATGTTGAAAGGTTGGAGCATGCTTTTAAAAGGCTAACAACCATAGATTCATCAAGCCCTACCTTTTCCATCTGCATTATGTCGAAAAGTTCTAGTGCTTTCTTGTCATGACAATGCTGCACATATGCAGAAATCATTACATTCCATAAAACAAGGCTGCGCTGCTGTACGCTGTCAAAGTATACGCTTGCTTCCTCGAGCTCCCCACACTTTCCATATACATTAATTATAGCTGTTTGAAGGGAACAATCCATCTTATGCTCACTGCATAGAATCATTGCATGAAACCGTCTGCATTCCTCCAAAGCAGACAGCATCTCACATGCAGTCAAGATACTCAAGTACGTAAGCTTATTGACCATGATCCCTTCTTGCAGCATCTGATAGAAAGATTGTAAAGGTTCCATGGCCATTCCATTTTGTGTATAAGCACTTAAAAAAGTATTCCAGGAAACAGTATTACGATGTTTCATATTCATGAAGACTGAGTAGGCCTCATCCAGATCCCCAAATCTGCCATACATATTGACAAGTGCAGTTGTCACTACAACATGATGTTCATATTGAGTTGCCTTTATCCGTGAATGTATCACCTTTCCATCCATAATTGAGTTCAAGCTTAAACATGCATTGAGAACACTAACAAATGTTCCATCATCTGGCTTAATGCCCACGTCATGCATTTCCCAAAAAAGTTCAACTGCCTTCTGACCTTGATCGTTTTGAGCATATGCATCAATAAGCACATTCCAAGAAACAACAGTACGGTTATTTAGTTTATCAAAGACATGTTGTGCATCCTCTAATAGATCCATTTCACCATACATCTTAATAAGTGAGGTTCCAATAAAAGAATCAGTATCAAACCCAAGTTTAACTATAGTGCCATGGACCATATTTCCCATATCCAACATATATGGGTTGTGAAAGCCGCAGATAACAGAAAGCAAGGTGATATTGGTTGGAGAAATGCCCACCCCCTGCATCAACTCAAATAATCTAAATGCATCCTCTCCAAGTTCACTGTCAGCAAGTATTGTGATCATTGTTGTCCAAGAGATAACATTACGATGGTATAACTTGTGGAACATAATGAGTGCTGCTTCAACAGAGCCGCATTTTCCGTACATTGTTACAAGGGCACTTCCTAATAAAGGATTACCTTCAAACCCATTCTCCACTAAATGTGAGTGTACCATGAACCCATCCATTAATGCAGATGGATGATTACAAGAACTTAAGACACTCATAAAGGTGACAATGGTTAGCTTGATAGACTGGTGCAACATTTCATTGAAAAGCTGAAGGGCGTCTTTTTCGAATCCATACTGAGTATAAACACTTATCATGGCGTTCCAAGCTGCAGTGTCTTTGGATGAAGAAAGAAACATAAAATGTGCATCCTCAAGAGCGCCACACCGACCGTACATGTTAAGTGTCATGTTCTCAAAGAACTGGTTATGATCAAGACCAATTTTAATGATGTGATCATGCAATGCGCGACCTTGTTCAATGTTGGTTTCTGATTGCAGGAGAGTAGCAATGCTTTTCATGTCCAAACCAGATTTGATTCCATGATTATCTGCCTGTACAGGTGTAGAGTATGATAAATAGTTTTCCGCCACCTCCTGTATATGGGGGACTTGCAAGCCGATAAGTGACAAGGTCCTACTCTTTTCTGATTCACAGACATCTGCTGCATTGAGAACGTCCCGGTTGCACGAAAACACAGAATGACGTTTTAAGAGGATGCCACTACACATCCGTTCTGGCTAATCGCGCACTCTTTCTCGCGTCGCCCCTCGTCTCCTTTACGACAGAACAGTGAAATATCACTCACAACAGTTTTTAAGGCCATCCAAATAGTGTGGTGACTTTGTAGTTCGTTTGTTGACATTTGGGCAAAGGACCCAAGTCTTCCTCCGGGGGGGGATTCACATAGGAGGGATGGAATCATGGAACACACAAGAAGGTTTCCAGGCAGAAGAGAGGCGAAAGAATGGACTCCATTACCAGCGTTTCCAGCAAAGCTAGAACATTTTTGGACTGGACAGCAATTCTTTATTTGGCAGTCTATGTGAATGAAGAAGGAGAGGAAAATAAAAGTGGTTTCACATAGAGGTGCAGCATAAACTTTTTTGTTTTTAAATTATATTTGTATTTATTTTATTATTGCTTACAAAAAATGCATAGCTTTTAGTGTATGTTCCACCTTTATTTTCTTTTCACACAAAGCCAACGCATATGTGTGAAGAGGTTGAAAGTGGGTTACAAGTCTACCTCTTCAGTCCATGTCCCATTGTTCTAGTGGTTGGGCCTTTGGTCTCTTGAGGCGGAGGTCTAGAGTTCAATCCCCAGACTGGATATGTAATGGCTTTGGCCAATCTAAGCCAGTTGAAACTAGCTGTAATCTTGATTAACCCCTCCTTTGTGAGATACGAGAGGTCCCATGAGTACTATGCCCATTCACTTATACAATTGTTCTTTCAAAGTTAAAGCTCGGAGGAGTAGGCGCTTGTCGAACTTCCATTAAAAATTTTATTTTATTTTTTTAAATCTACCCATTCACACAAAGCAAAAACACATATTGCTTCTCCTCCATGTTCCATCCATACGTGTGAAGAGGTTGAAAGTGACACTACAATTTTACCTCTTCACACAAAGCCAATCACATATTGCTTCTCCTCCATGTTCCACCCAGGTTTTTCACAAGCTTGTCCTATGGCTATCCCTTCATAAAAGATGTTTGATTTCTCAATTTGATTACTCTATAGAAGAAGAAGACGATCACACTTCATGCTACTATGACCGGACATTATAATAATGTCATAATGTTATAAAAATTCTTTATATAAGTGCAAAGCAAGCTAACTCAGTTATTTTCCTCTATCATACTTAAGGTGAAATCTTTTTTTTTTAATGGAAGTTGAGTCAAAACCCTACTCCCCCAAGTTTTAACTTTGAAATTACAATTGTATAGGGTGAATGGTCGAAATCATTTTTGGGTCACACAAGCAAGATGATCATTTAGAGCACCAACTAAGGGTTTTTTTTTTTAATCTTCCCTTAACAGAATTGGGCTTCAAGTAAAGCTAATTGTTCGCTATGAATATTAATTATTTAATTTATAAATAGTGATTATTACAATATTCAAATGTTGTGATGATATACCATATGGACGAGAAGAAAAGATCAAAGGTTGTTTAACGATGTGGCTATGAGAAGATACATTTGGATTCATCAATTTCTATGTTTTGAATTAGGAATAGTTAAAAAAACTCGAGAAGGAACCTCTAGTCAACACAAAATATTTATCTTTTTTTCCTATAAAAAAATGGTAGAACCGGGTATTACTCATTGTTCTTCACTTTGTATATGCTTCTTGGGTGCCTTATAGGTTTGTGATTAAGGAAATAGCATCCTAAAACACCCTTATCTATCATTAGAGTGCTTGTATTTGCGAGTAATTTGTATACTTGCATGCATATATGCTTGTTTTGTGTATAAATGCGTTTGTTATCATATTATTGTAATTTTTTTTTAATCTTAAACTATCACAAATTTGAGGATTCCATCCATGTTACCGTCTAATTCTCATCCATAGCTTCATGAAGATATTAAACATGATTATGTTTGGAGTGATAAAGCTCAACGTTAGGAATTTCTTTATTAGTGGCTTGACTAGTGCTAATTACATTCCTCAAACTTTCATTAGATCTACCTCACACCTTTGGCTGCAACCCATTCATTTTCTTCTCATCAGCTCCACAAATCGTTAACTTCAAATTCCTCTACTACAATTGGAAGAAACACTTTTTGGATTTGTTATCAGTGAGCATTTACAATTGGGGAGCTTATGTGATGATAAGGATAGGCTAGGATGCAAGATACTTGCTTGGTGCTCATGGTTTGTTGTGTTCTCTCATTTCAACAAGACTACACATTTCTTCACTCTTCTTAGACTCAAAACTGTATTAAAGGTAGGATTGGGAGTAAATTAGGGGTAGGAAATTAAAGGAAGGATTGCAACTCGTTAGAGGAAGTTCAGGAAGCGGCCAAAGAGTCCAAAGTCAAAGTAGTCAAAGCTCAATTAAAGTACAAAGAATTTGGTAAAAGGAGAGCACAAACGTGGAATTGAAGAAGGAAAGGGGCTACTAATTTTCCAACCCAATTAGTACAATGAGCGACGAGGTGAACCTCATGCACATGAGTCTAAATTCAAAAAAGTATTGTGGGTGGAGCAAGTGTAAAATATTCGCACTCACCTTGAAAGGAACTACCCTAGTACAATTCTAGCCATTAATCATACATAATTTCCAAAACATTGATCAACTATTAAGAGCTTTCATAGCTGAATTTGCTAAGAAAGGAGTAAGGCGTGACACCTCAATAATAATAAAAATCTTCAAGCAAGAAGCAATTGAGGATCTCAAATTAGCTACTCGTCACTACAAACAAAACCATAGAGATGAAAACCATGCTCCTCAATTCCAGCCACTAAGCATACATAATTTCCAAAACATCGATCAACTCTTGAGAGCTTTCATAAGTAAATTTTTTAAGAAAGGAGTAAGGCACGATACCTCATTTATGATTACAAGCTTCAAGCAATAAGAAACTAAGGGTGGGAGGGCGAGTACTCACTTCGCTCGCACAAAAGCAACAAAGCTTTTGCATTAGAATGCTCTGATACCATGTAGCTCAAGCGTAAGCACCACCTCCTTTACTTGTCAATCCATGGAGACGTGAGGATTGGTATGAAGACCATGAGTGAGTGAAGGCACAAGTGCGTCAGTGAAAGCACACAAGTATGCACACACATACACACACACACATGCACACAATAAGAGCAAAGAGAGGAACAATCTCTTACAAAAGAACTCTCTTACAAAGCTTCAAACTCTAACAAGCCAACTCTCTAACAACTAACCCCAAAAATGAGCTCTCTAGCTCTTTTTATAGGTTTTTGAGTAGTTTTGGCGTTGTCCAGACCTAGTGTCTGACCTAGTTAAAAATTAGATTCCGGGGCTTATTTAAGGGCTCAAACAAAGTCTAAAAATTATGAAAATTGCTAGGATGATACTTCTAATACTCCTCAAGCTCGAGGACTCCTCGAAGACTCCTCGGCTTGAGCAAAATGGAGTTACAAAAATATGAAATGGTCTTTACAATGGCTTTTAGTGATGAAAATCACTATTTTTATAGGGATTCCTTGTGAAAATTTGACATGTACTTCTTGGAGCTCCCTACTTGCTCCTTGTTCTCGTGTATCCACTTCTTTGACATGTTCTTGCACCTCGTTCTCGACTGCCTTGAGTGCTATAACTCCCCCCCCCCCCTCTCGAGTCTGTCATCCTTGACAGACCCTTGTTGTAAGGGTTGTTCCATGTAGTGCTTGAGAGGTAGTGTCCATCCGTTGTATGTGCTTCTTCCTTGGATTCCAGTGAGAATGTGTCGTTGTGAGCTTCCAAAAATTGCTAGTTGCTCAAACGAGGTTGTCAAGGTTGAATTGGAGCAACTATTGGCTTCGAATTGCTTCCTAGGTATTGATGTTTTCCCCGTGATGTCCTTGAGATCTTCCAAAGATGATGTTCATAGTAGTCATGCCAAGTACGCATAACCCATAGTGAATGATGGGTAAGTGCGTTAGTGGATGGTAGAAAGTATGTGCCTTGTGCACAGCCTTGTAATATGGCCCTATGCATGCTTACTTGGAAAACGCATTGGAAGAAGTGTGGTGCGAAAAGTCACCGGAGGTCTTGAGCTAAGTGCTCAAGGGTATGCTGACGAAGAGGTTTCCTAATCTATCATGGTTATGGTGTTGCCAAAGTAAGGATTCTTACCATGGTGAATGGTCGATCGATGTTTATCTCTTCGTGTTGTACACCCATCATTGTGATGAACCATTAGCTAGTCTTTCGTTGTCGATGAATCTCCTTGTTGATGGTCCACTGATGAAATGCTTTCAGTGCCTGGTCCTATCCCCTCTCTTCAAAGCAACATTTGCCAAATACTGAGAATTGAATTTTTGTATATTCCTTGATAAATAACATTGGGTAAAAAGATTTACAAGGTACTAGAACTACCCCTTGCAGATGTCTCCTTGGCGGCTCTCGTACATACTATAGTTAAGCATCTCTCAAGTTGCAGACCTTCAAGTTCTTCCCTCCTACCAAGGTATGTGGGTGCCATGTTCATGCCAAGTTCTTGACATCTACCAGATAAGGCCGGTGGCAGCGATAATATCGTCTACTAGCCGAGACACACTTCTATCGAAACTGATAAAACCTAGGAACAAGCTCTCTCTCTCTCTCTCTCTCTCTCTCTCTCTCTCTCTCTCTCTCTCTCTCTCTCTCTCTCTCTCTCTCTCTCTTTTTTTTTGGAACAATGACACAAAACAAGAAGACAGAAGTTAGTATCAAGAAAATAATTTGCATATGTCAAAGATATCTCATGTGCATGGGATTCTCACTTTGTGTCTATGCATGGCCGTGCAATGTGGCCCTATATTAATGCATACTTTGGAAATGCATGACCCGAATGGTGCAAAAGATAGGGTTGTGCAAGGAGCACATGGTTTTCGCATGTCGAGGCTTGAAATGTTACTTGCGGATGTTGATGCCATCTTTGTTGGAGGTATCCATTGGACCTTGAAATGATGTAAGCGATTCATTGTTGAATGACAACTGATCATTCTTCCTTATGGGGATCCATTTGAGAAGAGCGTTTGACCACGTAGTGATCACCTTTGGCCACTTCATGTTTGGATGTTTTCTTGAATTGTGTGTCCCTTGTGGTTGACTCTTTGGTTTTGTAGGGACTGTTGGTGCTTTTGGCTTCCAAACCCATATCCTTGATGATTGTCTTCTTACTATTGCCAAAGAGGTGAGGTGATCTTCTTTGGCTCTTTGTTCCTAGTTCTGACCCTTGCCTTTCCTTTACTTCTTTGTTGAGACTTTATTCGTGTGGGAGAACATAGGATTTTGTGCATGTAAGAGTTCCTTGGGAACCCACATGTGTAATCGCCCTTTTTGAGCTACAGCTAATTTCTTAGGCACCCAAACTTGTCGGATACTTTGTGGTTGAGCTTGTCCTAGTCTCTTGGTTCTTCTTTTGGCATGGTTGGCCTGCCTAGATGGGAATTGTTGTGGTAAAGCTGGTGGTTGCTCTCCTTTTTGTACCCAAATTTGCTTCATGCCCGGAACTACTTTCTTCTTGATTTTTGTTTATCTATTTGATTTGGCGGTTGTCTTGTGTTGTTTTGCTTGCCTCTCTGGTTGATCTATTATGGCTGCATTCATATTTGAAAAAGAAGAGAGATCTGATTGCCTTTGAGCTTGTTCTTCCATGACTAAGTCCTTCTGCACCATAGAGCTTTTGACACATTCAACATCTTCTTCTCTAAGATTAGGCTTAGAAAAACTAAGAGAACGTGTGACACTTGGATTTGTGAGAATGCAATTCTCTATTCCTAATGTAATGCATTGTTCGTGTACCCAAACTTGAAGAAGTTGACTTCTTAGGTTTAGGTTGAGTGCATGGTCATAGATCTAGTTTTGACCCAAGACAAGTGGCTCCATAAGGTCCTCATCTTCACACACTAGCTATTTGACTTTCATTGGGACATCTTGAAGGTAGATGGGAAGTTCCACCTTGCCCTAACAAGGGGTTTCCACACCTCCTATTCTGACTAAATAAGCTTCTAATGGTCTAACTTCCATGCCCAATCCTTCACAGCATGAGTACCTAATTGCACTAGTGGCGGCTCCATAATCAATTAGAGCTTTGATCGTCTTTTTTGGAGTTTCGTTCCCTAGTTCAACCATGATGAATGGTCTCTATCTAAAATTCTAGGATGTGTGATTTTTTTTGGTGCACATAGCCATGTGATATCTTGGAGCTTTTGGATTGGCATCCAAGCCCAGTCACCTTAACTTATTTCGTCTAATGCACTCTCTAGCCTCTGCCTGTGCCTCTTCTCTAACCCTTAACTCTTCTTTTTTTCACTTCTTAGTAGTGGTGAGTCTCATTAGCGTATCCTCCATAAGAGGTTCTTGATATAGCTTGATTCTGCATCCACTTATATAGTTTAGCAAGATGTCACCTTCTAGAGTGGCCAATTGAACCGCACCACTAGTGGAAATTCTATTAATGATCATGGGTTTGTATCCTCTTTTTTCCAATTTACAAGTATGTTGCTTTAGTGTGTAAACCAACACTAGGTCTCTATTGATATATTTAGACAGTGATGTGTGTGAACACTCTAGGACTGCCAGGGCACTTTTTTCCCTCTTTAGAAAGTTTTTTTTCCCCCGGCTTGTATATACACCTATTGCCCTAATGGGCTACTTATCTTTGTACATTCTCTAGTAATACATTCAGTATTGTGTGTTGTGCTCCAAGCTTCTTCTTCTTCCTTGTTTTGTTCGCGTGCTTCCGCAGACATATAACTCCAACAATTGGTATCAGAGCAGGTCGCCGCTTCATCTAGGGCATCGTCGACACCTCTCTAGTTGTAGTCTCAGAATTGCATGAATTTTAATGAGCATACTCAGCGTGTTTTCGAGATCAAAAGAGCTTCGCTATGTCGTGCCGAAATCGTGATCTGAGCTCGTTTTGGCCTTCGAACGCGCTATCACAGTGCTTGTGCAGGCTATTTCTTCTTTTTGTGCCAAAGGTATATACCAGTTTTGGTTCGCCAGTATAAGCGTCTCGAAGTATGCTATAGGTCTAGCAGAATTCGTCTGGGTAATTATGTTCAACTTTTTGAGATACAGTCAATTTTCTACATCAAGCTATTTTAGTCACCTGCCATGGCTGAAAGCAGTGATGTATTCTGTATGTTGGCTATTGAAGATAAGTTGGACGGTACCAACTACCCATTATGGGCTTATATGATGCAACATGTATTGGTTGTAAAAGGATTGTGGAACATTGTGCAAGGTGTTGAAAAATGTCCTATCACACCTGCAATTGTTACAACTGCAGGTATTGAAGCTGATGTAGAAGGTGTCGAAGATGATGATATTCTACATATTCCTGTTCGTGCTGCGATTTTTGCTGCACCTACTGTAGAGCAGATTCATTGGGATGGAAGAGATGCTGAGGCACATGCTTTGATAGGTTTGTCTGTCAAACATGCCATTATTCCTCACATTCGCTCTTGCAAAACAGCGAAGGATGCTTGGGATACACTTACCACATTGTGCCAAGCTAGGAATGAGGCTCCTATTGCTTACTTCCAAAAATAGTTGGCGAGTGAGCACATGAATGAAGGTGATTCAATGGACAGTTTTCTAACAAAGATCAAAGACTTGAAGGAACAATTGATTTCTGTTGATGAAGTTATACCAGATAGCTCACTTGTGCATACAGTTCTAAATGGTCTTCCTGATTCGTATCAGAGTTTTGATTCTGCTCTTCGGTTGATGATGAAAGGCAATCCAAATGCCTTGTCATGAGGAGTTAGTCTCTGTTCTCCTACAGGAAGATCAGTTGAGGCAGAACAGGTCCATTATGCGTGTTGCAGATCAAGCTTTCTTGGCTAGTCAGAAGGGCAAAGGAAAATGGAGCACTTCAATTAGTAAGCAGAAATCTGTTAATTCTGCACATTTGAAGAAGGAAGACAAAGATGAGAAGAAATCAGAAAAACAGAAATTGTTTTGCAAGTACTGTAAAGGGAATGATCATATCATAAAGAACTGTCCAAAATTGGCTGCAAAAGAGGCAAAGAAAAAGGATGGAATGGTTGTTGCAGAGGCCTCTACACCGAAAATAGAGTCTGCTAATCTTGTGCAGGTTGGAATGGTTGTTGCAGTTTCTTCTCTTCACTCGAGCCTTCCCCTACAGGGAATACTGTTACATGTGCCAACAACTCCTCCTATCCTGTTATGGGAGTCGCTAAGATCATTTTGACTACTTCTGATGGTAGTTCTTTCACTTTGTCAGATGCTTTATTTATGCCAGGAATCAAGAAGAATCTGTTATCAGTTTCAGCTTTAGCCAAGATTGGCTTGGTGGTGAAATTTATTGATGACAGGTGTATAGTTCATGAGCTGTCAAATGGCGATATGATTATTACTTCTGGCATTTTATGTCGTGGGTTGTATAAGCTCATAGACTATGAATGATCTATAAATGATTCGGCATGTGCAGTACATGATTCTCAGGCTATGTCAGATGCAAAGCTTTGGCATGCACGCTTTGGTCATCTGAATTTTGTTAGTTTGCTACGCCTACAGAAATCTGAAATGGTGTCCTCTTTGCCCAAACTTGAGGCACCTGGAAAACATGTTTGTGAAGGCTATATTTTGGGCAAAATGCAGCCTTCCTCTTTTCCAAAAGATGGTTTAGTTCGGGCTACTCAGAAATTGTACATACTGATGTCTGTGGTCCTATGCAGACACCTTCTTTTGGAAATTATCTTTACTTCGTGACTTTAATCGAAGATTTTTATAAGCATGCATGGGTATGTCCATTGAAGGCAAAGTCCAAAGTGTTCATGTGCTTCAAACAATTTTTGCTTTTGGCTGAAAATTTGTCAGTATGTAAAATGGGCACCCTCCGTTCTGATCGAGGAGGGGAATATATGTCTTCGGATTTTAATGCATTTTTGGTTGAACGTGGGATAAAACACGAATGCCCTATACACCTCAACATAATGGAGTTGCTGAATGAAAGAACAGATCACTGATGGAGATGGCGAGGTGTATGGTCAAGAGTCAGGCTCTACCACATAGTTTCTGGCTTGAGGCTATCATGTGTGCAACATATGTACTTAACAAGTGTCCCACTAAAGCACTGCAATCTATCACTCCATATGAGGCTTGGCATGATCGCAAGCCATTTGTTGCTCATCTGCGTGTTTTTGGTTGTTTGGCATATGCATTAGTGCCTGAACAACATCGCAAAAAATTAAATGATAAAGCAGTAAAACGTATTTTTGTTGGGTACAGTTATGAAAGTAAAGGCTATTGTCTGTATCATCCACAGACTAAATGCATTCTGGTTAGCCGTGATGTTGTTTTTGTGGAAGATGTTATTCATCCATTGCTTTCATGTACTAAGGAGACATTTGTTAGCTCCAAAGACATGTATGATACTTTGCTGCCTCTTTTTACAGGTGGACAGTCTAGTGTTGGTCCTAATGAGGCAACTTCTCAACCATTGCAGGTTTCATATGATGATGCAGATCATTCCATTTCTAATGTAGATTTACATGATGCACTTTTTGATGAGAGAGCTGATATTGAGCAGGCAAAAACTATGCCAAAATGGTTGGTGCAGACCTTTCGTGATAGGAAATTAGATGCACCTCTGTCATATCGTACTCGGTCATCTCTCATAGTGCCTCTTTTGCATCAGATTGCTATGCTATGGCTGTGTCTAGTCTCTGTGATGAGAATGAGCCTGTTTGATTTGAGGAAGCACAAAATTCAAAAAATTGGATGGCTCCTATGCAATCTGAATATGATGCTATAATGAAGAATGGTACCTGGTCTTTATGTAACTTGCCTCCTAGCAAGAAGGCCATTAGCACTAAGTGGGTATACAAGCTGAAGCATAAACCTGATGGTACAGTTGATAGGTATAAGGCTAGGCTTGTTGCAAAGGGTTACGTGCACGAAAGAGGCATTGATTTTGATGAAACCTTTGCTCCTACTTGCCAAATGACTACTGTTTGTAGCATCTATGCACTTGCAACTCATCATGGTTGGAATGTACATCAATTGGATATCAAAACAGCATTTCTGAATGGTGACTTGCATGAGGAAGTGTATGTTTTTCAGCCCCGTGGCTTTGTGCAAAAAGGGCATGAGAACCAGGTGTGCAGGTTATAGAAGGCATTATATGGTTTAAAGCAAGCACCAGGTGCTTGGTATGAAAAGATACATGTCTATCTGATTGCACATGGTTTTGAGAATAGTCCAATTGAAAGCACCTTATATGTTAAGCGTGCTAATGATGTACTTCTGATCATTGTGGTTTATGTTGATGACATGTTGCTCACTCGTCCTCATGAGAGACATATTGCTGATTCGCATGCCTCATTTGAGATGTCTAATTTGGGGCATTTGCATCACTATTTGGGCATTCAATTTATGCATGTTGATGGTGGAATGGCTTTGTGTGAAACCAAATATATTGATACATTATTGCAGCATTTTGGCCTTGAAGACTATAAACCTATTGCCATTCCTATGGAGACAGGTTTACGATTGAGTCTTCATGATGCTAGAGATGCATTTGATGTTGTACTCTATCAGCATGATGTTGGATGTTTGATTTACTTATGCATTACTCGGCCAAATATTTAGTTTGTTGTCTCATAGATGAGCATGTTTATGCATTGCCCAAGAGTCAAGCATTGGAAGGCGGTTAAGCGCATCTTTTGCTCCTTGAGTGATACTCGGCTACTTGGGTTGTTTTATCCCAAGGGGGGATCACTACCGCCAGATTTGCATGCTTTTTCTGACTCTGATTGGGCTGGTTGCTATGACACTCGTGTGTCCACTAGTGGCTTTTGCTTCATGCTTGGTAGCTCATATATATCTTGGTTGAGCAAGAAGCAGCCTACTGTGGCCACTTCCAATTGTGAGGCTGAGTATAGGGTAGCTTCCACAGTGACTGTTGAGTGTGTGTGGCTCAGATGCCTTATGGCTGATTTGGGTGTTGGTCAGTCTTCTTCCACCACCATCTTCACTGACAATCAGAGCGCATTGGCAGTTGCGAGGAACCCTATGTTCCATGCTCACACTAAGCACATTGAGGTGCATTATCATTATGTCAGGGAGAGGTTCTCTGCTGGGAGATCAACTTGGCATATGTGCCCACGCAGGAGAACATTGTAGACCTTTTCACAAAGGCTCTGCCTAGGGAGAAGTTTGAAGCTTTCCACAAAGCTTTGGGCTTACTTCCTTTCGTGGAGTGATTTCCACATATCTTGGCACTTCCTTATACATGAGTGTCAGCTCCTTGTTCACCGCATCACTCCCAAGGGGGATTTGTTGATATATTTAGGTGGTGATGTGTGTGAACGCTCTAGGACCACCGGGGAACTTTTTCCCTCTTTAGGAGTTTTTTTTATCTCGGCTTGTATATATGCCTATTGCCCTAACGGGCTACTTATCTTTGCACATTCTCTAGTAATACATTCAGTATTGTGTGTTGTGCTCCAAGCTTCTTCTTCTTCCTTGTGCTATTCGCGTTCTTCCACATACGTCTAACTCCAATAGTCTCCTTCTTTCAATCCTTTATCCTTGATGTGTTCATCAAAGTATGCCTTTTGTCTTTTCTTTGCAGGATAATGCCTACTGTCACTCGTAGCCTCGTCTCACCTAAATGTTCTAGATCAAAGATCCTGGAGAACAATTCATGTCCATTCCACTCATGCTCTTGTGCTACTTTTGAAGCTGGTATTAGGAAGTCCAATGGTAGCACAAGATTCTCTCCGAAGACCATCTGAAATGGGGTGGCATTGAGTATCGTTTTGTAGGCAGCTCGATAAGCCCAAACAACATGATGAAGCTGTTTGCCCCAATCAGAGCATTTATTATTTAGGATTTTGGTCAATACATTACATAGGACCTTATTTGTGCTCTTGGCTTGTCCATTAGCTTGTGGGTGACAGGGGGTCGACTTCTTATGTATCATCAAGAATCCTTGGAGAAGGTTTTCAATAACTTCATTTAAGAAGTGTGTACCTCTATCATTTACTAACTCTGTTGGTAACCCATATCTAGTGAACACATTCTTGAATAAAAACTTAGCCGTCATTTAACCATCATTTTTTGTCATTGCTTTTACTTCTACCCACTTTGTAAGGTAATATGTGGCTACAATAATGTATTTGGCATGGGAGTTACTAGTTGGGGGGTTAATGGGACCAACAAAGTCAATGCCCCACTTTGAAAATGCACGTCCTCCCATCATTAGCCTCAAAGGCATCCCGTCTTTTCTAATCGGATATTGTGCACATTGACATGTGTCACATTTCCTCATAGAGGTATGTTCATCCATATGAAGAGTGGGCCACCAAAGTCCTGATAATAGAATGATCTTAATTACTCGGTCAGGCCCGAAGTGTCCCCCTGCAACACCACTATGTGCAGTTTCTAAGACTTTCAAATAGTCTGATTCATGAACACACAATCTTAGGTAACCATCATTGCGTCTTTGGTATAAGTTGCCTCCAACTAAGGCATAGGCCTGAGCCTCTTGCTCCATGCTTCGTTTTCTTGCTAGACTAGCCTCATTAGGTAGTGTTCCCGATCTCATAAATTCTAGCAATGAAGGATCTATAACCGTTCTAGCTCCTTGAAAAGTTCCTTCTTCTCTCACTTTAAGGTGTCTTTCCTCCTCCTCTGTGACCTTGCACATCCACAAATGAGTATCTTCATGCATCCACGATGGATCAGAAGAACTTTCAGCATTCTCCAAGATTGAATCTTCTTGCACCTTGTGGATAGGATTCCACTATAGGGGTGGTACATCTCTAAAGGTATAATCCTTCATATTGACATTGGTGGTGACCCCTAGGTGTTGCAAGTACAAGGATGTTGATAAGTTTGTCTAATAGCCTGCCTATTATAGGGGCAATCTTGAGCCGTGTGGTTCATGTATTTTCTCTCAATAGTGCAATATGGGGTGTTAGGGTTTCCTTAGGGTTGAGCCATTATTACAAAGTTCTTTTGTGTTCTTCTTCCTCGATCTGCATCCGCGAGCACACACAGAGAGTTGATCGTTCGAACCTCCCAGCCACGTCCGAGCTGCTCATTACTTATCTTCTCTCATAAAAGATCATAGTCTTACTTAGATACTCTCTCATATATGAGATCTTCTTAGTCTCTTCTACCATATGATATTACTCCCATTAGATGCCATGTGGCATGAGTGCCACCTCACCCAAGAGGATATACATCCATAATATGACATTTCCTTCCCCTTGAAGCATTTTCGTCCTCGAAAATGTAAATGAAATGTCCATAATGGTAGAAGAAAGTGCTCGGACTCCCCTGAACCCCATGTACTCTATGTACATGGTCATCTCTGTGTGTTGTTTCCCCATATCCTTCCCCTTAAGAAGTCTCATATGAGATCATCTTAAAGGTGGGAAACCATCTGAGTGGTGCCTATTATCTCCCATGTACACTCACCCTCCAAACTATCACTCCCATAACATACAACATCATCCAAATGACCTTAGTCCATATGATGTATCCTCAATGGAGTAATAATTTGAAAAGTAACTGCAAAGTGCCAAGCTCATAAGTTTGACCATACTATAATGGAGATAGTAAACCATAGAATCCTCTGAAGTGTAGAACAAAGTCCCATATCAAGTGACTTCAAACCCATCTAAGACTAAATGATAGATCGCCCTCATACCACTCTAGGTCTTCCTAACCTCGAGTGTACTCAAGTAATAGTTTAACCTAACTACCTTGTGAAGTATGCAAATCCATCATCTAGCTCACGGTAGTAAAATGCAATCTCTACATTTCACCAACCAAGAAGTCTGTGGTTTTTCGTCCATTACCTGTGGACTAAGTTCTATTGGAAGAGCATCTATTGGCACTTGTGCAAACTCTAATATTTCTCTTCCCTCTAGTTTGCCATATGAATGCAAAAGCATTCCCTTTTTGATTCAGATAATCCCTAAGTACCCATCCTCCTAACTGATGTTTACTCATCATACTCATGATGTAACACCAACTAAGAGTTTGGTACCCTAATAGGTTAGATATATCCCTATCTCCTGGAAACTCAAAAGAGAAGTATCATCAATCTACTCCCAGGCTAACTAATGTCAATAACTAGATCATCTCATCTAGTCAAAGACCATCACTGGAAATAAACATAACTACTTCTCTCTAGAGTCTACAAGTGAGACTCAATCTAACCATCATGACTAACTGATCTCTCTCTTGTCTTTGATAGAAGAGTGCCACTTCTATCTAGACAACCTAAATGAGAAAGTGAAACTCTCTCCATGTCTATCTCTGTAATCTCTTCCAAGGAAAAAAGCTCTAGCAGTGGAAACTATTCCACTTTCCCTTTCCCTTTGAAAGAGATTGTGTTGAATCCATTTTCTCTACTCATCCATAGGTGAGAACATGCACATAAATTCTCCATACTTTTCCTTCGAAAATAGTGGAGAATCATACTCCCATATGAAGGAAAATTAGATGGAAAAGTAGAGGAAATGAATTCCTTCTCAAATATAGATTAAGAGATGTTTTCAGAACACCTCTTCTATCTAAAGAAAAACATACTCTATTCTTCCACTATGAAGAAATTATGTTTTGCTTTCCTTCTTTCTCTCCCAAGGTATAGGAGCTAAAGTGAGAGTACTGAACTAAAGTAAGATCCCTCACGGATCTCTGAGCTGATTCCCACTTTCTCCTTACCTTAAAAGAGAAACTCATGAATTTATTTAGTCCTCTCTTCCATAACTAATGCATAATCCCTCATCACATAATCTGCTAACTAATGAAGGTGTATGTAGTGAAGAGTGGAAAAAAATAAATTCCTAATAAGGGCCAAAGCCCTCTACTAAAATGGTCAGCAATGATGTGACATGATACCGTAAACATATATGTATCCATAGTGAAGAACTATCTCTGCCAACCATACTCTTTGCATGGATCTATACGATCCAATCAACTAATGGAATTATCCTTCTTGAAAGCACAACATGAGTATGTGATATCCATGGTGATAAAATCACCTACCACATTCTCTACTGGAAGAATAAATCTTCCCATACTGTGAAAGATAACTCCCAATCTTAAGGAGATGTCTACTAAGAGCTCTCCTTTGATCTAGTGAGACATGATGCCATGAATGATGAGTCCTTTTCTTCCTGGCCATAGAAGAAGAGTGCTCAAAGGGAAGTCGTTTCCACCGTCCCATACCAGTGAAAACTTCTTCCAATTCACGGTGTCATACCTACACTAAACCAAATATCTATTCCATATAATGGAATATATATAGGTGGACTCCAATGAATCCCATATACTAGAATCATATCAGTGGACTGAAATGAGTCCCATGTCCTCAAACTAGTTAGTTTGGTTCTAGTCAATGTATGACAATGGATATCCCTTTCTGTTCCAAACCAACTTGTTCCTAGGTACAAAGACTGAGTCTAAGTACCTCTCTATAGATCCTGATATACATATATATGTATTGGGTACCCCAATTATTCCTGAGTAAAGGATCTATGCTCTATGCCATAGAGCTAGTGCCATGCCTATGACCTTCCTAACCATCACTCGAATCACATAAGCATCCGTCGATGCTATCTCATGAAACCCATCTTTATGATCCCATCCATTTGGTTTCCTTAGTAGTGTAGCAAAAATGCTTCACTACTTGGTCAAGTGATGTGCATGAGTGAAACTAGTCACTCTTTGGGTATTCATCATGATACCTCATAATCTCCTAATTCTACTGTGAGACTCTTGTGAAGATAAATAAATCTTCACTACCTTGGAGATTGTCCTAAATGTATCTCCCGAGCCTGAATGCAACTTCCTGAACCTATAGGATTGCTTGTGCACATTACTAATGGTGAAGGTGTAGCTCCTTCCGTTAGCAATCCTATGGTCTAAATCCATAAGGATTATATATAGGGATCCTGCTACTACCGAAGTTGCCTTATATATAATACTCTGATGGTCCTAAGTCCATCAAATACATGCTTATAAGCATGCCTAAAACTTATTGATGTTTGCAGAAAGGGCATGCTACGATGCCATAACATTCCTACCTAAAGGCAAGTGCGTATATAACGCCATGCGGTAGGAAAAATTTTGACAGCATTTCCCCAGGAAATGGAATCCCAAAAAAAAATAAACCATAACTCAGTGGCACTCAGGCCACCCAAAAACATAGGGCTTGACAGGCCCATGGCATGCACGCCATAAACTTATATATGGATTCCATGACCTGCAAAAACACAAAAGTATTTGCTAGCAACCATTCCCGGTGTTGCATAGCCATATGGTTTCTGTAATCTTCTTTCCTGCAAACAATCAAAAAGTATACTTCCTGCATGTTGATCCATACTTTAAGAGCTTAAACAATGATCAACACTTGATGTATGCAATCCCATTCATGCATGTAGATACAGAACATGCCATAACATAGATAAAATGCCAGAAAGCATAAAATATACGTCCCTGAGTAGTCTGATTTTGGAATTGCATGCATCCAATCGCTCTTGACAAGCTTCGAGACCTCTGCACCTTCCTCCTCAGGTCCTAACATACACTTTGAAGTGTTCGAAAATATCGGAGCACTCCTCGAAACATAAAGCATGGTCAGGTGATTACAAAAATAATGCAAATTTAGCTCAAAAATGCATTAGTAATCCTTCTTTAGACCTGCAAAAACCACTTTAGGACCTGCAAATTTTCATAAACTGAAATATAAAGCATGTGCAAATAGGTCCAAGTGAAATTACTCAAATCGCCTTCCCGGTTTGAAAAATATGGCTCCCGGAAGGTAGTCGCCAAAAACTGTTTAGATTTTGCAGAGCTATTCAGACCTGCAAAAATACTTATTTTCCAAAATTTTTTCTCATAAACTGAAAGTAGACCTTGTGCTCTTCGAAACGAGCCGTAGCACGTCCAATTTGGAGTTTCCTAGCTCAAGATATGGCCATTCCAAGTGGGACATGCCAACCTAGTGGACTGTTGGAGGGGCTGGAAAAAGTGTGAAAATGTAATTTTTGGGGTGTCCAAAAGCATTCTTCCATCATGCAAATCCTAAAATTCTCTCCATAATCTCAGAGAGTGGCATATGAAGATGCTTAGGCCTAATTTCACCTTTCCAAATCCTCCCTTCGTGCATGCTAATTCACTCCCCAAAAGAGGCCTAAATCAAGATTTTTGCTTTTATACAAAAACTTGAATGGGAGCTCTTAGCAAGCTTTTAATCCACTCTAAGTGTGGATTTCTCTTGGATAATGCACAATAATCCATGGGAAGCCTCTAAATGATCTTTTTCTTACTCCAAGAAGTGGAGTTTGGCAAAAGATTAATTTCTGAAATTTTCCAAAAAGTGCGGGAAGGGGGTCTTTGAGGAAGTAAAATTCCTCCTTCACTTATTATTTTAATGAATCTAATGATTCGCCTAAGAAGTCCATTCACCATACTCTTAGTAAATATACTTTTTCCCATCCATCCATAACTATCGCACCTCTTTTTCCCTCTTCCAAAATGGGAATTTTTCAGATTTAGGTGCTGAAATTTTTGTCAAACTGTGATGGAAGGGGGTTTTGTGGAGCTTCAAACTCCCATCAAACTGAGGTATCTTTTGGATTTCTTGATCTTGCATGGAAGTCAATGCACTATACTATAAGTGTGCATGGTTTTTTTCATAAATCTATGAAAAATACCTCCTCTTTTTGCCTTCCCAAAATGGCTATTTATCCAAAATAGCTCCTGAAATTTATGCAAAAATCATAAAAATAGAGTATTTTAGAGATACTCTAAACTTGGCCTTCTTGTATTTGGAGGGAATCTTTGATCCTAGATGAGAATATATATACCTCATACTCTCCGTACATGTGATTTCCCTCCCGGATCTTGGCCTCCTAACAGTTCATGGTGCTTCTCGAAAATGCAAACCTCTCAAAATTGAAATAATAATACCTGTGATTAACATGAAGCTCCATGCCTGTAAATTTGAAATCAAGACCTTGGACAAGTCCTGGAGTATATGCTCTTCATTCGTAGACTCTTCATATGCAGCAGGTGCATCCCATCTCTCTCTCTTGTTTGTTCTCGATCTTCCTCCTCTTTTATGGTACTTAATGATGTTGATGGGGTTCAATCTCCACACAATGAAGTAAGCTACATTTTCTCTCGAAAGTAGTCTAATGACACTTCCAATTGATATTTCCCTCATTCTTCATGCATAGCTCCTGATTCCTCTCGAAGGGGATGATCACACGGTTCTCTGGAGGAAATCCGAGCTCGGACTGATTTGCCATAGCGTTTCTTTGTACATCGTGAGTCTACCCACACACTCACACGCATTCAATTGGTAACCCTATGAGTGATAGCGTACGCGGCTGCTGTTGGACTTCTCCAAGAGGAGGGGAGGAGGGAAATGGTGACCCCATCCGCTGCTATGCTCTCTTGCGTGCTGCTCGTGGGCATCCTCTTGTTTTACTGCTACTAGAGGCAGCGCTCGCGAATTATTGGTATGAAAGAGACAACGGCGCCCTGGATAGTGTAGGCGCCTCCCACTGTGAGCGCCTGAGTTCGATTCCTGATTGGCGCACGCGGGAAAATGTGGGGATCATAGCTACTCTGATACCAGTATTACAAAGTTCTTTTGTGTTCTTCTGCCTCGATCTGCATCCGCGAGCACACACAGAGAGTTGATCGTTCGAACCTCCCAGCCACGTCCGAGCTGCTCATTACTTATCTTCTCTCATAAAAGATCATAGTCTTACTTAGATACTCTCTCATATATGAGATCTTCTTAGTCTCTTCTACCATATGATATTACTCCCATTAGATGCCATGTGGCATGAGTGCCACCTCACCCAAGAGGATATACATCCATAATATGACAGCCATCATCGGGCAAACATTAGCAATGTGGTCTCCTCCACAGTTGTAACATCGCTTCAAAGAGGTGACCCTTGGTGTTTGTCTATTTTGAACTCGTAGCTTCTTGACAACATGTTCAACTATTTCATCTATCTCAATGGAGGTTCTACAAGTATGACTAGTAGAGCTATCAGAATCCTTATAGAGTTTGGACAATTCTAACTCCTCACCCAAGTTGTCTTCTATGTTAATGCACATCCACACACACTCTTCTATGGATCTAGGCTCTTTCAAGTACACATATGATCTTAACTTTGTGCTTAGTAAGCCATCTAAAAACAAAGCCACTTGTTTGGTTGGTGTGGGTAACTCTAGAACAGGGCATCTTTCTAAGTACTGTCTGAAGCATCTTCTTGCAAGTCACACTGTTTCTTGGGGTGTTTGCTTGCAGTTGTGGATCAAGGATGATGTGTTATGCCTGATACCACTCTTGAACAATTCTACAATGAATTCTTCTAACAATTGACCTATATCTCGATAATTATGACCATTCATGGGTTGAAACCAAGCTAAGGTAGTACCCTTAAGAGTCAAACCAAATGCCTCAAACTGGGTGAACAAATCCTCAACTTGTTCAGCTCTTAACACTTGTTTGAACTCGGCCACATGATCATAAGGATCTCCTGACCCATCAAAGTAGTTTTTCATTGTCTTGACTACTTGAGAGGGTCTAAGGGTTCTTGGGTGCTCACGGGGTCTAGGCAATGGAAAATCATGTTCATCTCTTTGATGCCTTTGTGCTCTATGTCTCTCTCTTTCATATCTTTCATTTTCAAAACTTGATCGGTCTCCACCCATAGTGTTTGCAAAGCTTACCTCAGGTCTCTCTCTAGCTCTTCCCCCATGAGTTTCATGAGCCCGGGATGATCCTACTCCTTGGACGCCATGGGAAACACTAGAACTTGGTGGAGGAAAAATCAATTTGCCTTGCCAAGTGTATGCATGCTTTCCATGCTCTGATACCAAGAACATTTTCTCTGATGTGTTATCCAGGTAGACATACTTTGCTTGGTACCTCCAGATCCTTGAACTCGTAGATGGTGACTATTGGGCTAAGTTGATTTGGCTTGAATCTCCAAAAGGCTTCCTCTGTTTCTCTATTCAAGAATAGTTCTATGCTTTTGTTGTCTTGAGGGATCTAGTATGGAGTCATCACTCTGGCCAAAACTGACTTACCTCAAGGAGTCTTGGGTTCTCGTCCTACATCTCCTTGCTCCAGGTCTCTTATCGCATTCTCAAGGATGATGTTTCCAAACTCATCCGTCCTATCTAGTAAGCTAGTGACGACATACATGGTTCCTTGCTTATCAATGTATGACCCTTCTTTGAATTTAACCACTGGGTGTTCAAGTCCGAAGGGTTGATCGAGATTTTTGAGTTCGACCACTGATTGCCTCAGGCCATCCTCATAGATGCGAGCACCTAATCGGTTGGTCCTGATATACTCCAATTGGGTCTTATAGGGACCTTCTGGTGTCTATAAATAGGCAATGCCCGAGCTACCTGCAAGTCTCCCCATGTTGAAAGACATTTTTGAATCACTTGTGTCCTAACTTAGTACGTAAGGATAACCACTTAGTTGTTGTGCCCAATACTTAGCTGTATGGTTGACACTAGCCTCAAAAGATCTAATGCTTTGTTTATCCTTGCTCAGGTGTCTAGCAGATCTCAAGTTCATAAGCTTTGTCTTCTGGCCCCAAAATTTCCTTTTGTATTGCTCAAAATCCTTTGGAAATCCCTTGGTTTCCTAGTCCTTCCTGGTTTCCAAACAAGCTTTCCAACGAGCTCAAAATCACAACAAACAGATTTCATATGAAAGTTATGTCCAATCAGGCTTCTAGGGGTCAAAACAGGCAAACAGGACCTCTCAGGGAATCGCGATTTTTTGCAAATCACGTCGCCAAAAAGTCGTGTTTTTTAATCAGAGAATCGCGATTCTCTCAAAATCCACTCCAAAGAATCGCGACTTTCTCAAACTCATAGAGTCCAAGGAATCGCGAATTTCTTCTAGAGAATCGCGAATTTCTTCAAAAGAATCGCGAATTTCTCCCACAAAATTGCGATTTTCTCAAGTTTCTCAAGTCTAGAGAATCGCGAATTTCTTCCAAAGAATCACGATTTTCTCAAAATGCCCAAGACTAGAGAATCGTGAATTTCTTCAAGAGAATTGCAAATTTCTTCTAGAAAATCGCGACTTTCTCAAATTTTCTAAGTCCAAAGAATCGAAAATTTCTAACAGGGAATCCCGAACTTCTCAGAAGCATTAAGTCCAAGAAATCGCGACTTTCTTCTAGGAAATCACAAATTTCTCAAATCTAGAGAATCATGAATTTCTTTGTAGAGAATCACGAATTTCTTCCAAAGAATCGCGATTTTCTCAAAATGCCCAAGTCTAGAAAATCACGAATTTCTTCCAGAGAATCGCGAATTTCTTCTAGAGAATAGAATTTCCGCAAATTTCTTCTAGAGAATCCCGACTTTCTCAAATTTTCTAAGTCCAAAGAATCGCAATTTTTTGAAACTCCAAAATGCAAAGAATCACAATTTTTTCAAAATCTATACTTCCAGAGAATCATGATTTTCTCACTTTCAGGGAATCCTGATTTTCTCACTTTCAGGGAATCGTGATTTTCTCAAAAAATTTTAGACGCGAAAAGTTTTGAATTTTTGCGCCGAGCCCTAACTGTGCAGAAAATTGTGAAAAACACAAGCGCATGCACTCCCAAGCACTTCCTAGCTCTTTCTTGCACTTCCATACATGAGAAATTATGTGAAAATGGTGAAAATGCACTCAAAAACGAAAGATTCTATGAAGACGAAGATGGGTGAAGATGGTGATGATGAAGATGGAGAAGAAAAATCCAAAACATAAAAGACTATTTTTTACCTTCCAATGTTGCAAATCCACGATCTTATCGTCACAACGCTCGTCCTCGAAGCTCTCTACCCGATAATGGCGCCAAAATTTGGTGTAGCTCAAGCATAAGCACCACCTCCTTTACTTGTCAATCTGTGGAGAGGTGAGGATTGGTATGAAGACCATGAGCGACAGAAGGCACAAGTGCGTGAGTGAAAGCACACAAGTATGCACACATACACACACACACACGCGCACATAGTAAGAGCAAAGAGAGGAACAATGGAAAGCTTCTCTTACAAAAGAACTCTCTTACAAGCATCTACGTCCATAATTTCTCTGCTCACGATACAATCTGTGTTTTTACTCTTGATGAGAAATAATTAAAGTCTTTCACTTTCTGTATAGTTTTTAACATAGTCTAATAAACTTTTTCTATCACAAACTTATCGGTATCAACAATTCGTAGAAGTTCCATAAAATTTTTACTGATATAGATAATTTTTTCGAGATTATTCCAAAATCTTTTTGACTATATCAGAGAGATACATTTCAAAGCATCAAATTGATAAGAGGGATATTTCTCTAGTCATGCCTTGTATCTTCGATCCATAATCATTTTTACAATTATTTTCTTGACTTTTGATAAACCATTGAGCACAATGTAGGCTTTTGCAAATCATGTAGCACAAAATGTTGGAGTTTGAGGTCTGCAAACACATAGAAAAAACACAAGGAAGAAGAAGAAGCTTGGAGCACAACACAATATAGAATGTATTACCAAGTGAATGTACAAACATAAGTGACATGTTAGGGTTATAGGCATATATACAAGTCGAAGGAAAAAAACCTCAGAGGGGAAAAAGTGCCCCTACGGTCCCAAGTGTGTTCATACACATCACTACCAAAAAACATCAACATATCCGCCTGAGGAGTGATGCAGTGAACAAGGAGGTGGCACTCATGTATAAGGAATTGCCAACCTATGTGGAAAGAGATCAATCCACAAAAGAATGTAAGCCCAAAGATTTGCGAAAAGCTTCAAAGTTCTCCCTAGGCAGAGCCTTTATGAAAAGGTCTGCAACATTATGCTGTGTGGGAACATATGCCAAACTGATCTCTCGAGCAAAAAACCTATTCTTCACATAATGATAGTGCACCTCAATGTGCTTTGCATCCCCAAATTCAACATCTCAAATAAGGCATGCAAATCAACCTTAAATTTAGTCATGTGCTTCTCAATAGGACCAATGGGCAGCATGTCATCATCATATACTACGACAATGAGAAGCACATCATCTGCATGCTTAACATATAAGGTGATCCTAGTTGGACTATTCTTAGAACCATGTGCAATCAAGTAGGCATGTATCTTTTCATACCAAGCACGAGGTGCTTGCTTCAAACCATATAATGCACTTTTCAGCCTGTACACTTTGTTTTCATGCCCTTTCTACACAAAACCTTGGGGTTTAAATACATACACTTCTCTATGTTATTCACCATCAAGAAATGCACTATTAATGTCCAACTACTATACATTCCAACCATGATGAGTGGCAAGTGCACAAATGCTATGAACGGTAGTCATTTGACATGTGGGAGCAAAGGTCCCATCAAAATCAATGCCTCTCTCTTGAGCATAACCTTTTGCAAGAAGCTTAGCTTTATACATGTCAACTATTCCATCAGGCTTATGTTTCATCTTGTATACCCATTTAGGTATCAATGGCCTTTTTGCTTGGAGGCAAATCACATAAAGACCCGATACCATTCTTCATAATAGCATCATATTCTGATTGCATAGTAGCCATCCAATTTTTGAATTTTGTGGTTCATCACTTTTATAGGAGAGCTTCTTTAAAAAATCATTGATGTTAGCTTGTTTCCTACCAAATATTGATATTTACCAATTGTTTTGGAAAGGAACATTCATAAAGAAAGAAATTTCATGGAGATAGATTTAAGTATATATGCATATAAGTTTACGTCTATGTTGGTGGTTCATTTGTGGTATGTAAAGATGTAAGAAAGCACATGTATACACATGTAAATATATTGCTATATGTATGTGTGAATGTATGAATGTATGCATTGTGGAAAGTGATGGAAAACTCTACAATGAGGCGATCTTGCACGAAACTTGCTCTTGTAAAAAAATGATGCAAATGATGTAAGAAAACCAATATGGTGCTTTGGAAGAAGCTCCTCAAATTCCTTCCTCAAAAAAGGCTAGTGAAGACTTTGATGGTCACAAGAAAACCTTCTATTTATGGATGAACCCTTCGCTTGTTATGAACAAAACTAATAGTGTGATCAAAATTTACTAAAATCCTTTTGAAAAAAAAACAATTGGGAATTAAGGTGGATCACATGATGGAGGATGATCCACCATGTGAGCCATCCCGAAACCATGTGAGAAAGAAACATAACAACCTAAAATGATTCACAAATGTGATGCAATGTGTCAAAGTTTTTTCATGAAATGTTACATATACATTTCTCCAAAGATTGGTACCTTGGAATCTATCATGATAAAACAAGAATGGTTAGTAATCCACTATGAACTGAAAATAATCATTGATAGTAAAAGTCATACTTATAAAGTGCCCTCTTTACAATTAGAAGAAAGCGTTCATGAGACCTTTTGCATAGTGAACATAATAGTGATGATGCACAACCCTTGACAAGAGGGGAAGCAAGAGAAAGAACAAAGCATGTATGTTAAGATGTGTTGATATATTTAGGTAGTGATGTGTGTGAACACACTAGGACCGCCGGGGCACTTTTTTCCCTCTGTAGGAGGTTTCTTTCCCCCGGCTTGTATATACACCTATTGTCCTAATGGGCTACTTATCTTTGTACATTCTCTAGTAATACATTCAGTCTTGTGTGTTGTGCTCCAAGCTTCTTCTTCTTCCTTGTGCTGTTCGCGTGCTTTCGCAGACATCTAATTCCAACAATTGGTATCAGAGCAGGTCGCCGCTTCATGTAGGGCATCGTCTACACCTCTCCGGTTGTAGTCTCAGATTCGCACAATTTGGTGAGCATACTCGGGATATTTCAAAGATCAAAACAGCTTCGCTGTGTGGTGCCGAAATCGCGATCTGAGCTCGTTTTGGCCTCCGAACGTACTATCACAGTGCTTGTGCAGGTTATTTCATCTTTTTGTGCCAAAGGTATATATCAGTTTCTGTTCGCCAATATAAGCGTCTCAAAGTCTGCTACAGGTCTAGCAGAACTCCTCTAGGCTGTTCCGTTCAACTTTTTGAGATACAGTCAATTTTCTGCATCAAGGTATTTTAGTCACTGGCCGTGGCTGAAACCAGTGATGTATTCCGTATGTTGGCTGTTGAAGATAAGTTGGATGGTACCAACTACCCATTATGGGCTTATATGATGCGACATGTATTGGTTGCAAAAGGATTGTGGAACATTGTGCAGGGTGTTGAAAGACGTCCTGTTACACCTCTAACTACAGGTACTGCAAATAAAGATGCTCGAGCTGATGAAGATGGTGTCGAAGATGATATTCCGTAGATTCCTGTTCGTGCTGCTGTTTCTGTTGCACCTACTGCAGAGCAGATTCGTTGGGATGGCAAAGATGCCCAGGCACATGCATTGATAGCTTTGTCTGTCAAACATGCCATTATTCCTCATATTCGCTCTTGCAGAACAGCTAAGGATGCTTGGGATACACTTACCACATTGTACCAGGCTAGGAATGAGGCTCATGTTGCTTACCTCCGAAAACAGTTGGAGAGTGAGCACATGAATGAAGGTGATTCTATGGACAGTTTCCTAACGAAGATCAAAGACTTGAAGGAACAGTTGATTTCTGCTGATGAGGTTATACCAGATAGCTCACTTGTGCACACCGTTCTGAATGGTCTTCCTGATTCATATCAGAGTTTTGCTTCTACTCTTCGGTTGATGATGAAAGGCAATCCAAATGCCTTATCATTTGAGGAGTTAGCCTCTGATCTGTTGCAGGAAGATCAGTCCAGGCAAAACAGGTCCATTACGCGAGTTGCAGATCAAGCTTTCGTGGCTAGTCAGAAGGGCAAAGGAAAATGGAGCTCTTCAACTAGTAAGCAGAAATCTGCTAGTTCTGCATATTCGAAGAAGGAAGATAAAGGTGAAAAGAAATCAGAAAAGCAAAAATTGTTTTGTAAGTACTGTAAAGGGAATGATCATATCATAAAGAATTGTCCAAAACTAGCTGCTAAAGAGGCAAAGAAGAAAGAGGCTGGAATGGTTGTTGCAGAGGCCTCTACACCAAAAACAGAGTCTACAAATCTTGTGCAAGAAGAAGAATGGGTGTTTACTACTGTTTGCAATTTTGACCCATCTTCTCACGAGCAGTGCATGTCTGCAGTAGACTCAGATGTTTGGTACTTTGACAGTGGGGCGACCAAACATATTACCTCGCACCGTACTTTCTTCTCTTCACTCAAGCCTGCCCCTACAGGGAATACTGTTACATGCGCCAACAACTCCTCTTATCCTGTTATGGGAGTTGGTAAGATCATTTTGACTACTGTTGATGGTAGTTCTTTCACTTTGTCAGATGCTTTATTTGTGCCAAGGATCAAGAAGAATCTGTTATCAGTTTCTGCATTAGCCAAGATTGGCTTGGTTGTAAAATTTGTTGATGACAGATGTACAGTTCATGATCTGACAAATGGCGATGTTATTATTGCTTCTGGCATTTTATGTCGTGGGCTGTATAAGCTCATAGACTATGAAAGATCTGAAAATGATTTGGCATGTGCAGTAAATGATTCTCAGGCTATGTCAGATGCAAAGCTTTGACATGCACGCTTTGGTCATCTGAATTTTGCTAGTTTGATACCCCTGAAGAAATCTGAAATGGTGTCCTCTTTGCCCAAACTTGAGGCACCTGGAAAACATGTTTGTGAAGGCTGTATTTTGGGCAAAATGCAGCGTTCCTCCTTTCCAAAAGATGGTTCAGTTCGGGCTACGCAGAAATTGGAGCTTGTGCATAGTGATGTCTGTGGTCCTATGCAGGCACCCTCTTTTGGAAATTACCTTTACTTCGTGACTTTCATTGATGATTTTTCCAGGCATGCATGGGTATATCCATTGAAGGCAAAGTCCGAAGTGTTCATGTGCTTCAAACAGTTTTTGGTTTTGGCTGAAAATCTGTAAGCATGTAAAATGAGCACCCTCCGTTCTGATCGAGGGGGGGAATATATGTCTTCTGATTTTAATGCTTTTCTGGCTGAACGTGGGATAAAACACCAGTGTACAGTGCCGTATACACCTCAACAGAATGGATTTGCTGAAAGAAAGAACAGGTCACTCATGGAGATGGCGAGGTGCATGGTCAAGAGTCAGGCTTTACCACATAGTTTCTGGCTTGAGGTTGTCATGTGTGCAGCATATGTACTGAACAAGTGTCCCACTAAAGCACTACAGTCTATCACTCCATATGAGGCTTGGCATGACCGCAAGCCATCTCTTGTTGATCTGCGTGTTTTTGGTTGTTTGGCATATGCACTAGTGCCCGAACAACATCGCAAAAAATTGGATGATAAGGCAGTAAAATGTATTTTTGTTGGGTAGAGTTCTGAAAGTAAAGGCTATCGTCCATATCATCCACATACTAAACGCATTCTGGTTAGCCGTGATGTTGTCTTTGTGGAAGATGCTATTCATCCATTGCTTTCATGTACTAAGGAGACATCTGTTAGCTCCAAAGACATGTATGATACTTTGATGCCTCTTTTTACAGGTGGACAGTCTAGTGTTGGTCCTAATGAGGCAACTTCTCAGCCTTTGCATTTTCCATATGATGATGCAGATCATTCCATTTCTGATGCAGATTTACATGATGCACTTGTTGATGAGAGAGCTAATATTGAGAAGGCAAAAACTATGCCAAAATGGCTGGTGGAGACTTTGCGTGACAGCAAATTAGATGCACCTTTGTCATAATGTACTCGTTCAGGCTCTCATAGTGCCTCCTTTGCATCAGATTGCTATGCTATGGCTACGTCTAGTCTCTCTGATGAGAATGAGCCTCTTTTTTTTATGAAGCACAGAATTCAGAAAATTGGATGGTTGCTATGCAATCTGAATATGATGCTATAATGAGCCCATGATGGTTGGAATGTACATCAGTTGGACATTAAAACAACATTTCTGAATGGTGACTTGCATGAAGAAGTGTATGTTTTTCAGCCTCGTGGCTTTGTGCAGAAAGGGCATGAAAACCAGGTGTGCAGGTTAAAGAAGGCATTATATGGTTTAAAGCAAGCACCACGTGCTTGGTATGAGAAGATACATGCCTATCTGGTTGCACATGGTTTTGAGAAGAGTCCAACTGAAAGCACCTTATATGTTAAGCGTGCTAATGATGTGCTTCTGATCATTGTTGTCTATGTTGATGACATGCTGCTCACTGGTCCTAGTGAGAAGCATATTGCTGATTTCAAGGGTGATTTGCATGCCTCATTTGAGATGTCTGATTTGGGGCATTTGCATCACTATTTGGGCATTCAGTTTATGCAAGTTGATGGTGGAATGGCTTTGTGTCAAATGAAATATATTGACACATTATTGCAGCATTTTGGCCTTGAAGACTGTACGCCTATTGCCACTCCTATGGAGACAGGTTTATGATGAGTCTTCATGATGCTGGAGATGCATTTGATGTTGTTCTCTATCAACAGGCTGTTGGATGCTTGATTTACTTATGCATTACTCGGCCAGATATTCAGTTTGTTGTCTCACAGATGAGCAGGTTTATGCATTGCCCTAGAGTCACGCATTGGAAGGCGGTTAAGCGCATCTTTCGCTACTTGAGTGGTACTTGGCTACTTGGGTTGTTTTATCCCAAGGGGGGATCACTACCGCCAGATTTGCATGCTTTTTCTGACTCTGATTGGGCTGGTTGCTATGATGCTCGTGTGTCCACCCGTGGTTTTTGCTTCATGCTTGGTAGCTCATGTATATCTTGGTTGAGCAAGAAGCAGCCTACTGTGGCCACTTCCAGTTGTGAGGCTGAGTATAGGGCAGCTTTCAGAGCGACTGTTGAGTGTGTGTGGCTCAGATGCCTTATGGCTGATTTGGGTGTTGGCCAGTCTTCTGCCACCACCATCTTCACTGACAGCCAGAGCGCATTGGCAGTTGCGAGGAACCCTGTGCTCCATGCTCGCACTAAGCACATTGAGGTGCATTATCACTATGTCAGGGAGAGATTCTTTGCTGGGGAGATCAGCTTAGCATATGTGCCCACGCAGGAGAACATTGCAGACCTTTTCACGAAGGCTCTGCCTAGGGAGAAGTTTGAAGCTTTTTGCAAAGCTTTGGGCTTAGTTCCTTTTGTGGAGTGATTTCCACATAGCTTGGCACTTCCTTATACATGAGTGCCAGCTCCTTGTTCACCGCATCACTCCCAAGGGGGATTTGTTGATATATTTAGGTAGTGATGTGTGTGAACACACTAGGACCGCCGGGGCACTTTTTTCCCTCTGTAGGAGGTTTTTTTCCCTCGGCTTGTATATACGCCTATTGCCCTAATGGGCTACTTATCTTTGTACATTCTCTAGTAATACATTCAGTCTTGTGTGTTGTGCTCCAAGCTTCTTCTTCTTCCTTGTGTTGTTCGTGTGCTTCCGCAGACATCTAATTCCAACAGGATGATCAACCCTTCAATTTTTTTTTGCAAAAAATTGACACATCATCAAGATTATGAAAACCTTGCAGGTCGAATGGTAATATGATATAAGGATTACCAATTAAAAAAATAAAAAATAACAAAAGAAAAAATCAAAAATAAAAATGCAACATTCTTTTCACTAAAAGGATTCTATATTAATTCCAAGGTTACAAGATCATTTTGTTTTATGATTGACACATCATCGAGATTATGAAAACCTTGCAGGTCGAATGGTAATACGATATAAGGATTACAAATTGAAAAATTAAAAAATTAACAAAAGAAAAAAAAAAATGCAACATTGTTTTCACTTAAAGAATTCTATATTAATTTCAAGGTTACAAGATCGTTTTGTTTTATGATTGAAAAATTTGTAGACTTTTGAAGAAACTACAAGGCCAGGAGCATGACTTTTACATAGCTGCCAACTAACTCAAACACCAAGACTTGAGAACTAAAGAAGCGAGACGGTTGATAGGTACCACAATCATGCTCGGTTAGCATCCGATCACACCTTGGTCAATGCTTAAGTGTAAAGGCGTTATAGCTTAAACTTAAGGAACGAAGTGATTAAGCTAATTCCCATAGGTTTTCGAGCTAAAGAAAACTTTAGCGCAAAACCTATACGGTGTGGGGCATCTGTTGATAGGCTAAAGCATAATAGCTTAAGTGTAATATCTTCTTTAACTTTTAAAGCTTAAACATTTTCTTTAGCTTCTTTACCCGGTAAACATTAGCACCTAATCGGTTTTCTATTGCACCTATTGGTTTTCGTATTAGCTTTACACCTTGAAGAACTGTAACAAGAAAAGTGAGTTCACCATATAGGTTTTGTTTTGCACGAAAGTTTTCTAACCCAAAAGCTATTAGTAAACTAACCCACCAAAAATTTTTTGGAGTTGTTTGATTTCATCCTATCCTTCTATATGAGTGTTGGATACTGAAATTCGGACTGATGTCCTGGCATATTGCTTGATTGTGTTGTTAAACATCTCTATCAGACCACCCCTTTGTCAAGGAATTTCCATTCAAAGCTTAGAACACTTCTCTTTTTGACCTTCCAGAATGGGGCATGTGTCAAAATCTTTACATCATGTTACCACTTAGTGGAATCTTGTGTTTTTAGTAAGCAGTCGCTACCCCGAGTACTTGTTTTCCCAATCCTTCAATAGGAGAGCACCCCTTCTTCCAAAGTTACGAGGCTGTTTTGCTAAGTTCCTTCAACATGGTTCTCTCTGGTGCGTTCGTATATCCTACTTGTTCACCTGTGTCAGTTTGGGGTATGGTTAGCTTTGCATTTGTTTTGAATTATGCTTCCAATTCCATGAAGTCTTCTCCTAGGAATTAAAACCCTGCTAAAGCTAAAGTGACTTTGTAGCCCCATGCTCCATCATCCAATTCACGAGTTTAACAAACACACATGCTTCAATAGTCAAAGAAACTTTGTCGCTTACATGTACCCATCAAACGTTGCCCTTTCAAGACTCCTCAGGGATTGATTCACTCTACATAGATTGATTGAATGCAAAAACCCTAGAACTAGCAAGCAATCATGTTTTTCACTTGATTTCTTGTTACTCATGTCAACATTCACACTTCTAGTACCTCCATGTGTTGTCATCAACAACCTTACTTGATTGACAAAACGTTATGCTAATTGATGCTTGAAAAAGCTTCTTTCAGAGGTCTCATTGCTCCGATGAGTCACTTGAGCCCCATATTTTTAGTGCCATGAAGCTTGACCAATGAGCTATTATGCTTTCTTTGAAGGATGGTTGTTTCCAAGCCCACCCCTTGGTTTTGATCACGATCACTTCCTTTTCCACTAAGTGATTGCTTAAGGACCTTAGCATACAATCTAGGTGATTTCCCTTTTGACTTTGGATCTTATCACCCGAAGTCTATCTGTACAAACCCATGGCTTGGATTCAGAGTTTCCTTGGGTTTGGTTAAGCTTTGGGATACCCTATCCCATTGAGTGCTTTACCTCAAGCCATGAACATTCTATGATCTACTTCAATAGATTTCATAGAAAACTAGCTATATCCCATCTTGGTTCTCCAAATAGGTAAGCCTTCCCCATTTACAACAGGTGTGCAACTTCTATGTTACATTTTTGGAAGACGTTTACAATTAGGTACTAAAGAAACCCATACCTATTAGGCTAAAGAAAACCATAAAGGTGCTATCTTAGCTTAATCATTAGGCTCTTGCTTGGAGGGAAGGCCATAAAGGTATTGCTTAAGTAAAAACCATTAAGGTCTCACTTAATAATACCATTAAGGTCTTACTTAAGCATTTATCGATTAGGCTTATAATGGTCTTGTTTTATGCTAAAGTTTTCTTTAGCATTTTCCCTAACACAAGGTAAGAAACTTTCCTAAAAAAGATTTTGTGCTAAAGTTTACCAGTTAGGTTTTGTGCTTAGCTTTACCCCTAACGCTTGCAAGCTATGCTAATATGTTTATTTATGTTTTTTATCACTCTAATACCATTATATTAAACTAAAGATCCACAAGTAAACGTGTTAGCACCCCATAAGGCTTAAGAAAAAACCAAAACCTAAATGTTATTAGCTTACCCGTTAAGGTTTTGCACATTAGTTTTTTGTTTAGGTAAATGTAAACGTTTAAGCGTTTATAAGAGGTATTAGGGGCAGAGCCATTATGTTTTAAGCCTAAATGGTAAGCTCTCGGTTTTCTATCGAGCTAAAGAAAACCTATTTGGTAGTCCAAAGAAAATTAATGCTTAAGCCAGGTCTTCTCTTAAGTCTTAAGTCGGAGTAGGCTAAAGAAAACAAAACTTAAATAGTAAATGCTTAATCCTAATGGTAAACAATTTTCTTTAACACATTTCCTAAATGTAGGAGCTAATCCCATTAGCTAAATGAGAGTTTATCATTTAGGTTTTAGTAAATGCTTAAGCAAAACAAAAACATTAATGTTTAACCCTTTGGGCCTGGTATTAGCTTACACCTTTTTGTGTAATGGCTTAAATGATTAGGAGATGAGTAGACCCTAAAGTAAACATAAAGAAAACTAAAGTAAACATAAACATTGCACCTGTCATGCAGAAGGGAAGAACAATCTTTCCTCCCTAAAAGAAGGGAAGAACAATCTTTCCTCCCTAAAAGAACCACACGTGCGAGTTTCCTCGCATACGACTTAAATGAAGAATTGTGCTATGCTAATACCGTTTACCTATATGGTAAACTCCCATTTAACTATATGGTAAATGATTAATCAAAAATGAAAACCTAAAAGATGCTCTACCCTGAGGGGTTAAGCAAAACCTATAAAGATATTAGGGCTAAAGAAAACCATAAAAGAAATCAGGCTATGCTAATACCATTAGTAAAAGAAAAGAAAACACTTAAGCCTAATGATGTTAGCTTACTTGTATAGGTTTTATGTTTTAGTTTATCATTACAATATTACTTCTAAAGTTTATCGTAAAGGTTTTCGAGCTTAACCATTCCATATGGTAAACACATAGCACGGTAAGGTCCGATAGGATGCTAATACCATTTACCTATCGGTATTAGCTTAATTTAAGCCTAAATGGTAAACTCCCAAAAACCTAAAGGTAAACTTTATCTCCTTTACTTTCACTGCGCAACATAAATGCATTGCACATTAGGTAATAGCATAGCTCCTTAATGATATTAGCATAGCACCATAGGTAAATGTTTTCTAAATCAATTACCGATATTAGCTTTATAGTGTTGCATTAGCTTTGCTCCATAAGGAAAAGTCAACATTCTCTTATATGAAAAGCATTGGACTGGTGTTCTTGAGGAAAACCGCGCTAAGGAGGTTACAACTAAACTGCACACTACTAAGTCCTTATAAGCTCCACTCGAGACCGTGCTCTAAGCTCTACCTAAAGTCCTAACACTATGGATTTATGACTCAAGATGAACCTTTCAGTCTTCCCTTTGTGCCTACAGGGCCTCATCTTTAGTGAAGCTCCAAGTTTCACTTAGCTTTTAACTTTTGAGCAAGGCTTCACTTAACTACTAACTCTATGGTGAAGCTCCACAGTTTTGAGCTTAGCTTTGATGCTTGAACGTCTACATTAATAAATGCTTGCCAGTTTAACTTAGCCTAAGTCAAAGGCCAACACATTTAAGCTAATACATTAAGTAAATGATTAAGCCCCTAAGAGCTATGTGCCTATTGGTTAAAGGTTGTTGATATATTTAGGTAGTGATATGTGTGAACACACTAGGATCGTCGGGGCACTTTTTTCCCTCTTTAGGAGGTTTTTTTCCCTTGGCTTGTATATACGCCTATTGCCCTAATGGGCTACTTATCTTTGTACATTCTCTAGTAATACATTCAATATTGTGTGTTGTGCTCCAAGCTTCTTCTTCTTCCTTGTGTTGTTCGCGTGCTTCCGCAGATGTCTAACTCCAACAATTGGTATCAAAGCAGGTCGTCTTTTCATCTAGGGTGCCGTCAACACTGCTCCGATTGCAGTCTCAAAATTTGAGCTCGTTTCGGCCTCTGAACGCACTATCACAGTGCTTGTGCAGGCTATTTTGTATTGTTGTGCCAAAGGTATATACCATTTTCTCTTCGCCAGTATAAGCGTCTCAAAGTCTGTTATAGTTCACTTTTTGAGATACAGTCAATTTTTTGCATCAAGGTATTTTAGTCACCGGCCATGGCTAAAAGCAGTGACGTATTCCGTATGTTGGTTGTTGAGGATAAGTTGGATGGTACCAACTACCCGTTATGGGCTTATATGATGCGACATGTGTTGGTTGCAAAAGGATTGTGGAACATTGTGCACGGTGTCGAAAAACGTCCTATAACACCTACAATTGTTACAACTGCAGTACTGAAGTTGATGCAAAAGGTGCCGAAGATGATGATATTCTGCATATTCCTCTTTGTGCTCCGTTTTTTGTTGCACCTACTGCAGAGCAGATTTGCTGGAATGGCAGAGATGCCCAGGCACATGCATTGATAGCTTTATCTGTCAAACGTGTCATTATTCCTCATATTCGCTCTTGCAGAACAGCTAAGGATGCTTGGGATACACTTACCACATTGTACCAAGCTAGGAATGATGCTCATGTTGCTTACCTTCGAAAACAGTTGGAGAGTCAGCACATGAATGAAGGTGATTCTTTGGACAGTTTCCTAACAAAGATCAAAGACTTGAAGGAATTGTTGATTTCTGCTGATGAGGTTATACCAGATAGCTCACTTGTGCAAATTGTTCTGAATGGTCTTCCTGATTCATATCAAAGTTTTGATTCTACTCTTCGGTTGATGATGAAAGGCAATCCAAATGCCCTATCATTTGAGGAGTTAGTCTCTGTTCTGTTGCAGGAAGATCAGTCCAGGCAGAACAGGTCCATTATGCGAGTTGCAAATCAGGCTTTCGGCTAGTCAAAAGGGCAAAGGAAAATGGAGCTCTTCAACTAGTAAGCAGAAATCTGCTAATTCTGCATATTCGAAGGAGGAAGATAAAGATGAGAAGAAATCAAAAAAGCAGAAATTGTTTTGTAAGTACTGTAAAGGGAATGATCATATCATAAAGAACTGTCCAAAACTGGTTGTTAAAGATGCAAAGAAAAAAGAGGCTGGAATGGTTGTTGCAGAGGCCTCTACACGAAAAACAGAGTCTGCTAATCTTGTGCAGGAAGAAGAATGGGTGTTTACTACTCTCTGCAGTTTTGACCCATCTTCTCATGAGCAGTGCATATCTGCAGTAGACTCAGATGTTTGGTATTTTGACAGTGGGGCAACCAAACATATTACCTCACAGCGCAGTTTCTTCTCTTCACTCAAGCCTGCCCCTACAAGGAATACTGTTACATGCACCAACAACTCCTCTTATCCTGTTATGGGAGTTGGTAAGATCATTTTGACTATTGTTGATGGTAGTTCTTTCACTTTGTCAGATGCTTTATTTATGCCAAGGATCAAGAAGAACCTGTTATCAATTTCTGCATTAGCCAAGATTGGCTTGGTTGTGAAATTTGTTGATGACAGGTGTACAGTTCATGATCTGTCAAATGGCGATGTGATTATTGCTTCTGGCATTTTATGTCATGGGTTGTATAAGCTTATAGACTATGAAAGATCAGTAAATGATTTGGCATGTGCAGTAAATAATTCTCAGGCTATGTCAGATGCAAAGCTTTGGCATGCAGGCTTTGGTCATCTGAATTTTGCTAGTTTGATATGCATGCAGAAATCTGAAATGGTGTCCTCTTTGCCCAAATTAGAGGCACCTCGAAAACATGTTTGTGAAGGCTGTATTTTGGGCAAAATGCAGCGTTCGTCCTTTCCAAAAGATGGTTCAGTTCGGGCTACTCAGAAATTGCAGCTTGTACATAGTGATGTCTGTGGTCCTATGCAGACATCTTCTTTTGGGAATTATCTTTACTTCGTGACTTTCATCGATGATTTTTCCAGGCATGCATGGGTATATCCATTGAAGGCAAAGTCCAAAGAGTTCATGTGCTTCAAACAGTTTTTGGTTTTGGCTGAAAATCTGTCAGCATGTAAAATGGGCACCCTCCGTTCTGATCGAGGGGGGGGAATATATGTCTTCTGATTTTAATGCATTTCTGGTTTAACGTGGGATAAAACATGAGTGTACAGTGCCGTATACACCTCAACAAAATGGAGTTGCTGAACAAAAGAACAGGTCACTCATGGAGATGGCGAGGTGTATGGTCAAGAATCAGCCTTTACCACATAGAATCTGGCTTGAGCCTGTCATGTGTGCAGCATATGTACTGAACAGGTGTCCCACTAAAGCATTGCAGTCTATCACTCCATATGAGGCTTGGCATGAATGCAAGCCATCTGTTGCTCATCTGCGTGTTTTTGGTTGTTTGGCATATGCATTAGTGCCTGAACAACATCGTAGAAAATTGGATGATAAAGCAGTAAAATGTATTTTTGTTGGGTACAGTTTTGAAAGTAAAGGCTATCGTCTGTATCATCCACAGACTAAACGCATTCTGGTTAGCCGTCATGTTGTTTTTGTGGAAGATGCTATTGAGCCATTGCTTTCATGTACTAAGGAGACATATGTTAGTTCCAAAGACATGTATGATACTTTGCTCCCTCTTTTTACAGGTGGACAGTCTAGTGTTGGTCCTAATGAGGCAACTTCTCAGCCTTTGGAGGTTTCATGTGATGATGTAGATCATTCCATTTCTGATGCAGATGTACATAATGCACTAGTTGATGAGAGAGCTGATATTGAGCAAGCAAGAACTATGCCAAAATGGCTGGTGCAGACCTTGCATGACAGCAAATTAGATGCACCTCTATCATATCGTACTCGATCACGCTCTCATAGTGCCTCTTTTGCATCAGATTGCTATGCTATGGCTGCATCTAGTCTTTGTGATGAGAATAAGCCTGTTTCATTTGATGAAGCACAAAATTCAAAAAATTGGATGGCTGCTATGCAATCTGAATATGATGCTATAATGAAGAATGGTACTTGGTCTTTATGTGACTTGCCTCATGGCAAGAAGGCCATTGGCACTAAGTGGGTATACAAGCTGAAGCGTAAACCAGATGGTACAGTTGATAGGTATAAGGCTAGGCTTGTTGCAAAGATTTATGCACAAGAAAGAGGCATTGATTTTGATGAGACCTTTGAACCTACATGCCGTATGACTACTGTTCGGAGCATCTGTGCACTTGCAGCTCATCATGGTTCGAATGTACATCGGTTGGACATTAAAACAACATTTCTGAATGGTGACTTGCATGAAGAAGTGTATGTTTTTCAGCCTCGTGGCTTTGTGTAGAAAGGGCATGAAAACTAGGTTTGCATGTTAAAGAAGGCATTATATAGTTTAAAGCAAGCACCACGTGCTTGGTATGAGAAGATACATGCCTATCTGATTGCACATGGTTTTGAGAACAGTCCAACTGAAAGCACCTTATATGTTAAGCATGCTAATGATGTACTTCTGATCATTGTTATCTATGTTGATGACATGCTGCTCATTGGTCCTATTGAGAAAAATATTGCTGATTTTAAGGTTGATTTTCATGCCTCATTTGAGATGTCTAATTTGGGGCATTTGCATCATTATTTGGGCATTCAGTTTGTGCAAGTTGATGGTGGAATGGCTTTGTGTCAAACGAAATATATTGACACACTATTGCAGCATTTTGGTCTTGAAGACTGTAAGCCTATTTCCACTCCTATGGAGACAGGTTTACGATTGAGTCTTCATGATGCTCGAGATGCATTTGATGTTGTTCTCTATTAGCAGCTGTTGGATGCTTGATTTACTTATGCATTACTCGGCTAGATATTCAGTTTGCTGTCTCACAGATGAGCAGGTTTATGCATTTCCCAGGAGTCAAGCATTGGTAGGCAATTAAGCGCATCCTTTGCTATTTGAGTGGTACTCGGCTACTTGGGTTGTTTTATCCCAAGGGGGGATCACTACTCCAAGATTTGCATGCTTTTTCTGACTCTGATTGGGTTGGTTGCTATGACACTCATGTGTCCACTAGTGGCTTTTGCTTCATGCTTGGTAGCTCATGTATATCCTGGTTGAGCAAGAAGCATCATACTGTGGCCACTTCCAGTTGTGAGGCTGAGTATAGGGCAGCTTTCACAGCTACTGTTCAGTGTGTGTGGCTCAGACGCCTTATGGCTGATTTGGGTGTTGGTCAGTCTTCTACCACCACCATCTTCACTGACAGTCAGAGCGCATTGGCAGTTGCGAGGAACCCTCTGTTCCATGCTCGCATTAAGCACATTGAGGTGCATTATCATTATGTCAAGGAGAGGTTCTCTACTGGGGAGATGAGCTTGGCATATGTGTGCACGCAGGAGAACATTGCAAACCTTTTCACGAAGGTTCTGTCCAGGGAGAAGTTTGAAGCTTTCTGCAAAGCTTTGGGCATACTTCCTTTTGTGGAGTGATTTCCACATAGCTTGGCACTTCCTTATACATTCGTGCCAGCTCCTTGTTCACCGCATCACTCCAAGGGGGGATTTGTTGATATATTTAGGTAGTGATGTGTGTGAACACACTAGGACCGTCGGGGCACTTTTTTCCCTCTTTAGGAGGCTTTTTTCACTCGGCTTGTATATACGTCGATTGCCCTAATGGGCTACTTATCTTTGTACATTCTCTAGTAATACATTCAATATTGTGTGTTGTGCTTCAAGCTTCCTCTTCTTCCTTGTGCTGTTCGCCTGCTTCCGCAAATGTCTAACTCCAACAAAGGTGGCAGAACTAGTACCAATAGGTCTTAAAATTAAATTCTTAATCATCGCTTTTCATTTACCGTTAGGTATTATCATTGCACCTAAAGATAAAATTTAGCATAAACCCAATAGGCTTAAGTGTTTACTGGTTAGGCTTATGCTCAAGCGTTAATGGTATTGTTTTGCTTAAGCATTTATCGGTTAGGCTTATGCTTAAGACTTAATGATCTTGCATGTAGCATGCTAAAGAAAACCAATAGGCTTAAGCTATTACGCTATTTACCTAACGAGTAAGAGAAAACCAAAACCTAATCAATAAAGTTTAGTAAAGTTTTTGGTTTTTGCCTCAAACCCACATGGCTTTAGCCATATCCCTAAAGATGTGTAGCTTAAGCATTAAGGTCTTGTGCATTGGTTTCCGTTTCCCTAATGCAAAACTAACACACCTAATGGGAAATGATTTCTTTAGCATCGATTGGTTTTACGCTAAAATTTTCTTTACTTTCTCTTTGATTAAGCATAATCGGGCCTAACTTGCTATGTGTTTACCATTAAGGTATTACTAAAGAAAACTAAGTGTGCATTAAGGTAAGCCTATGAGCTCAACCAAAAGGTATAGAAAGAAATTAGACTTTGTGCAAGATCATTTGATCAAAGATGGAATTATTTTTGTAAACCAAATGTCTTTTACTTATTATAAATCTAATATGTTATGGCACATAATCGAGCGTTTAGATCACTTTTCCACATTTTTATTGTTTTGGATAATCCTACACTATGTTACTTACCTTTAGATACATTATGCATAAAGATGTAGATATATGGCTTTAAAAAGCCTAAGGTGACGAATTTAGATAAACGTGATGTCTAGATCTTGGGTAAATATGAATCCCTCACAGTCGAACCTCTTTTAACTTAACAACTATAGATAGGTGCCAAAGTCTCGATAAGATTAATACTAAAAAAATCCTTTACAAAAACATCTTTAAATCTTAACCCTAATAAGTTTTCAAGTTTTCTTTAAGAACTACTTAAGTCGATCAAAAAAACTTATTTGTCGAAAGATGAGTTTCATCAAAATGTGATAGATTATATTATTGGAGCCAAAACTAAAAAAACGTTTCAAATAGTGTAAACTATAGAAAACATTTCAGTAGACTCTCAAAGACAAGAGCATCCACATTGAGTTAGGGCTTATAAGAGTAGAACAATTTGGCAAGAAATTAATAGTCCTTAAGGAGTGTTTTAGATACTTTATTTAGTAGACAAATATATAGTTGAGACGAACCCTAATCTCATTGGGCTTGAGTATATTGAAAGAACAATTGTACAAGTGAAAGGCATAGTAACCATGGGACCACCCATATTCCACAAAGCACGGGTTAGACTTCTGATGCACCACAAGGAGATGGTTGCCTGAAGGCATCTAATTTCAATGGCCAGAAAGCATTACAATCGGAAGACTTGCCATATTGACCTGCACATGTCTAGCCGCTTGCAGGGTTGAAAACACAACCTACAGCTCAACACATGAGCTCCCAAACATCACACTGATGACATGTGGAACTTTCTCTAGGTTTTTGTACTTGTTAGAAATGCTTCATTAATTATAAGGTCAAAAGTAGTTAAGAAATTGCCATGGGAACTATGTGAGGTGTGAGCCTTTAGTATGGAAACACTTAACAACATTGCTCACCATGTTTTTCTATAGCCATATTCCACCACATATCTTATGTGGAGAAGTTTGACCATAGTATATGAAGAGCACATTTGACTAGTCTGATTCTCCCCAAGCATGTATTCAAAACTTTCATAGATACTATTAATCTTCGATAAAGATCAATCTACAATTGAATGAATTTTGAGAAGTAGGTTAAATGTAATATGATAATTTTCTAGGCAACCATTGATTTAAAAATAGGATATCCTTATGCTTATTAGTTTAACCATCCTAACAAATTGTGATCTATTATGTGATTCATGATTGGATGCATATGTGGTGTAGAAGATATTAGAAAATATACCTTATACTTATCTCCAAGCTCTATTGTAATACATGATGGTTAATTCCTTCATACTAAAAATGGGAAGGAGATGCACAAAAACTTAGTACCCAAAATTCTTGTAGGGTGACATTGAACACTTAATGAGAAAAGATCAATGGAATTAATAAACAAATTTGTGTTTAATTTCATGTAATTAAAATAGTATATATATGCAACAATATGGAGATGGATAGAGAAGCATGGAGTTTATTGGCACATAGGTTCTAGAGGACTGATTAAGCTACTTGGCAAAGGCATTTTTCCTTGGCATATATTAGAGCATAAAGTGTAAATTACGATTAAGGATTACTGCAAACACCATGGTCTAGACATATTTTGTAAAGACAAATATGTTTTATGCAAAGATTTAGGAGGATAAAGTGGGAGGACACGATATGTGTGTAGAGTCAAAAGCTTGTTTGAAGAAAAATTTTCAGCCATAGCTAAAAATGCTTCGAAGCAAGAAAATACCTCATTCTTTACTTTCATAAGAATCTGATACACCCATGTATGGTGACTTGAAAGTAACAAAATATATATCCTTCCCCAAAGATGGAGTCTTGATGGGATGGCATATATCATTATGAACAAGTTGCAATTTTCTTGTAGTGTGTGTATGACTATCTTTTGGAAAAGAAGCACAATCCATTTTTCAAAGAATGCAACCTTCACATGCATGCTTTTCAATGGACTCAAGTGTTGGCAGACCAATAACCATGTTCTTGTTTTGAAAATAAAGCAAACTATTGAATTTCAAGTGACCAAAATGAACATGCCAAAGCTCCATTTTAGCCATTGTAGAAGTATGAGCAACCAAGGCATTTGAGGCAGCCCTCTTGTATGTATCAAGAAATACAAACCATTACATAATCTACCACACATCATAATAATATCACCATTGCTAAAATCATGAACCATGCACTTATCATCAACAAAGTGTACATGAAGTCTAACTTTGGCAATCAATGGGAATGAAATTAAGTTCTTTTTTATACCAGGTACATACAATGACTTTTTCAAGAGAATCTCATCTCCATTTACAGTCCTAAGTGCAATTTCTCCTACTCCAATGATAGGATAAGAGGCATTGTTTGCAGACACCACATGTCCTCCTTTGGGTGCATCTTTCAAAGATGCAAAAAACCTTTTGCATGAACTTATGTGATTTGAAGCACCACTATCAAAGAACCAATCCCAATCAACCTCACTCACAACCATACATTTAGAATGCAAAGATGCATCATAATGACATGTAACAACACATGCCCAAAAATCATGTTGGCTTCATCATACTTTGTATTTGAAGAATTTTCAGCAACAGACATGCAAGACTCCTTCTTTTCATTGTGCTTAGCAAGGTTTCTACACTCGTCAATAATATGGCCAACCTTACGGCAATATTTGCATCTCTTCTTCGTTTGCAAATTAGCATCATTAGAGGAATTAGCAAAAGAGGAAGATTGAGGCTTTGGTTTTGATGAACCCAAAGCTGAACCATACTTGCTTTTCCTTTTTTATGAGATAGCAAGTGCCTATGTTCCCTCAATCAAACCACTCCTATTCACTCTAGACTACTCTTCTTACAAAAGAAGAGAAGCAACCTCATCAAATGGATTCCCTTTTGCAACCAAATGGAGTGTAAGGTAGAGCTTTGAAAAGATTCTAGTAATCCTTTCAACGATTTAGAGATGAGTGAAGCATCTAAAAATAATCTTATCAATGTTTGCCAATTGCTCTTTCCAGTACTTGATGTGTGTTACATACACATCCACAGACTCATTTTCAGCCATGCATACATTCTCAAGTTGCTTCCTCAGGTATGCAACATGTGCTTCATTATGCATGGCATACAAAGAAGCAAGATTGTCCTATGCATGTCTTGATGTAGAACATGACCAAATGTGTGGAACTATATGACACTTCATAGAAAGCGCAATCAATGCATGAGCTTGAGCATCTTTTCCATTCCATCTAAGTTGATCCTGTTTAACTCGAGAAGGATTAACCACTGTACTTGAAGAAGAAGCTCCATCTGTGATGGTAGATTGTGAAGTAGAAGAACTTGTGGGGTTTTTTATCTACATCTACCACTATTCCATAGTTGTTTCACAATAAGAACATGTTTCATCATGTAAGAACACATTGGATAATTGGTCCCATCAAGCTTATTGTCAGTTTGACGTGTGCCAATCAAGTCATTGCTTACCACCATTTCATTAAAGAACGAGAATGTGACAAGATATTTACTTCAACGAAAGCTGAAATGAGTGCTAAAATTTCAGCTCACAATCCATCACTCTGATAGCAATTCTGATTGTATGAATGGCTTCGAAATGGGGGTAAAACCCTAGTGCAACTGATGGAAATGTTTCTTGGCTCTGAAAATCACTACTCTATGTTATGAAGTTGATTTGCACTATTAAAAGTGGGTGTGCTATGATCTGAAAAATCAAAATTGAGAAGGGGTTGAACCTGCTTTGATACCACTGTTGGGTGTGTGTAGAAGGGAGAGACACACACGAGAAGCACACACAAGGAGCACAAATGCAACAAAACACACAAAGAAGATAGATGGATGGAATAACTCTCTCTACAATGAATAGAACTGAAGTAAGAGCTAAACAATATCCCTTAGTACAAAGTACCACCACATATGAGTGAATCATGTATGTGGTAACATGGGGGAAAAAACTCTAGCCAAAACTAGAGTCAAAAGTGCCTAGCTATAGGGAAAAGTTTCACATCAAAGCTACTAGAGGAACACATTAGTGTAACATTTACCCGCCATTCATAAGTATAATGAAAGTTTATTTGGCCTTCTATTTTCTTCATAAAGTAATCATACAACTACAAAATTTTTTTCATTTATATAGAAAATGAAATCCAAAACTAGTTGAAACTTTCTATGTGAAGAAACTTATTTGCTTCACAGGATATATGGTGGCCATAAAGAAATACCCAAGTCTTAAAGCAATAAAATTAGCTATCTATTTAATATTTTATATGACCGTATTAAAATGACCTTGGATAGTAATGAAACATTTTAAAGTATATATACTTTAAAAAATTGATATATATATATATATATATATAGTTATATATATATATATATATATAGTTATATATATATATATAGTTATATATATATATAGTTATATATATGAAGAAATATGCATAGATGAGATGAAAAAATGGTATATACAACTATAAGATACTAAATATGTGCTATTTTCAAAAAAGGTTAGTATATCAAATAATATATCTTAAAGGAAGAAATTTTATATGCGAAAAGTGGAAAGAACTAAAGATAAAATGTTATTTTCAAGGAGATGTGAAAGAATTAATATGGTGTTTATTAGTTGATGGTGAGGGGCAAGGATTAAAAGATATGTGTGCCACACATAACTATGTATATATGTATGCATGTATGTATGTACGTACACATGCACATACATGTATTTGTATGTATGTGTGTATGCATGTGTATGTATGTATGTATGTTTGTTTGTATGTATGTATGTATGTATGTATGTATGTATGTATGTATGTATGTATGTATGTATGTATGTATGTATGTATGTATGTATGTATGTATGTATGTATGTATGTCCCACCTCCATTCTCAAAGATCGATCATTGTAGTTATTCGTGAATAATCAAATTATCGAATAATGAATAATGCAAGCTAGATGTAGATGGCAGGTTTTAAAGTTCTAAAGAATTTCAAGAAATATCATGAGCTAGGAATGCAAAATCAATGCCACAATGTCAAAATACGAAAGAAGACGGGATAAAGTTATGATAACAAACAGGATACAAAGAAAGTGGTCATAGCACTTGAAGAAAATGAAGAAAGATGCTCTTATATAGCAAACAACTTGTCTGAATATGAGGAGGAAGATCTCATACGTCTCTTACAAGAGTATAAAGATATATTCGCTCGATAAAGACCTAAAAGGGATTGATACAGAGACTTGTGCACATTGCATACCAATGGCATTTGACGCTCGGCCATCTAAACAAAGACCACATACCTACAGCAAGACTTATTATGCTAAAATCAAAGAAAATGATAAATTATTAGCAACCAATTTCATTTATGAAATTGAGCATACATAACGGGTCTGACCCATAGTGGTCGTTTCCAAGAAGAATGGAGAATGCAGAGTTTGCATTAATCTCAAAAAGGAGAAAGATGGAATATATATCTTTGCTACTCTCTACCTATGTGCAGAGACACACCTTCACCATTGCAACCTCCCTCATAACTCAATCAGAGAACAATCATGAAATTCATAGCATCTTTGATAGAGTCTCTGAGCAATAAAAAACAAGTAGAATCACCTCAAATTGATGGTGGAAGAAGAAGATACAACTAGAACAAGATGGTGTTGGAAACTATCTCACTATATATACAGGTAGTGAGCAATGGCTAACTACAGAGAAGTATATTCTAATAAAATGGCGAACTTACCAAGTTGGATGCATATAGCAGCATCCTAGCATTCTAAACTAACTTACAAAGAGATTAGAATTTGTGGACTTCACTCATGACTTGGATTCGTACATATATAGGCTATCAAACGAGTGCTTCTACATTTTTCCAAGAATTTGCCAATGACACTTAAATTTTTTATAAGCTATGACTTAGAGAAGTTTTTGAAACTTCTTAGTAGCTCAAATTTGTGATATGAATCCTCAAAATGATAGGTCCACATGTCATCCACACCCTTGAGTTTTGAGCTAAGGTTTAAGGCTTGATTTTTAGCACACAATATGTCACCACAATGTAAAAGGAAGAATGTTCAAAATACAAATATTGAAAAGTTAAGACAAAGTCCCATTTTAATACATTCTAAATAGAATCCTTTTGAAAAATTTATTGAAAAGCATTCCAATAGCATCTACACATCATGCAAGAGATATTATTAAAAATGGTTGTTAGTTTCACATTTCATGAGCATTATTTGGCATGCAATGTACAGAAATTCAGAATAGGTAACATTATCTAAAAAAGTGAGAAAAATCCAACGTGAAGTTTCAAGTATTACCCCAAATGTTATTACATATAATGGAGGTCCATATCTATATATAGCAAGCAAATTTTCTATAGCAAAGATTAAATTCTTGAATACATTAGGAAACCTTTGAGGTTTTCGAATTAGTGAAAAAGTTTACTTTTCTCTTAAATTCTTTAGCATGATTATTGTTGGAAATTTTTTCATGGGTTCTATATGGTCAATTTGGCTTTTTATGTTTGGTGTGCATGGAGCAATTATGATGGCTTTGAATTGTTGGATATAGGCACTTTCTCGTGGAAAAAGTGCATGATCCTTGGAAGGATCAAGGGCAAATATTGTAAGCTCTTGGATGAGGATCTACTTAGACAAATTTGCTGAGCCAAGAGATTGAAAGAAGTCACTCAAGCTCGTATTCCATCAATTTGGAGTCGAATTGGATGGACGACAATAGTTACAACCTTTTGAAGGTGCTAAAAAATGTGTGACATTAGATATAGAGATCATGAAATGTGGCACAGACATTAGAAGCCTTCTGAAGGTGTTGAGAGATGTGCAACATTAGATTATCTCAACATCTAATTGCTAGAAGTTATTGTAGCCTTTTGAGGTGCACATACTTCACAACCATCGGATGTGTCTAAGATTGGGTGATATATGTAGGTCCCCAAAATTGAAGCATCAAAGGGATATGATCCATCTATTTTTAATTTGAATCCAAGGGTGTTGATTGTTCTCAAGAGCCCTACTGCTTCCAAAGGTGGTTTCTAATCTCAAAAATGACCAAAAAGTTACTATTATATGTTGGAGTTTGAGGTCTGCGAAAGCACGCAAAGAGTACAAGGAAGAAGAAGAAGCTTGGAGCACAACACACAATACTGAATGTATTACCACTAAAATGTATAATGATAAGTGACCCATTAGGGCAATAGGCATATATACAAGCCGGGAAAAAAAAAAACCTCCTAAAAAGGGAAAAAGGTGCCCCAACGGTCCTAGTGTGTTCACACACATCACTACCTAAATATATCAACAAATCCCCCCTTGGAGTGATGCGGTGAACAAAGAGCTCGCATTCATGTATAAGGAAGTGCCAAGCTATGTGGAATCAATCCACAAAAGGAAGTAAGCCCAAAGCTTTGCGGAAAGCTTCAAACTTCTCCCTAGGCAGAGCCTTCGGGAAAAGGTTTGCAATGTTCTCTTGTGTGGGCACATATATGAATTGGGAAGACCATTGAGAACAATCTGCAGAAGTGAACTGTTAGGCAAGACTTCATCAGCAAAAATCAATTGTTCCTTCAAATCTTTGATCTTTGTCAGAAAACTGTCCATGGAATCTCCTTCATTCATGTGCTCACTCTCCAACTATTTTCGAAGGTAAGCAACACGAGCCTCATTCCTTGCCTGCTATAAAGTGGTAAGTGTATCCCAAGCATCCTTAGTTGTTTTGCAAGAGTGAATGTGAGGAATAATGGCACGTTTGACAGACAAGGCTATCAATGCATGTGCCTGAGCATCTTTGCCATCCAAACGAATTTGCTCTATAGTATGTGCAACAGAAACCATAACACAAAGAAGAATTTGCAGAATATCACCATCTACATCAGCTTCAGTACCAGTCTTTGTAGGTGTAATAGGACGTTTTTTAACATCCTGCACAATATTCCACGGTCCTTCTGTGACCAATAAATGATGCACCATATAAGCTCGTAATGGGTAATTCTTACCATCCAACTTATCCTCAACAACCAACACATGGAAGACATCACTGCTTTCAGCCATGGCCACTGACTAAAATACCCTGATGCAGAAATTTGATTGTATCTCAAAAAGTTGAATAGAGCTCCCCTGTCACGTTTTGCTAAACTTGTTCTAGACTTCGAGACGCTTATAGTGGCAAACCAAAACTTGTATATATCTTTGGCACAGAAAGACAAAATAGCCTACATAAGCACTATGATAGTGCATTCGGAGGTTGAAACGAGCTCAGATCGCGATTTTGGCACCACAAAGCGAAGACGTTTTGATCTCCTAATCACCCTCAGTATGCTCACCAAATTTTGTGTGACTCTGAGACTGTGATTGGAGGGGTGTCGACAACACCCTAGATGAAGCGATGACCTACTCTGATACCAGTTGTTGGAGTTTGAGGTTTGCGGAAGCACACAAACAACACAAGGAAGAAGAAGAAGCTTGGAGCACAACACATGATACTGAATGTATTACCATTAGAATGTAAAAAGATAAGTGACCCGTTAGGGCAATCGGCGTATATACAAGCTGGGGGAAAGACCTCCTAAAGAGAGAAAAAAGTGCCCCAGGGGTTCTAGTGTGTTTAGACACATCACTACCTAAATATATCAACATCACATACTTAGGGAACTAAGATACCCAACTTTTTTTTATCTAAGATGTAAAAGACTATTGGCTCTTTTCGTAGGCACGCTTTAAAAATGGTGGTTAATACAGTGGCCCCTCAAAGACTTCATTCATTTGTGTATGTATAATGCAAATACCTATGCATATAGTTATGTAAATATGTAAGCAAGCACATGTATGTATAAATACATTGCTATATGGTATGTGTAAATGTATTTACATACCTTGTTATATATGTATGTGTGAATGTATGAGTGTATTATGCATTGTGTATGTATATGAATATGTATACATTTGCTACATGTATATGCATATGTATACCTTTGCTACATGTATATGCATATGTATACCTTCGCTACATGTATATGTAAAAACATTGCTATATGTATGTGTGAATGCATGAATGTATGCATTGTGAAAAGTGATGGAAGACTCTATAAATGAGGTGATCTTGCACAAAACTTGCTCTTGACTTGCCCCATTCTTTGTTTAGGTACTTAATATACCTTTGATGCAAATGATGTAAGGAAACTAGTATGGTGCTTTAGAAGAAGCTCCTCAAATTCCTTCCTAAAAACAGATATGTCACCCCACTCCATACATTTATCAAGCATACTTCTGGTTATGATTTAGGCCTTGTCCTTATCTATATTATCTATAAGAAAATACTCCTAGAATTTGACCTTAGTTTTTGGCATTCTATTAAGTATTTGTCATGTCAAATTACTTGCACAAGAGATTCAAAAAACTATTGATCAAACTGTTATTGATAGGGAAAGATAAAGTCGTGATAAATACGAGGAGAGCCAAGAAATTAGCATTAGATATAGAAATCATCGGTTCGGGTTTGTGAGCTTGAATCTTTTAGCTTTCTACTACTTTTGGGGAAATAAATCAATCCATTGGTTGATATTGGGATTTAAAAGATATACATGGATTAATTTCTACACAAGCAACGGGATGTGGATTAAATTGAAGGTTTTTTTTTAGTAGAAGTTCAGACAAAGCCTAATCTTCATGGGTTTGAATATATTGAAAAAACAATTGTACAAGTGAAATGCATAGTACCCATGGGAGCCCCTGTATCCCACCAAGCATGGTTCAGACTGTCGAAGCATCACAAGGGCTGCCTGAAGGCATCTAATTTCAATGGTTTGAAGGCATTATAATGGGAAGACTCGTGACACTAACCCAAGCATGTCCAGAAGCTCGTAGGAATCAAAGACAACCTCCACCTCAAGAGGTGAGTGCCCAAACATCCTACCTATGATGCATGGACTTTTTTGTAGGTTTTTGTGCTTGTGGGAAATGTTCCATTCAATATAAGATCAAAATTAGTTAAGCAATTACCATACGAACTACGTGAGGTGTGAGTCTTTAGTATGGAAAGACTTAACAACATTGCTCACCATGTTTTTTTATAACCATATTCCACCACATATCTTATGTGGAGAAGTTCGACCATAGTATATGAAGAGCATTTGACTAGTCTGATTCTCCCCAAGCATGTATTCAAAAATTTCATAGATACCATTCATAGTGAAATCTTTGGTAAAGATCAGTCTACAACTGAATAAATGGAGAATTAGGTTAAATGTAATATGATAATTTTAGAGACAACCATTGATTTAAAAATAGGATATCAATTATTCTTATTAGTTTAACCATGTTAGCGAATGGGCATCTATTGTGTGATCGATGATTGAATGTATATGTGTTGCACAAGAGATTAGAAAATATACCTTATACTTATCTGTAAGCTATATTGTAATACTAGAGGTTTAATTCCTTGATACTAAAAATGGGAAGGAGATGCACAAAAACTTAGCACCCAATTTTTTTGTAGGGTGACATTGAACACTTAATGACAAAAGATCAATCGAATTCACAAACAAATTTGAACAATATGGAGATGGATAGAGAAGCATGTATATATATATATATACATATGTATATACTTTATGTATGTATGTATGTATGTGTGTATGTGTGTGTGTGTGTGTATATATATATATATATATATATATATATATATATATATATATATATATATATATATATATATATATATATATATATATATATATATATATATATATATATATATATATATATATATATATATATATATATATATTGGTAGCCCATTAGGGCAATAGGCGTATATACAAGCCGAGGGAAAAAAATCTCCTAAAGAGGGAAAAAAGTGCCCCGGCAGTCCTAGTGTGTTCACACACATCACTACCTAAATATATCAACAAAACCCCCCTGGGAGTGATGTGGTGAACAAGGAGCTGGCACTCATGTATAAGGAAGTGCCAACCTATGTGGAAATCACTCCGCAAAAGGAAGTAAGCCCAAAGCTTTGCGGAAAGCTTCAAACTTCTCCCTAGGCAGAGCCTTCGTGAAAAGGTCTGCAATGTTCTCCTGCGCGGGCACATATGCCAAGCTGATCTCCCCAGTAGAGAACCTCTCCCTGACATAATGATAATGCACCTCAATGTGCTTAGTGCGAGCATGGAACACAAGGTTCCTCGCAACTGCCAATGCGCTCTGACTGTTAGTGAAGATGGTGGTGGCAGAAGACTAACCAACACCCAAATCAGCCATAAGGCGTCTGAGCCACACACACTCAACTATCGCTGTGAGAGCTTCCCTATACTCAGCCTCACAACTGGAAGTAGCCACAGTAGGCTGCTTCTTGCTCAACCAAGATATACATGAGCTACCCATGAAGCAAAAGCCACTAGTGGACACACGAGTGTCATAGAAACCAACCCAATCAGAGTCAGAAAAAGCATGCAAATCTAGCGGTAGTGATCCCCCCTTGGGATAAAACAACCCAAGTAGCCGAGTACCTCTCAAGTAGCGAAAGATGCGCTTAACCGCCTGCCAATGCTTGACTCCTGGGCAATGCATAAACCTGCTCATCTCTGAGATAACAAACTAAATATCTAACCGAGTAATGCATAAGTAAATCAAGCATCCAATAGCCTGCTGATAGAGAACCATATCAAATGCATCTCCAGCATCTTGAAGACTCAATCGTAAACCTGTCTCCATAGGAGTGGCAATAGGCTTACAGTCTTCAAGGCCAAAATGTTGCAATAATGTGTCAATATATTTCATTTGACACAAAGCCATTCCACCATCAACTTACATAAACTGAATGCCCAAATAGTGATGCAAATGCCCCAAATCAGACATCTCAAATGAGGCATGCAAATCAGCCTTAAAATCAGCAATATGCTTCTCAATAGGACCAGTGAGCAGCATGTCGTCAACATAGACAACAATGATCACAACCACATCATTAGCACGCTTAACATATAAGGTGCTTTCAGTTGGAATGTTCTCAAAACCATGTGCAACCAGATAGGCATGTATCTTCTCATGCCAAGCACGTGGTGCTTGCTTTAAACCATATAATGCCTTCTTTAACTTAGACACCTGGTTTTCATGCCCTTTCTGCACAAAGCCACGGGGTTGAAAAACATACACTTCTTCATGCAAGTCACCATTCAGAAATGTTGTTTTAATCTCCAAATGATGTACATTCCAACCATGATGGGCTGCATGTGCACAAATGCTCCGAACAGTAGTCATACGGCATGTAGGTGCAAAGGTCTCATCAAAATCAATGCCTCTTTCCTACGCATAAACCTTTGCAACAAGCCTAGCCTTATACATGTCAACTATACCATCAGGTTTACGCTTCAACTTGTATACCCACTTAGTACCAATGGCCTTCTTGCCAGAAGTCAAGTCACATAAAGACCAAGTACCATTCTTCATTATTGCATCATATTCAGATTGCATAGCAGCCATCCAATTTTGAATTTTGTGCTTCATCAAATGAAACAGGCTCATTCTCATCACAGAGACTAGATGCAGCCATAGCATAGCAATTTGATGCAAAAGAGTCACTATGAGAGCTTGTATACACTAGTGTTTTATCCCACGTTCAGCCAGAAATGCATTAAAATAATAAGACATATATTCCCCCCCTCGATCAGAACGGAGGGTGCCCATTTTACATGCTGACAGATTTTCAGCCAAAACCAAAAACTGTTTGAAGCACATGAACACTTCGGACTTTGCCTTCAATGGATATACCCATGCATGCCTGGAAAAATCATCAATGAAAGTCATGAAGTAAAGGTAATTTCCAAAAGAGGGTGCCTGCATAGGACCACAGACATCACTATGCACAAGCTTCAATTTTTGCGTAGCCTGAACTGAACCATCTTTTGGAAAGGAGGAACGCTGCATTTTGCCCAAAATACAGCCTTCACAAACATGTTTTCCAAGTGCCTCAAGTTTGGGCAAAGAGGACACCATTTCAGATTTCTGCAAGCGTATCAAACTAGCAAAATTCAGATGACCAAAGCGTGCATGCCAAAGCTTTGCATCTGACATAGCCTGAGAATCATGTACTGCACATGCCAAATCATTCACAGATCTTTCATAGTCTATGAGCTTATACAGCCCACGACATAAAATGCCAGAAGTAATAATAACATCGCCATTTGACATATCATGAACTGTACATCTGTCATCAACAAATTTCACAATTAAGACAATCTTGGCTAATGCAGAAACTGATAACAGATTCTTCTTGATCCCTGGCACAAATAGAGCATCTGACAAGGTGAAAGAACTACCATCAGTAGTAGTCAGAATGATCTTACCAACTCCCATAACAGGATAAGAGGAGTGAAGAGAAGAAACTGTGCTGCAAGGTAATATGTTTGGTCGCCCCACTGTCAAAGTACCAAACATCTGAGTCTACTACAGACATGCACTGCTCATGAGAAGATGGGTCAAAACTGCAAACAGTAGTAAACACCCATTCTTCTTCCTGGACAAGATTAGCAGACTCTGTTTTTGGTGTAGAGGCTTCTGCAACAACCATTCTAGCCTCCTTTTTCTTTGCCTCTTTTGCAACCAGTTTTGGACAGTTCTTTATGATATGATCATTCCCTTTACAGTACTTACAAAACAATTTCTGCTTTTCTGATTTCTTCTCATCTTTATCTTCCTTCTTCGAATATGCAGAATTAGCAGATTTTTGCTTACTAGTTGAAGAGCTCCATTTTCCTTTGCCCTTCTGACTAGCCAGGAAAGCTTGATTTGCAACTCGCATAATGGACCTGTTCTGCCTGGACTGATCTTCCTACAACAGAATAGAGACTAACTCCTCAAATGATAAGGCATTCGAATTGCCTTTCATCATCAACCGAAGAGTAGAAGCAAAACTCTGATATGAATCAGGAAGTCCATTCAAAACGGTCTACACAAAGTGAGCTATCTGGTATAACCTCATCAACAGAAATCAACTGTTCCTTCAAGTCTTTGATCTTCGTTAGGAAACTGTCCATAGAATCACCTTCATTCATGTGCTCACTCTCCAACTGTTTTCAGAGGTAAGCAACACGAACCTCATTCCTAGCTTGGTACAATGTGGTAAGTGTATCCCAAGCATCCTTAGCTGTTCTGCAAGAACTAATGTGAGGAATAATGGCACGTTTGACAGACAAAGCTATCAATGCATGTGTCTGGGCATCTCTGCCATCCCAGCAAATCTGCTCTGCAGTAGGTGCAGCAGAAACAGCAGCACGAATAGGAATCTGCGGAATATCATCTTCGACACCGTCTTCATCAGCTCGCGCACGTGTATTTGCAGTACTTCTAGTCAGAGGTGTAACAAGACGTCTTTCAACACTCTGCACAATGTTCCACAATCCTTTTGCAGCCAATACATGTCGCATCATAATAGCCCATAATGGGTAGTTGGTACCATCCAACTTATCCTCAACAGTCAACATACGGAATGCATCACTGCTTTCAACCATGGCCGGTGACTAAAATACCTTGATGCAGAAATTGACTGTATCTCAAAAAGTTGAACAGAACTGCTCCAACGAATTCTGCTAGACTTGTAGCAGACTTTGAGACACTTATACTGGCAAACAGAAACTGGTATATACCTTTGGCACAAAAAGACAAAATAGCCTGCACAAGCGCTACGATAGTGCGTTCGGAGGCTGAAACGAGCTCAGATCGTGATTTCGGCACCATATAGGGAAGCTGTTTTGATCTCGAAAACACGCTGAGTATGCTCACCAAATTTCGTGCAATTCTGAGACTACAAACGGAGGAGTGTCGACGGCGCCCTAGATGAAGCGATGACCTTCTCTGATACCAATTGTTGGAGTTAGACGTCTGCGGAAGCACGCGAACAACACATGGAAGAAGAAGAAGCTTGGAGCACAACACACAATACTGAATGTATTACTAGAGAATGTACAAAGTTAAGTAGCCCATTAGGGCAGTAGGCATATATACAAGCCGAGGGAAAAAAACCTCCTAAAGAGGGAAAAAAGTGTCCCGGCGGTCCTAGTGTGTTCACACACATCATTACCTAAATATATCAACACACACACACACACACACATATATATATATATATACACACACGAGCATAAAGTGAAAATTAAGGTTAAGGATTAATGCAAACACCATGGTCTACAACATATGTTCTAAAGAAAAATATGTTTTATGCAAAGATATAGGAGGATAAAGTGGGAAGGAGACAACAGTTTGCATCGATTAAAACCCTTTGCCTGCCATATTGTGTTGTACCTTGAGGAAAAGACAAGTGTTAAGTAAACAGGAAATTTAGCCCATATTCGTGAGTATAATGAAAGTTTATTTGGCCTTCTATTTTCTTCATAAAGTACTCACACAATTACAACATTTTTTTCATTTATGTAGAAAATGAGATCCGAACCAATTGAAACTTTTTATGTGAAGAAACTTGTTTGCTCACAAAGAAATACCCAAGTCTTAAAGCAATGAAACTAGCTATCTATTTAATATTTTATATGACCGTATATAAATGAACTTGAATGATCATGAAAATATATTAAAGTATATATACTTAGAAAAATAGAAATAAATAATGAAATGCATCATCACTATTATGTTAATGAGACCTTTGCATAATTAACATAATAGACAAAGAACAAATCATGTAATTTAAAATGATCAACCCTTGATTTTTTTTCTTATGAAAAATTGACACATCATCAGGATTATGAAAACCTTGCAGGTCGAATATGATATAAAGATTACCAAAATACCAATAAAAAAAATTTAAAGATAAAAAATAAAAAATAGAATGAAACAATCGTGTCACTAAAAGAATTCTATATTAATTCCAAGGTCACAACATCATTTTGTATTATGATAGAAATTTTTGTAGATTTTTGAATCGATTGAGCTTTTACAATGACTTTTACCTTGCTTCCAACTAACTCAAACACCAAGTGAGAACTAAAGAAGCAATTAGGCATTTGTGCAAGATCATTTTTTGTAAATCAAATGTCTTTTACTTATTATAAATCACCTTTAGATCACTTTCCCACATAATCGAGCTTTTAGATCACCCCCACATTTTTATTGTTTTGAAACACCACAATAGATCACTTTGAAACACCTAAGGTAAATGTGATGTCTATATCATAACAAAAAAAAAAGAACTTATATGTTGAAAGATGAGTTTCATCAAAATGTAATAGATTGTATTATTGGTTTAGAAAATATAGAGTCGAGACTAAAAAACACATTTTGAATAGTGTAAACTAAAGAAAACATTTTAAAAGGTTCTCAAAGACAAGAGCATCCACATTGAGTCCAGTCTCTATTACGATGGAACAATTTTTCAGGGACTGTCAAATTGAACATCCTACTCTATATAACATATTAATGGAGATCATTTCTGATGGCTTATATATATATATATGTGTGTGTATATGTATGTGTGTATGATAGGACTTTCGATAGCGAAATAATTCATTTTGAGCTTTCTATTATACATTGTGTGCATAATGTTTAGAATGGATACTTAAGTCATTTTATGTATATACAAAATATCTAAGAATGATAAGTTTTATATTCTCTCTCTACTCATTCGCACGTATTTGGACATGAAGAATAAACAATCAAGAATAATGTTATATGAGAGAAAGGTAGAGCATGTGTAGGAGAATAAAAGTGTTTCGATGAAAATTTTGTGAATGATGTTTTAAGTATCTCAAGTTAGTTCGGTGTAAAATAATGCCCTGATTTCATTCTCTCTAGAATTTCTAAACTTACAGAGCTCAAAATTGATACTTGGAGGCTGATTTGGACGCAGGGTATCTCTAACACTATTGTGCACATTGAAGAGCTGAACATTTTTACCTCTCACAAGCATTTTGAAATTCCACCCTATTTTTGAGTTATAGGTCTCAAAAAAGTGTGGATTTTCCAACATGTTAAAAAAAAAAAGTGGGCTTCTCTATTATTATTTGAATCCATGATTTTGATGCATACATGTTTTCATGCATATTGTGGATGTCAATAGATATGTCTTTTAATTGCTTTTTCTTCTACTTTTGACAGGTGTCACAAAAGGGAGCAATGAACCACTAAACGCATGCTTTTATGAAATTTTTGCATGCAACATGGGGAGGTGTGAATATTCCTAAATCTGGTGGATCATTCACTTCCTTGAGGAGGGACGATCAACTCTATTTTGAAGAGATCAATGCTTTGTGCAAGAAGATTTCAAAAATTAGAGAATTACCTTGCGATTGTGATTAAGAGTGAGATTGTGAATGAGAATGAGATTGAGAGTGTGAGTGTGAATGAGATTGTGATAGTTTGGGTGTGGTCAAAAGATGGAAGCTTCATCAAGAAGCTATTTTGCAAGAGCTATTGTATATGAATCAAATCTATAATACCAGATCTTCTCCTTCTCTACATCACATCTTGTCTACTCTGTCGCATCACATTTTCTCTTTTCTTGTGCAAGTTTTTCCTTTTCTCCCCTATTGTTCTTGAGTGATTGGAAGCTTGTGATTGTGGAAGGGTTACAATGTGTGTGTATATAAATCTATATGTGTGTGTATATCTATATGTGTGTGTATTGCACGGCAATAAACTAGTAACGTTGCACTCCATGTTTCTCTTTGAAGAAGTCTCATCAAACTTTTTTTGTGATCATTACTGTTTCAGTTAACTTGTAAAGTATTAAATGGACATTAGTCATATATATATATATATATATATATATATATATATATATATATATATATATATATATATATATATATATATATATATATATATATATATATTGCACGGCAATAGACTAGTAAGTTGCACTCCATGTTTCTCTTTGAAGAAGTCTCATCAAACTTCTTCTTTGATCATTACTATTTCAATCAACTTGTAAAGTATTAAATGGACATTAATCCAAGTGAACACACCTCTCCAAAACCTACATACCGTGTCTTTATTTCATGGCGTTTCGGTGTAATCTTCTCATGAAATATCCAAAATTATTAAACCAATAAATGTCAACTCAGTATATATCTATCAGAATCAACTATTTTAGGTGAGTAAACATCCATCAGTATATATATCTATCATAATTAACTATTTTATGTGAGTAAACACCTATAGCAAATGAGTTCACTATTTCAAAAACAACTTTAGGTATCACTCCATGCATTTGTCAAGCATACTTCCAATTATGATTTAGGCCCTGGACTTATCTGTAGAGTTTAGCTTCATTTTTGGAATTCATAACTATTGTCATGTTAAATTATTTGTACAAAAGATTTTTTTTTTTAATTATTGATCAGATTGATTTTTATAGGGAAAGATGTAGGCCTATTGAATATGAGAAAAGAAAGTAGAATTGGATATAGAAATAGTTATTTCAGATTTGTCCGCTTAAATCTTTCGGTCTTGACCTATTTTTGGGAAAATAAATCAACCCAATGTTTAGTAATGGGATTGGACAAATATAATCAAGGAGCTAGAGTCAAGTTTTATCTTGTGTTAGCTTTTCTCAAAGCATCTTCTTCATTTGCTTGACTATGAACCTTCTCCAGTAGAATGCCCTTAATGGTAAAGAAATCAAGAATAAATTGATACCGCACCTCAATGTGCTTGCTCTTTGCATAATAGATCGGATTCTCAGCCAATGCAGTAGCAATTTGACTATTGCTGAGTAAATTGGGTACACGATGAGATATGCCCATGTCACATGCCAATCTAGAGAGCCACAATGCTTCCTTACATGTCTCATTGAATGCAACATACTTTGCTTCTTTGTTCGAAATAGTTGTACATTCTTAAAGATAAGACCTCCAACAAATAGCATAACTTGTGAAATAAAATATATACCTTGAAATACATTTCCCCTATTGTCTACACAACTAGCATATTGAGAGTTTATGTTTTCAACAAGAGATGCGTCATCTCTGCCCAAGCATAGAAACATATCTTGAGTGTCACTCAGATATCTCAATATCATTTTGGATGTTTCTCAATGCCTCTTTCTACGATTTGACATGTGTCTGCTCACAAGTCCCATTGCAAATGCAATGTCTAGTTTAGTAGCTTCCATAGCATACATAAAACTACCAATAGTAGATTGATTAAAAACTTAGTCTTAAATTCGTTCTTCACATCAAATTTGGGACAATCTTCTTTTCTTGGCTTCATATACATAGAAAATGGTGTAATCAATGCATTTCGACCATGCATATTGAATTTGTGCAATACTTTGGTTATGTACTCACTCAGAGAAAAATACATTCATCTCTTACTTCTATCACAAGTAATCCTCATACCAAGTATGTGTTTAGTAGCTCCAAAATCTTTCATGTCAAAAGTTTGACTCAACTCTTTCTTTAAGAGAGACAAGTCTTTTGGGGACTTCTCGACAATCAACATATCACCCACATAAAGTGTCGAGCATATCAAGCTTCCATCAGAACATCTCTTAGTGTAAAGATATTAATCGTCATTGCTTCTAGAGCAACCTTGGGACTTCATAAATGTTCGAGAATGTATATGATAAGACATTGACATGTCCAAAATCTATATGATAAGACATTGACATGTCTAAAATCTATATAAAGAATGTAGAACTGAATAGTTCTTATACAAAAATAACATTTTAGACATATTTTTAATGGGTGGATATCTTATTGTTATTCAAAATTGCTACAAAACATGGTTTCATTAACCAAACTACTTCGAGGCATTTACATAAGCACTAAAAATGTCTGAGAGCTTCAATGCAACTCACAACTATGTCGATCTATGTCTACACCCTCATCATCTGATGCACTTGATTCAGTCTCATACTGTTGAGAGCTCTCTTCTTCTTCTTCTATATCCACAAGAGCTCTATCTTCATCCATGTACATACCAAATTCTGCAGGATCATGCACAACTCTTCTTGTTTGCCTATGATTTCCTGTACCACATACATCTGGAAGCTTTTGTTTTATCATGTTGATGGTTGCTTTCCTCTCAAGTGACCTATTTTTGTCAAGGAAAAATCATAAACAAGAATATCTACATCATCCATTTTAAGAGTGGATGTGCTTCGAATATTCTTTTTCTTTTTTGAACCTGTTCGTTTAGTATCACACACCATTTCTAAGTTATATTTACCTGTGAATGCATTACTACTTTTAGTGTAATACCAATGCACCATCAAAGCCTCTATTCTTCTCTGATCAATATCTTTAGTTATCTCTAAAACCTTTGCAATCCAAAATGGTATGGTAGCCTCATCACCATCAGCAAGTACTGCAATAAGTGTTCCAACATTTATCTCTATTAAATTTCCTTGCCATCTTGCTTCTGCCTGTTTTGTCATCCTTGGGCCTACATAAATATTTCTTTCTGGTGGATGTATAAAACTTTGAAGTGCATCTGCATTACATGCTTGGGCCACATTCACGGATCTTTGTGTACAAAAATCCCATGTGAATGGAACATCAACTGGCCAGTGACCTGCAATTGTATACTGTATAATCTCTTCTTGATGATTGAAAAAGTCCTCCCACCAAGATACATCTTGATCTCCAGCATATTTTTTTGCACGCTCAATATGTCTCTTCTTTTCAATGAGTGCATGCATCCAGCTTTTACTTTGATCAACCACATTTCCACATCTTTCTGTATTGTTTTTATCTTCATATGGTGATTGTTCTGCACCATACACTATTACAGTAGACAAATTAGGCACCTGCAATAAGAATCTGCATCCCTCTTTAGGCTCCCACCCAAGAGAAGATGAATACTGCTTTGCAAATAAAAGGGTTATTTCATCAACCCTCCTCATCAAGAATACATGGTTGAAACTAATATTGTGCAATGGAGCCAAAACCTTAGCACTGTTATCAAGGCCCATTGAGCAAAAGTGCTTAAAGTCATAAATCTGTGTGAGGTGTTGAACTTCTGGTTTTGGAGTATATGCTTCTGAAATCAGCTCAGATAAAATCGGAAGAGTAAAAGCATTGTTACGTGCCAACTTCTTAGAGAAAGTATTGAACATTTGATCAATGTGATCATGAGTGTGGCCAACCAGAAGGAAATTTACCTTAACCTTCTGAAATACCTGTTTTTCAACAAGCATGCTTAAATATCCAAAGACTGTAGAATTTTTATTCTCTCTTGCAGTATTATCTAGTTGCAAATATAGAGTTGGTGGCAAAAGACCCTTCCATGATTGCAAAACACGATGAATGACAGTAACTGTAAGGTTTGGATCATTATGCACATTCGGATATGTGAAGAAAACCTTGGACATTACAGTTCCATTGTATACCAAAGCACCAACCAAATGCATTTGCACAAGGACTTCATCTCCAATGTCCTTAGGGATGCGATAAAAATGTGGCAAACAAGTTTTTTTTTAATCCATACCATCGATCAACAAACACATATAACGCACCGGATTTCTGAGTGCTTTACTTTGATGATGAATTGCTTTCTTTCTCTCTAAATCTTGACTCTCACGATGGTTGTTAAGAAGGTTTTTAAAATTATTCTTTTCCTGTGGTGTTGTAGCCCCTTTTGCCATGTTTTTCAAAGTGGCGCAAACTGAACATTCACCCATTCTAACTTTACGAGGAATAGAAACATTGTTAAACTCTTCCTTCCATAATCGAGTAAAGTGACGATACAACACATACTTCTCATTTCTATTTTCCATGTCTTCTCTATATATTTGAAATACCTCTCGACGAGTAAAGTTATCTGACAAGTGCAACCTTCCAGTTGTAGGCATAACCTCACAATGCAAGCTAAAATAGTTCATCATCCAATTCATTGCATGACGTCCAACAGATCCTTTGGTCCCAACATGGAACGTATCCAAAATGAGATCCCCATTCAAAAGCCCTTGTTGAACCCTATGTATTCTAAAATTTCCCACACCCATTGCAATTTTAAATGCAGCCCTACAACATCGCATCCCTTGACTAAAGAAATATTCAAAACCAACATGTGTTACTGACATGTTATCCTCAATCATTTGCATGCAAGAAACAAGGTATATATCCTGCCTTTCACTATCTAAATGGAGCAATTTTTCTCTTAGGTGCTTTAGTTTCTTCATTCCTAAATTGTACAAACATTTCAAACCACAACAATGCTTCACAATATCCAATGCAATCTGTCTATCTGAAGTAAGAAATTTAAATCTTTTTTGACTTACTTCACGAGGCCTTCTTTTAAATCGTAGATTGAGCTTGCTTTGCTTTTCTGTTGCTCCACATTCACTTGAGTCAGAAGGGAGATCAATGGTTGGATCAGATGGGAGATCAAGAGGTGCATTTGGTTGAGCATTGGATAACTTAAATGACTCAACAGAAAACATGGAATCATCAGCACGTTCTAAATCATAGGGATCATCACTTCTGTGGAAAGGGTCAACTGAGAACAATGAATCTGAAACTGTATCAATATGAGCAGAGGAAGCTGATGCCCAAGCATCCACTGAAAAGATTGAGCTCATCTTCACTGAGTTCACAGAAGACTGAAGATGAATGACCTTTTTAAATAAGTAGAAATCCGAGATCAAGTGAAGATGTCACATCAAATGTCACATCAAGAAGATATGAAATCAAAAGTTCATTAAAGTACATTAAATAACATTAAACATCAAATTACATCAAATCACTTAATTACTCATATATACACTAATAAGGGAACCAAAGATTTGATTCACTTCTGAAATGAGAAACACAGTTGATTTCTAACTAGATATGAGTCATTGAGTCTTAGCATTGTGAGTGAATCAAAATATATCCAAGTTGAGTTCCAACTGGATTAGATATTAAAATTGTTTGGAGTAGTGCCATTGAAGACTATACAAGAAGAAATTTTACCTTTGGTTAAGATTTCAAGGATTAGGTTTTATTGTGGTCTTGGCTAGATCTCAAAGAGGTAGATGAAAGTATATTAAAAAAGAATTATGTGTAAAAGAGGTACACGGAAATGTATATGTAAGAAGTATATGGAAAAGTATATGTAAGAATTATATGTAAGAATTAAGTATATGTTTGTTACAAAAGATTTTCAAATGAATTTTGAATCTACGATTTTTCTGAACGTTGGATGCAAAGACAATGAGTGACGTTTGAAATTACCAAGCTATTTTGTTGAAATTACCAATATATTTTGTTGAAATTACCCCAGAGCTCTTTACTTGAACGTTTATTCATACATTGATTTTCCATTTCAACAATGTGTTACAAGATAAATGTGAATATGAACTAAAGTGAGAAGGATAACACTATAAAGATGTCATTAATCTCCCATATTCAACACAACTTAGACTTGATTTTTTCCCAAGCAAGAGATTCTAAGAAAAAAATTCTACATGAGATTAGACATCCTCATGTACATACCATACTCTTGCCATTGAAGTGTAATTTCCATGCAAATGTATATAAATAGTTGCAAGGTTCTATGAATATTTCATTAAAGTGGCTCTAAAACAGCCTATTTGTATGAGTGGTATTCCCTAGTTAGATAAGTTGACAGATATAGTTAGCAACTGGACTCATTCAGTTAGATCCAGTTAGTCTCTGGTTCAAGTTACCCAATTTCCTATAAATAGCAGAGGAGGAGATCATTCTCATTTTCAAAATCCACGAGCAAGAGAGAGCAACAGAGCACAGACAGCCATGGAGCACAGCGCTCAGCATACGAGCAAGGCAACTCTGATGGAGAAGAAGAATGTTGGCAAGAGTACCAAGAGTTAGACAAAATCATACCATAAAAAAAGATTCGTAAAAGATTCCTTTTGTATGTTTCTGTAAAGAGTCTGCTTTCTAGGTTTTTATTTTTCTTAGCTCTAAAAATATAGATCCAATGAGGGTACAACTCGATGCCTGGCATCGACTTTTAGGTGTAAGTCAATGCCAGGCATCGACTTGAGGGTGCAAGTCGATGCCAGGCATCGACTTGAGGCTGCAAGTCGATGCAAGGCATCGACTTTTCGGTGCAAGTCGATGCCTGGCATCGACTTGCACATAAGAGTCGATGTCTGGCATCGACTTGCACCCTTAAGTCGATGTCTGGCATCGACTTACACCGTCAAGTCGATGCCTGGCATCGACTTGCACACAAAGTCGATGCCTGGCATCGACTTGCACCTAAAAGTCGATGCCAGGCATCGACTTGCCTGGCATCGAAGTTGGCCTGAAAGTCGATGCCAGGCATCGACTTTAGGGTGCAAAGTCGATGCCAGGCATCGACTTTAGGGTGCAAAGTCGATGCCAGGCATCGACTTTTAAGTGCAAGTCAATGCCAGGCATCGACTTTTAAGTGCAAGTCGATGCCAGGCATCGACTTTTAAGTGCAAGTCGATGCCAAGCATCGACTTTTAAGTGCAAGTCGATGCCAGGCATCGACTTTGTGTGCAAGTCGATGCGAGGCATCGACTTGCACCCTCAAGTCGATGCCGGGCATCGACTTGCACACAAAGTCGATGTCTGGCATCGACTTGCACTTAAAAGTCGATGCCAAGCATCGACTTGCACTTAAAGTCAATGCTTGGCATCGACTTGGGCCTTTGAAAACCACATTTACGTATGAGCTGATATTTCTAAGCGCCTTGAGGGATGCGGAGTCCAAGAGTGAGAGGCCCTTCAAGAAGTTGAGAGTCACCATGAGCTCTGGTGATCAGCAACGTGACAAAGGCATTGGTCACCAAGCAAAACCAAAGAAAATTATTGCATCCTTATCCTCTGAGAAGGCCAGCAACCCGGTTGGAATATCCTCTGGTGGACAGAGTAGCATCAAAATTCCTGAGGATGATTCAACTATGAAGGATAGGTCGAGGGACGCAGAGGTCTTAAGGACAGATCGTCCACTGCGGGACATGACAAATCTGGAGTGGTGCCTTCAGTATGTTGAAGAAAAGAATGCAGTCCTTCTTGTGTTCGCAGGGGCATATGGGAGAGGAAAGATCACGACAACACAAGGTTTTCAGTATGGCCTTGTGTACAAACTGGATTATGAAGATGAGGATTCTGACAACCTCCTTTTCTTGGTAGAGACATCGAAAGGTTTAAGAAATGTTATATGCAAGATGGATTTCTTATGCCCAGAGTGCTGTGTTCCAGATGGGCTAGCTGAGATATGCAAGGACTCAGTGAATCTTATCAAGGACTTGATGCCATGGATCTAGGGCAACATCATGCCAACACAACAGAAGATGACAACCCCTGTAAAGGCAAGGGGTAAGCAGAGCGTGCAGAAAAAATTCCAGAAGAAAAAGAAGAGAATTGCAGAAGAGGAGTCTTCTGACTCAAGCTCTAGCTCTGAGGATATAATTGTTGCACCTGGTGGAGAGCTTGCCTTGGGTGTTCTTGGTACTGAGCAGAACAAGATGAGGGAGGACATAGCTAGAAGAAAATTTGTGAAGAAGGGGTAGTTGTTCCACCTGCCAATCAATATCATCCACAGGCCACCAATAGATCCAGTCACAGGGAGGAGGCCCCTTGAGATCAGGGAGCCACACAATTTGCACGTGCAGAATCTTAAGAAGAAAATGAAAATAAATCCTCATGCTACTGTTGTACCATTCCTTGTCATGGTGGATCCGAATGAGTGCAGCTCTGTGGACGAGTTCAATGAGGGTTTGTTTCAGGATTATACTTATTATGTGATTGGAGGTTCACACTCTGCAGAGGCCCATAGACAGCTAGTGAAGGAGCACCCTACCACATTTTTCTTTAGGTATGCAGAGTGTAAGATATATGCTGGTCTTACAACTGAGGAAGCCAAGCTTCTTGCTTGGGATCACAACAATGACAATGACTACAGACAAAAAATGTCCTCCATAGAGAGAATTCGGTTCTTCCACCATGAATATGAAGATTGTCTCATGAAGGAAGCTGGAAGAATACATCCCAATCTACGAAAGCAATGCCTTATTGAGGTTGGAATTGCACTGGATGAGAATAGAAAGTCTGATGCTTTGAGGAAATATGATCCATGGTTTCAACTGGCATTCAGATCAGGTGAGATCTGGGATCTGCAGGATAAAATTTTCACAATGTGGGAGAACAAGGAGGTCAAGGGCCAGAAGCAACGGAAGTCGAGGCCAGACCCACAGGTTGATCTGAAGGGAAAGGGAAGGAAAGTTGACCTCTCGAAGAGGCTCCTGAGGACATGAAGCTGACACCATGGAGGGCCCTTCAAGGAATCAAGGATGATACATTGATTATATCAACTTTGTCAAGGGTAATCTCCAAGGAGTTAAGCCTGGAGGAGATGGTGACTGAGCTCAATAAGTATGTATGTTATTCTCAGATCCTTTTTCCCTCCTCCCATGTTTCTGGTCTAACCTAGTCTCTTTTTTATTTCTGTGACTGTAGTCATAAAGTATACATGAAGATTCAGGAGGTGATGATGAAGAGGCTGGGTTGCTTTTCTTGGATAGAGGTCCAAGCAGACTATCCAACCACATCATCCTACAAAGCTTTATCAGAATATTTTATCCTGTTTCGTGATTGGGTAGGTTCTCTTTCTGAGGTTGTGCTTGGTTTGCCATTAGGTTAGATGCCTCGATTCACCTAACCAATTTGATGCCAGGCTTTTAGTACGAATTCGATGCCTGGCATCGACCTGCAGCCAAAAGTCGATGCCTGGCATCGACTTGGGGGCATAAGTCGATGCCTGGCATCGACCTGCAGCATAAGTCGATGCCTGGCATCGACCTCGTGGCATAAGTCGATGCCAAGCATCGACTTATGTCCCAAAGTCGATGCCAGGCATCGACTTTCAGTAGAAAGTCGATGCCAGGCATCGACTTTCAGTAGAAAGTCGATGCCAGGCATCGACTTTCAGTAGAAAGTCGATGCCAGGCATCGACTTTCAGTAGAAAGTCGATGCCTGGCATCTACCCCCACACGAAATCGATGCCATGCATCGGTTCCTTATGTTTTGTTTGCTGTATTGAAGAGCTCATTTAATTGTCTTTCCACTTTTTTCTGCAGAAACCAAAGAAAAGTAAGTCTGCAGAGCTACTAGATGATTGCCCCCCTGCATTCCTGGCTCACATTCAAAGAGCAAGGCATGAGAAATCTAGACTGAAAGCCAAGGAGATGGATTTTGATGATGAACCTGATCTGAAATGTTTCTCCAATCCCCTAGACCCCCTTAGGCCTGTATATTACAATGTATTCTGTAGTGATGTAAATAATATTTGTTCTGTTGTGCCTAGAAAACATTTCTCCCTTCTCATAGCAGACATACCCTATGGATTTAGGATGTTGGGATCAGTTAATGATGATGAACCCTTCAAACACCCTCAGATTCGGAAGATGGTCACTGATTTTGCAGAGTTGACTATGTCTCCTCTTTGGAGGATAGTAATTTTCCATAGCAGAGACTAGTCTTTCTCTGTTTCAACTGCTCTGAAGGCAAGATGTCATGCTGTGGAGTGCCTCACGTGGTAAGTAATCTTCTTTCTATCTCCATGGCTTTAATGATGCTCTCTATGACTCATAGTTCTTGTTGGCAGGGTGAAGACAAACGTAAATCACACTCCTTTGCATAGGTTTGTGAGCTCCACTGAATGCATTACAGTTGGCTATTATGATGAAGTAAGCAAAAGGAGAGTCAAGGAGCATTGCAATGAGAATGGGATCTCAAATGTGCTCATGTTCCCAGCCGTTACCAAGAAACTTCGTCATGTAGCTGGGGACATGACATTGGTTAACCCCTATCAGAAGCCACAAAAGCTCATAATGAGATTGCTTCAACTATTCTCCAATGATGATGACTGGGTCCTAGACCTTTTTTCGGGCACAAGTAATTTCAATTTTCACAATTTTCATTAGTCATGGTTGATTGACACCTCTAAGTGGTTTTCTGCTGTTTCAGGAATGACTCTGGCTTGCTCCTTAAAGATGTTCAGGCACTGCATAGCTATGGAGAAGGATGATGCTCAAGTGAGCTTCATTAGAATGAGAATCAATGGGCTGAATGAATGCCCAGATGAAGACCAAGAGGTTGGAAGGAAGCACATTGCAGACACGGAGAGATTCCAACCGGCTTCAAGGGAGCCTGTTCCCCCACTTGCAGATGAACCGGGGGACATGGCTGACCTTGAAGAGCCAATCTTGGAGCAAGAGAGGCAGGATATGTGTTCTAATGTTCCAGAGGATCCCAATATCCTTGAGCCTGAGGAAAGCTATGGTCAGCTTCTATTGTAGATTCATATTACTCTTGTAATAACACATGAAATGTAAAACATCATTTTAATAGAAATATAATGTCGAGTTCTGCTTCCACTTTGTGTTCAGCTTGATTTATCTTGAGCATTTCTCTTATCATGTGTGAATGTTTCTTAGTATAATTTTGTTGATTATAATCTTCTCTTGGGAATGCTTTTGTGAAATGTATTTCATATTCTGTGAATATGGCCCAACATTCAATGAGGATCTTAACCATACAAAGGGGATGATCTTAATTGCCTTGTTAAAATGTTCCGATTTTTGCAACACATGTACTCTAATTTTCGAGTAACTTTTAATCAGCTATAATCTGTGCTTGTTGAGGTTATAGATGTAATGAAGGAGCTTCCCGAACTCTTACTTGTACCTTCAACTCTAATCTCTTATCAAAGATCATGATGTGGGATTCTTGATCATGCTGAACAACTAGTTTTCATGGCAACAAGAATTTTATTATATCTATCTTGACTACTTGGGATATGAGATCAAGCTTCTAGTGACAATATTTACAAGCAAGAACAAGTGATGCTTTCTAGATATTGTAAAATGCCCACTTTATTGCTTGATATAATGGTCTTTAGGTAAAAAGGAATAGAGAACATGTCTTTGTTCTCCTTTGTTGTGACTCAGTGTTCTCAATGTATTACTACTAGAATGTACAAAGATAAGTAACTCGTTAGGGCTATAGGCATATATACAAGCCGGTGGAAAAAAACCTCCTAAAGAGGGAAAAAGTGCCCTCGCAGTCCTAGTGTGTTCGCACACATCAATACCTAAATATATCAACAAATCCCCCCTGGGAGTGATGCAATGAACAAGGAGTTGTCACTCATGTATAAGGAAGTGCCAAGCTATGTGGAATCTGTCCACAAAAGGAAGTAAGCCCAAAGCTTTGTGGAAAGCTTCAAACTTCTACCTAAGTAGAGCCTTCATGAAAAGGTCTCCAATGTTCTCTTGTGTGGGCACATATGCCAAGCTTATCTCTCCAGCAGAGAAACTTTCCTTGACATAACAATAGTGCACCTCAATGTGCTTAGTGCAAGCGTGGAACATAGGGTTCCTCGAAACTCCCAATGCGCTCTAATTGTCACTGAAGATGGTGGTGCCAAAAGATTGACCAACACTCAAATCAGCCATAAGGAATCTGAGCCACACACGCTCAACAATAGCTATGAAAGTTGCCCTATACTTAGCCTCACAACTAGAAGTGGCCACAGTAGGCTGCTCCTTGCTCAACCAAGATATGCATAAGTTGAAGTAATTCAATGGTGATGCACCACAGTGCCCTCTCCTTCTTGAGACCTCCATGACAATATCCTCGGAGTAGAAAATCGAGCTCCTAAGGCCCCACACAGTACTCTGCACAGAGGCTGTTGAATACAAAGAAAAACATAGTACACAGGGAGCACGAAGACAGACTTCTTAGGTCTTACAAATGCGATCGAACGTACAATCTGTGATTGACGAGGCCACTATATGTTTTATTAAAGAACATATACAAAGAAGTGTCCGGTGGCCATTTGGCCTTTCACATGGACACTAATGGTAACAATCTCCCACTAAAGGCCAATATGGCCAAAGTAACTATAGGAGAAAAAAATAAAGAATGATAAAGAATACCTAAGTGTGAGTATACAAACTATACCTCCCACCTAATGGGCATGTTACACAGTACACAAGTGACTGTGTAAGGCGATGAATCAAGTAACCCCCATCAAGTGACAACAGTGTCAAAAACTATCATGTGGTAGAGCTTTAGTCAAAGCATCTGCAACATTATCTCGAGTGTGAACCTTCTCAAGAATAATGTGATCAATGGCTAAGCAATCTCTAATGAAGTGACATCTCACCTCAATCTGCTTGGTCTTTGCATGATAAACCAGATTCTTAGCCAAAACAATGGCACTCTGACTGTCACTGAGCAAACGAGGTACATGTTGAGGTAAACCCTTGTCACAAGCAAGACGAGAAAACCACAATGCTTCCTTACATGACTCACTTGTTGCAACATATTCTACTTCATTGGTGAAAACAACTGTACATTCTTGAAGACAAGATCTCCAAGAGATAGCACCCTAACAAAATGAAAAATGTACTCTCATGTAGACTTAGGATTGTCTACACAACTAGCATAGTCAGAATCTATGTAACCAATAATGGATGTTTTCCCTCTACCTAAGCATAGACACTTGTCCTTAGTGCCACTCAAATATTTCAAAATCATCTTGACCGCTTCCCAATGTTTCTTTCCAAGATTAGACATATAGATGCTCACAACTTCCACTGCAAATGCAATGTCTGGTCTCGTAGCTACCATATCATACATGAGACTACCAAAAGCAGACTGATGGGGAATTTAGGTCATGAATTCCTTTTCCTCATCTAATTTGGGGCAATCGTCCTTGCTCAATTTCACATATGTGGGTAAAGATGTACTCAATGCCTTTCCACCTTGCATATTGAACCTGTGAAGTACTTTGGATATGTACTCACTTTGAGACAAGTATATGCATCTTTTACTCCTATCACAAGTAATGTGCATGTCAAGAATATGCTTGGCATCCCCCAAATCCTTCATATCAAATGTTTGACTCAACTTCTTTTTCAGAATTGACAAATCATAAAAGGACTTCCCAACCATCAACATATCATCGACATAAAGTATCAAGCATATGAAGCTACCATCTAAGCATCTCTTTGTGTAGAGACAATGATCCTCATTGCCCCCCAGCCCATAGGGCCGAGACGATAGGACTTCTGGTCAGACATATTATCGGATCGTATATTTTACTGACTATTTTGTATCTCTCGACTATGTTTATCTATACCGAATCACCTTGTAAAAGCTATATAAGCATGGCCCAGGTTGAGCTTTAACAACATTGCACACTAGTAAGCCCTTCATCTAGAGTTTGTCTAGATCGCCATCTAAGCTCCACAGTGGGAGTGCACGGGTGGACAACACCATCATTGTAACTGCATTACACTCGGAAATCTGAGAATTTAAGTTCTCTATCTCTCAATCTTTGTCTGGGTTTTTCTCTCAACTCTGTCTACAGATCTATTCCACTGTGCTGTTATTTTCTTACATGGTATCAAAGCTCAGGAGGCTCTGAGTGGTGCAAAAGCAAAAACGCAGAGGTTTCAGAGGTCTGAACAACAAAAGAAAGAAGATGTCAAGCGATGAGTCATCATCTACGACTAGGATTCAAGGTGGTTCATCAACAGGAGTTGGTGGTGCACAAGGAGGAGCAACAATGATATCCGTCATCCCAACATTGCGGATACGGCCGCCAGCCTTCACAGAAGGTAAACTTGATGGTACGAACTACACCCTGTGGAAGTTCAAAATCACTTCTATTCTTGATTCATTTGAGCTTTTGGAGACTATTCTTGGGACTGATCATGAGCCCCAAGAAAGACCTGATCCAAATAATCTTGGTCGAATGATTCCTCTTGATACTGATCTTCTACGTGCTTGGAAACGTAGAAACGTTGATGCACTTTGTGCTCTTGTTACAAGTACGTCTGATAGTGTTCTGACTCTCAGTCAACATACTACGAAGGCATGTGAAGCATGGAACATATTGAGAGATCAATATGAAACTCGTAATCAGACACGGAATCAGAACTTGGAGAATCAGCTTGCAGCAGAACGGTTTGTTGATGGGGAGACTACAGAGGTGTTTATCACTCACATAAAGAACCTACGAGATCAAATGGTGGGAGCAAGTGTTCAAAAGTCAAGTGAGGAGCTAGCTCGACGTTGTCTTCGAATCTGTCCACCTAAGTTTGATGGTTTGGTAATTGCTCTTAACACTCAAATCAGACCTCAACCACTAACTTTTGAAGAATTTAGTGCCTTAACCATGGAGAAGGAGCTACGGCTCAAGGAAAGGAGTGGTGGTAGCAAAGGAGATGTTGCATTCACAGCAAATGCCAAAGGAGGCAAAACACACTCTTCAAAAGATGGAGACAAAAAGAAGAACGACAAAAAGAAGTTCAAGGGAGAGTGTTTCCACTGCAAGAAGAAAGGACACAAAATCCAAGACTGTCGCATCAAGAAGGAAGAAGAGAAGAGTGGCTCTTCAAAAGGTGGCAAGGGCAAGGAGTCTATCAACAAAGCAGAAACAGAGCTTGAGTTATTTGTTACGATAGAGGAGGTGTGCTCCTTGGCTGAAGATTCAGGAACAGATGACTCATGGGTGTTGGACAGTGGTGCATCTCGTCACATGATGAGTAGAAAAGACCTTTACAGTTCCTTACAACCTCTAAAGGAACCCATCACAGTAAAGGTAGGGAATAATGCAAGATGTCCTGCAGAGGGAGAAGGTATGGTTTCTTTCATTAACTCTAATGGCAATATCAGAAAGCTTTCAAATGTGTTGTATGTTCGGCAAATAAAATGAAATCTACTTTCAGTAGCTTCTATGACTCATCAAGGTCATCAAGTATCTTTCAGTAAGATAGGAGCTAAGATTATGGATGGTAACAACAACATTGTTGGGACTTGCATAAGGAGGAACAACCTGTATGAGTTGTGTGCTCTTACAGCCACTACAAATATGGGCACAAGTAAGCTATGGCATGAGAGATTTGGACACATTGGATACCCTATATTGAAGGAGATGCATCGCAGGGGTATGGTTGCACACCTACCATCGATTGCAGAAATGAAGGAACCATGTGAAGCTTGCATGATGGGCAAGCAACAGAGGAAAGAGTTGAAGTGTGACAACCAAAGTTGCATGGCCATCACCAAAAATCCTGTTTTCCATGCACGTACTGTTGGCAGATGAAGCAAGTACGAGCATACACGCAGATCTAGCACTAAGGCAACCCATTAAATTTTTCCAAACCTTACACCATGTTAAAAGTGATTCTTATCACTAAAAACCCTTGTAAATATCATTTCACCTTTTTGTAGCTCCATTTTGTACAAGCCGAGGAGTCCTCGAGCTTGGGGAGCCTTAGAAGTAGTTGCCTGCCAATTTTCATATTTTTTAGATCTCGTTTGAGCCCTCAAATAAGCCCTGAAACCTAATTTTTAACTAGGTTGGACACTAGGTCTGGACAGAGCCAAAGCTAGTCAAAAAACTATAAATAGAGATAGAGAGCTCATTTTTGGGGTAGCTTCTTGTAGTTTTGGGCTTGTATGAGAACTTGGTTGCAATAGAATTGATTCCATTGTCTTACTCTCTTTGTTCTTTCCGTGTGTGTGCGCGTGTGTGTGTATGTGTGTGCATGTTAGTGTGCTTCTCACACACACACTTGTGCCTTCACTTGCTCGAGGTCTTCATACCATCCTCATGTCTTCCTGGATTGACATTAAAGGAGGTGCTACTCATCACTGAGCTACACCAAATTTTGGCGCCGTTGCCGGGGATTCGAGCTTTGAGGACGAGCGTGTGATGGTAAGACGTAGCGAGGACGCGTTGGAATGGTAAGTAATAGGTAAATTTCTGGTTTTCTTCTCATCTCCATCTCCACCTCCATCTCCACCTCCACCTCCTTCTCCACTACATATTCCCTCTTCCTTGTCATTCTCCTCATTTGTTGTGTGCGAGTTTGAGAGAGAGCGAGCGCGTGCATTTGTGTTGTGTGTTTTTTGCATGTTTCTTGCAGGTACCAGCTCCATCACCATCTCCAGCAAGCTCAGCAGGTACAGAATCTTTCTGCACAGGCCCCAAGGCATCGAGCTCGAGCTATCGCGACACCTCGAAAACTTTGACTAATCACGTTTCTGAGTGCACCACGACACTGCGCAGGCCGAGAGCACCTAGGATCACAAGACAGAACCACAAAATTCACCATAGCTCGACCTATCGCGATACCTCGAGGTATCGTGACACTCACGACTTATCGCGACACCTCGGAGTATTGCGACACACCGACCCCACCTATCGCGACACACCGAACCCACCTATCGCGACACCTCGGAGTATCACGACACTCCCAAGTATCGCGACACTCCCAAGAATTGCGACACTTCCACCTATCATGACACACCGACCCCACCTATCGCGACACTCCCAAGTATCGCGACACTCCCAAGTATCGCGACACTTCCACCTATCGCCACACACCGACCCGACCTATCGTGATACACGGCCTTAACGCATGAAAATTTTAGGGTTAATTTTGAGTGAATTGAGGTATAGTTGGGCTTAATTTTAGGCACCTTGGTATAACATTAGAGCCTTAGGAGTGGGCAAAAGACCTAGAAACCAGAGAGGGATCTCCTGAACCCTGAGAGCCTGTTTTGACCCCTAAGTGCCTGAATGGTCATAACTTCACCATACGAACTCCGATTGATGAGATTTTGGTCTCGTTGGAAAGCTTGTTGAGAATCCTACGTGGACCTCGACTGGTTTTTGTAAGAATCATACGTGGAGTTTTAGAACATGTATTTTTAAGTTGACCATTAGGTGGGACTAGGTGGTCATAACGGAGCCATAGTCCCAGTCACCCCATTGCTATCAGACAGTGATCCAAGTGACCATAGTTTTGACTCCACACATATTGATAGCCCACAGGCTTACTACATGCAGTCACCCGAGCATAACGAGTCATACTATTATGAGGACCCAAGTGAAAATAGTGGGGAGCCTGAGTATGCTAATGTCATGTACACAAACCCCAACTCTAGACCTCAACCTAGGCAGGTACGAACCCCATTTCCTAGAGGACCATGCTACAGATGTCAGGGAGATCATCTCATTCGTGATTGTCCCTTGCCTCCACCTACGCAACCCCAGTCAGTGACGATCCAGGGCTATTGCTAGGAGTGTGGAAAGGAGCATCTCTTACGAGACTGTCCTAAGAATCCTAATAATATGCCAAAAATCACTCCTATCAATGTCGTTGGGTTAGTAGTAGACTCCACAGGGAGTGTGACTTCCACTGCACCTATGCAAGTGATCACAAGAGCCCAAGCACTACAGCAAAACCAAGGTGTAGGTCAGGAAAAGAGCCCCGAGGTGAGTGAAACAGAGAGCATAACCAAAAAGAGGACTAGAGCCTGGAAGGATAGTCGTGAAATAATGAAAAGGCAATGGGCAAAAAAGATGAGTGAACTCGAAGAAAGCTTGAGAGAAACCAAAGCAAAGATAAGTGAACTCGCATCTCAAAACCACTCTCACACCACCCCTCCACCACCTTTCCCTTTAACCGCCAATCCATCTTCTTCCATTCCCCAAACTTTCTATACACCACCCTTAACCCACCCACCACCCAGAGTAGGATCCGTCCTAGCCAATCCCACTCCTGAGGACCTAAACATGATGCTTAGAGCATATCAGGCCAGAATCCAAGAAGGGCCAAACGTAACTGATCATGAAAAGTGTTACCGTAGAGCAGAACTAGAGCTAGAACGAACCAAAATTTGTGCTAAGATGGTGGAATTGGCTCAGACTATGTTTGAAGCCAGTCGCCTCTTTAACATCTCTAGTTCAGCTAAGACGCAGTTACACTTTGATGGATGCTAGAACGAATAGAGAGGCTAATTGCACAATCAGAAAAGGAACCCGCCTCTCAAAATAAGGGCAAGGCAAGTGAGAACGTGAGCCTACCTCCCCAGGAAGCCTACGTGCCTAACTCTACGGAGCCAGACACATCATCTTCTATGAATCGGTTCACACCAGAATTCCTACGAGAGATTCAAGAAGACAAATGGGCTAAAGAAAGTGAAGTCCCTCCTCCCATTGAACTTGTGGATGATGCACACGATCAATTTCCACAGGACATCCCATCCATTTATGAGGAGCATGAGAGCACCCACTCTCAAGAGAGATTAGACTTTGAGTCTAATTCTCTACAAGAATTACCACATTTCACAGGCCCATGGGAAACCAAGTCTACTTGTCTGAGAGCGCCCACAGTCATGATAAGAAATGAAGATTCTATTATACCTAGGAATATAGAGGTAGTAAAGAACACTAAAGTGCAGTGCAATCTCACTTTAGAAGAGCTACTCAAAGTTAAGCCAGAAGTGTGGAAACATGTAGCCAAACAAGTGCCAGACATAGCGAAATCGCGCTCCCAAGTAGGACCTCATAGAACAGTGCCTGAAATACCATTGGATAAGATAGGAGACATGAGTGAAGGAGAAGAAGGAAATACCTATCTCCCAGTTACCCATCAGGGTTACACAACCAAGGCGATTTTGGACTCAGGTGCAGGAGTTGCAATTGCTACAACTTCCCTTTGGAAACGTTGGGGCAAGCCAACACTCCGACCGACGAGAATGAAATTGCAGATGGCCGACGGTCACATTGAAAGACCCTTAGGATTGCTAGAAGGAATAACTCTCACTACATGTGGTGTTGAGTTTGAGCATACTTTTGCTATATGCGACTTTAGCAAAAACCAAGCCTACGAGATGATTTTGGGAAGGCCATTTATGCGGCAATTGCAAGTAGTCCAGGATTGGGGAACCAATTCCTTGTATTTGCAACATCTAGGTGTTACAACCAAAGTCAATCTTAAGGATTACTCTCATAGAGACGTACCGCCTATTCAATGGAATCCCATCCATAGAGCCAAAGAGGAGACTGAGTCTGTGCATTCCATAGGATCCGGATCCTCGTGGATGCATGAAGACACCCACTTATGGATGTGTAAGGTAGCAGTAGAAGAAGAGAAGAGAGAGAAAGCCAGAGAGGTAGGTGCAAAAGAAAACCATAGATCAATTCAAGACCCAGCCTATGCACCTGTAGTCTTTCCTGATGAGGAATTTGAACCCCATGGCTGGGCAGAAATCCTAGCAACAATGGACGTAGCCATCAATGAGGAACAATGGACACCCCACTGTGATGAAGATGGCTATGACATTTCAGTCTTCTCCATAGAGCCAATCATGGGAGAGGCAGTGTTAGAAGAGTGTGAACCTAGCCCTGATGCATTTGAGGATGCAAGTGACTCTGATCTAGAGTCAATCATTATGGACCCACCCTTTGCATCAGATGAAGAATACTTCTATGAAGTACAATTTCAACCCCAGAGGCACGGAGAGCTTACAAATGACGTAAGATTAGCCACACATGTGACCCTGAAGGAAGAAGGAAAGAAAAGAAAGAAGAGAGCAGTCACACCAGAAGAGGAAGAATCTTTGTTTGAGGTCCCGGAAAATTTTAAGAAATATGAGATAGATGACAGGAGAGTCATGATCAGAATGCCTAAACGGGAGGCACAATCAGGAGAGGCCTATGATAACAAAGAAACCACCAAAAAAATAGTGGTAGCCCTAGAAGAGGGAGAGGAGAGATGTACTTATATAGGACATGACCTGACAGAAGAAGAAGAGCACGAATTGATAGCCTTGCTAAGAGAATACAGAGATGTATTCGTTTGGAGCTACAAGGATTTGAAGGGTGTTGACCCAGACATATGCTCACACACAATTCTCATGACCTCAGATGCTAAACCCTCTAAGCAAAAGCCATACACATATAATGATAACTATGCTGCTAAGATCAAAGAAGAGATAGACCGCTTGGTGGAAGCCGGATTTATCTATGAAATTGAGCACACTGAATGGGTATCCCCCATTGTAGTGGTGCCCAAGAAGAACGGCAAATTACGAGTATGCATTAACTTGAAGAAGGTTAATGCAGCCACAATTAGAGATAACTATCCGCTTCCTATCACAGAGCATCTGTTAGAAAGAGTAGCAGGCAAGGAAGTGTACAGCTTCCTAGATGGGTTTTCGGGCTACAATCAAGTAGCCATTGCTCCAGAGGATCAGCATAAGGCGGCTTTTGCCACGGAGTGGGGCATATTTGCCTTTCGGGTAATGCCGTTCGGGCTTACCAATGCATCGGCTACCTTTCAAAGATTAATGTGTCACGTGTTTAAAGAGTTCTTGAGGAAGAATTTGGAAGTCTATGTTGATGATCTTTGCGCTCATTCCAACATTAGACAGACCCATATACCTTAACTCAGGTAGATCTTTGATAAATGCAGAGAATATCAAGTCTGCCTGAACCCAGAAAAGTGTGTTTTCATGGTCAGGCAAGGCAAAATTCTAGGTCACATAGTGACTAAGAACGGCATATTCACTGACAAAGAGAAAGTGAGAGCCATTGCAGAACTACCTAGGCCAAAGAACGTCAAGGAAGTACAGGCTTTCATGGGGCATTGTGGTTACTACCGCCGGTTCATTCATATGTATGCTGTCATTGCAAAGCCCATGTACGGACTTCTGACTAACTTTGTGTGGACCGATGAATGTGAGAATTCCTTCCAAGAGCTTAAACGAAGATTATGTTCAGCACCAATCTTGACCACACCAGATTGGAACAAGCCATTCCATGTCCACGTGGATGCATCCAATTATGCTATTGGGTGTGTACTCGCACAACCTACGGGTGAAGGTAATATGGACCTCCCTATCGCCTGTGCCAGTAGACAATTGAATGCTGCTGAACGGAACTATACAACCACCGAACGAGAAGGATTAGGCATGGTGTATGCGGTTAAAAAGTTTAGACACTATTTGCTTGTAAGTTTTTTACTGATCACGAAGCTCTATTGTACCTGGTAAACAAGCCGTGTAATACAGGCAGATTAGTAAGATGGTTTCTCTTACTAATGGAATATGACTTTGAGGTAGTAGTGAGGAAAGGCAGAACTCACCTGAGAGCATATCATCTCTCAAGGCTCACATCAGGAGAAGCCCCACAAGGAGTGTTAGATGACTTACCTGATGCTTACTTGTTTAACTTGGAAGTTGTACCACAGTGGGCTAAGCCATTAGTGCCAGTGTTGACATACAGGCCTAACCACCCAGTAGTAGACACACACGATAGAGAGGTAGTAAAAGCCCAAAAGTATCACATCATGGCAGGAAGTATGTACAAGCACACGGATCAAGGGATCTTGGCTTGTTGTGTGGAAGAGGACGAGCACATGAAGTGGTTGCAATTAGCACATGTAGGTGCATTAGAGCAACACTACTCAAAACAACGAACCCTACAAACATTGAGGAGACTTGGAGTGTACTGGCCAACTATGGAAGCAGACGTCCATAGAATGTGCAAGGAATGCCCAATTTGCTGCACTAGGAACATGCCACCCTTTATCGCGTGTCTCTAGTGCCAGATTGGAGCGAGCCATTAGTGGCGTTTCTAAGGACGAAAACATTCCCTCAAGATATGACCCTGACGAGACAAAGAAGTCTAGAACAAGAGGCCCTAGATTACTCACTCATTGGTGATAATCTATACAAGCGCGGAAAAGATGGTTACCTGAGACTATGTGTCCATGAGAATGAATATCTAAAGATCTTGGAAACTACCCACCAGGGTGTAGCAGGAGGACACTTTGGTCCAGATAGGGTGATCAAAGCAATTCTATTTGCAGGATTTTGGTGGCCCACCCTTCACATGGATGCACATACCTATGTGAAGAGGTGTGAGATTTGTCAACGAACCCAGTATCCTATACGCAAAGATGAGATGCCACTGAAGCCTATGATGGGCGGACGTGCATTCTCTAAGTGGGGAATAGACTTTGTAGGTCCTATTAATCCCCCAGCTAAGGGCTCACATGTTGAATATATCATCGTGGCCACAGACTATCTAACCAAGTGGGTAGAAGTGAAAGCTACTACAAAAAATGATGCTCAAACAACAGCAAAGTTCTTATTTGAAAATGTGTTCACGAGGTACGGATTGCCAATAGAGTTGGTAAGTGATAGAGGCACACACTTCTTGAATGAAGTCATAGAAAACCTTCTCCAAGAATTCTTGGTGATACATAAGAAATATGCCCCCTATCATCCACAAGCTAATGGCCAGGCTGAGAGCACTAATAAGATCTTATGCAATGTGCTGACTAAACTAGTGAACAATAAACGCTCTAATTGGGACAAACAGCTACACCATGCTGTTTGGGCATACCGAGTTGCCTATAAAACGGTACTCCAAGCCACACCTTTTCAGATGGTGTACGGTCAGAATGCAGTGCTACCCTTAGATTTTTTGATACCTACATTGAAAATAGCACAAGAGCATGACTGGACAGGCCATGAACTCTCCTCTCGAATCTTTGATCTTGAACGTCTAGGCGAGACACGATTGAGAGCTGCAGCAGGAATCTATGCAGCGAAGAAAAGGCAAAAGGCATATTTTGATACACATGTGAAGGATAAAGGCTTGAAAGCAGGAGACCTAGTCCTCGTCTACACATTTAAGCAACATGCACGAAAATTAGAGAAAAGAGGCTATGGACCAATGATTATCAATAGGATCTCCACAAGTGGAGCAGTACAACTAGCCACTCTAGAGGGTGACATACTACCAAGTTACATAAGCGGATGTAGAGTCAAGCTATATCAAGAACCCTTAACTGAAGAAATGCTCAATCGACTTAATACTACAAAGAAATGCAAAGAGGAGGAAAAGCGAATTCGTGAAGAAGCACAGGCCGAAGCTTTAGAACGCATTCGACGAATGAAACTGCGAAGACAAGGTAGAGATCAGGCCATGACTGACAATCATGAAGCTCATGGTTATCACATTGCCATGTGTGAGGCTTCAGGTAAGCGGACCCATACAATAGTTGATCGGCGACCTTTTGTGACCCTAGAAATAGGACAAAGAGACAGCACAACGAGCGTGAGAGCTTTAATTGATTCAGGAGCAGCCACTAGTGTAGTTCGGCTTTCTTATTGCCAGCAGCTGCAAATGGAGGTAAAACCCCTAGAAGCATATCTGATAGGATTAGGAGGTGTTGAAACCCCTTGCATGGGAGAGGTGGAACTTCCCCTCTACATACAAGAGGTCCTCATGCCAGCAAAAGTGCTAGTATGTGAAGACGAGGATCTTACCGAACCTCTAGTTTTGGGCCAAGACTGGATCTACGATCATGCAGTCAACCTCAACCTAAGAAGTGGACTTCTTCAGGCTTGGGTAGGCCAAAGCCGTCTTACGATTGAATTAGAAAATCAAACACTCAAACCAATAGAACAGGCACCAACTCCTGGTCCCTCCAGGAATCCACATAAAGATAATGATGTTGTTTTTGTCCAAAGTTCTATGGTGCAGAGGATTGTCAATCTTACCAAAGGTACAGGAGTCAATGAGGAGTTCGAAGCTGGGCCAAAGGAGATTCTAAACATGCAGACCAAACATCATACAACACGAAGGAGGTCGTTGATCAAGAAGCAGGAGTGCCAACTAGTGCAACACGGAATACCTCGTGGCGCGAAGCAGATCTGGATACGCAAGGATGGAAAACCCACAGCTCTAGTAGCAGGCTCTCGAGGAGGCAACAAAAAAGCCACACCATCACGGACACAAGTGAAGGAGTACCCTAGGCAACCTCCTAGGCACACCACGTCTATTTGGGTCCCTAAGCGGTCAATGAAGGCTAGCCCCAATGCTAGAATCATATGGGTGCCCAAGGCCTGTTTACGAGCCCAAATAGCTCCAACTCTAGTCACGGGCATAATTCATCACCCACAAAGTCCTCTCGAAAAACAACGCAGGAACTCTACCTAAAGACCACCCTAACCCACACTCAACCAAACCGAGGAATGTCTGGAAATGGGTACCCAAAAGGTCCCAAATCCATCACAACCTAGTTCCTAAATCTTTGCCTGTCTTTAGCTCTAAGAGCTACGAATCCTGCATCAAGGTTTGGAGACTTAAACCGTGTATCAAACCCCCTGACCCAATCGTGTAAATCCATCCACTCTGATGAAGGTGCATTCTGAGTCCATTGCATAACCAAAGTATGCATCTAGGATAACACTAACCTCTAATAACCACTCACATCTATCACAAACACTTCACCTCTAACCACTAACCATCGGGATTGTCATGTTAGTATTGTGGAGGGAACACCGTTATATCCTGTTTCCTATGCAACACTAATGTGCTTTCTTCTTCCAGCAGATAAGCATCAGAAGTATCATAGTAGCAGTAGCAGTAACAAGCTCCCAGGTGGGCACTGGTAATCAAAGCAATTGGGATACCATGCCTGTGGAAGCCCCACTGACAGCAAGGCCTGAAGAGCTTTTGAACATGAGAAGAATTCCTATCTCAGATCCACCAAATGGCCTAACAGAAAGAGTGAAGGGGCACTCTCACTGGTTCAATGAGATGTCTGGAGACTTGGGAGATGCCGACCACATCTGGGAGTCAAAGTTGGAATTTGGTGGAGTCTGGTGGACATTTCAATTCTTCTCGAGAGAATTTGAAACATTACAGAATGCAGATCCTCTTCAGAATATTTGGCAGAAAGCGGGTTTGCAAGACTACTTTAGTGCAGCGTTGCCTAGGCCGGATTTTCTTAGGTGCTACTATTTGATAGCCACACTGAAGCCGACTGGAGATAAGGATCATTCAGGCACATTCCTGGTACCCTCTCTATCAAACCAGGAAGAAATGAAGAAGTTTGAGTTGAATGTTCCTTTAATCAGGGAAGCTCTTTAGATGTATGGCACCCATGTTCCCTCTGATCGAGATCCTTTGATACCAGAGTCGATGAAGAACAACAGAATCAAGAAGTTAAAGGAAATGTGTGCCCTCACCCCCAACATCGCCATACCCCTGCGGATGTGCCTTCAGCACTTCGCATTTCCAGCTCAAGACCGCTTCACCCAACCACATAAGAAAATATGGTATGGATTGTACCTAGCAGAGACTAGAAGCTTGCCAATTAAAATGCCTGTATGGATCTTGGACCAGCTATATGAAGCAGGCAAGTGGGGCGTGAGGAAGCATACCTTGAATGGCTGTTGTGCGATTACCAGAATTATCTATAGATGCCTTGCATATGATGTGCCAATCGCAAGGGCCCTCAAATATTCACAACTAGAATTCTTCAAGGGGCGAAAGTCAGGAGTACAACCTACAAAAAGAATGTGTGGCTCGCTTTCCCAGGTTCTCATTCCTCATGAGGCCACCACAGAAGCCTCCCCTAGAGAAGAGGCCCGAGTAGACCCTTTCACCATCCATCTCCAAGGAACACAATCAGGCGATAGGATACAACCCACTCCATCTGCCCCTCCACTACCCACCAATGCTGAGTTTGCATCCATGGCCACGTTAGCAGAGGATCCCAATTTTGACTTTGAAAACTTCCTGCAGAATGCCAACCTATCTGATAGTGAGTGTTTTTCTGACAATGCCGGTCCTGGATCATCATCCCAAAGAGAACAGCCACAAAGAGAGGCAAGAAGGGTACATTGGGAAGATGAGACACAACATCCTCATGCTCAAAGTACACAGAATCAGGAAGAAGCACGAGGAAATGAGCCAGAGGACAGTGAAGAGGAAGCTCCTGCCTACACGGCACAACTCAAACGGCTCTACAAGACAATCAAGCAGGTACAGAAAAGACACAAGTTATCGGAAGAAGCAAATAGAGCACTAGTGAACCAGATGCTGCAAGCGGAGAATGTTGATCCGCATTTTGTCGAATCATTGAATCTCTTGGCGAAAACATGTGGAATAGGAGAAGCCATGAGGACCATGGTCTATCGTGATACCCCTCCATATGACCAACGAAGGATCGATACAAGACCTCGACGGGGAAAAATGATTCAAATGGAAGTCTCTGTCGCACTGCCTACCACAACCTCAGAAGATGTTCACATGACCAGCCCAACTCCCAGTGAGGAACCAGATGTAAATACACAGATACCGTCTCCACCATCACCTCCCAGTGAGCCCTCATCACCATTCCCCACTAGTCTTCCTGAACAACCAATAACCACCCATGATGAAACCATGATACACACCACTACTCATCTATCCTTCCATTTACCTACATCCACCACTTCCACCCAATTTTCCGAATCCCATATAGGTCATCTTGCCACCGATCAAGCTATAATAGGTCACCCTTCATATCTCCCTGCCCTCGGATAGCCACTTGCCACTAGCCAAACCATAACACACCCATTTCCATCCACCAATACATTTCCTCCCTCCCAACCCCTATCCACTGTACCCCTGTTAACCCCCTCAGAATCAACCCAAGTCACCCAACCTTCATTCTGGACAAACCTTGTAAATATACTCCAACAAGTTGAGAATTATAATAAAAAATCCCTTCCCCAACCCCACTCCCCCACATTCACTGCCACCACTAACACACCACCTACCGTTCCCGTATTCACAATTCACACTTCACACACTATCACATCCGATCCCATGGATATTTCACCATCCACAGGAGCACCCACCACCACGTCTGTTCCACCATCATCACATTTCACTTCACTCATAGGCACATCATCCACTTTTCCTTTTCCCATTTCCCGACCCTTTGCATGTTCCACCTCTACCCATGCATCCAAATCATTTAGTAATGCACTAGACACCATGGTTGAAGCGGCCACTCAGCTTAAGCAAGAGTATAAGTTATTGGAAGAAAATAACTTAGAGCTGTGCAATCTCTTGGCTCAACTCCAGGCACGCGTCGATGCCTCGGAACTAGGTAATACAGCACTACAACACCAAGTGACTTCCCTCCAACAATCGAATACAGAACTCGAAGCTAAGTATACAGAGACAGGTAAAGCTATGGAGGAACAACTCAGAGATCAATTGGGCCGCAATGCTAGATTACAAAGAAACATGACTCTGCTTCGTCGCCACTTAGCAGCAGCTCAAGAAGAAAACCGAAGGCTACAGCAGCAAAACCAAGAGAATCTAGAAGCAGCCATGGAAAATACCCCTGGAGCATCTATAGACCCTGCCCAATTCCAAGCTGTTCCCTCAGAACACATTCAGCAAGCATTAGAAGAGTATGCAACCCTCTTGGAGGCACATGACCAGTTGGCAGACCAAGTCAAGGAATTACAAAGAACCCAAGTGCCTACACAACATCCACTCAAATCTACAGAGACGGTCGATACCGCTGCTTCACCAGAACCTGCATCTTCAACAACCAATGAGGTACTTGAGCTACGACAACAGGTTGCAGAATTAAAGATCAAGTTGTTACAGTATGAACGACCTCCCTCTCCACCTGAGCAACCCATAGAAGAAGAAGCAGTAATCATCCCAGTGGAGGAGACATTTGAAGACAACTATGAGCCTCAACCCCTTCTAGGAGGCAGAATTATGGAGGAAGGCCAAGACACATATGAGGAGCCCCTGTCGGCATGGATGAAGCAGGTAGAGGAGATGGGCCACACTCACGAAGAGAGCGTAGCAACTCAGATGCTGGCCATGAAAACCATTGAGGAGACCATACTCAAGTCTGAATATTTCTCGAACTTGGCTCCTAGGCGGTTGATCACCAGTTCAGAGTTACAATATAAGCCCTATTTTGTACTGCTGGCTGACTATAATGTTGAGATCAAATGCATAATCAACCAGTACCCTACGTTCGCAACACAGTTCGAACCCGAGGACATTCCAGAGGCAGCCAGAAAGGGGGCCATATTCCAACCCATATGGAGGCAAAAGTTACTGGAGACCTATCCGGAGATGTTACAAACATGGGATCACGCTCCCATGCATCTGAAATATAACCCTTGCTTTGGGCCAGTACAAAGAAGAAGATCATGAAAAGCATTTGCCATCAAGGTTCAGAACAATGTGAATTGCAAACAGTGGCTAAACTACCCCTCGATCGCACCACCAACAGGCACATCTACAGTAGCATATATGATGGCTACTATCCGACATTGGCTTCCACACCTCCACCCCATGCCAGATGTAGCTGCCCAGATGATGCTCAAAATCTTGGATATGATGCAAGTCGTGCTCAAAACCTTCCGCAATGTATGTAAGATTCAGCCTCCGATTCCTGGCTTCATAAATGGTAATTATGACCTACTTTATGACATGAGCACAACCCCGAGCATACGAGTTGCTTATGCATGGCACGCACGAATCAGATATCTCCCTGCCTGCTACAAGCAAACCTTTGATGATATGTTCACCACGGGGTTTTGGGAGTCACACTCAGAAGTGTTCGCACCACGCCCAACCCACCTGCTATAACTATTCGCGTGTGAACAAACCATTCACTCGGAGCTCTACACCACACCACACCCTGATATGCTGGGAGCAGTCAATTGGGATGCCCTCCAGAGAGATTTGGTCCGGGGACTACGCATCAAGGAACAAGAAGTGGCAACCGACCTCCTGCAGAAGTACATTGATCAAACAGTGGAGCAGAGGTCTGTCAGAGGCGACAGATGCTAGGGGGGGGAGAGTGTTGGCAGATGAAGCAAGTATGAGCATACACGCAGATCTAGCACTAAGGCAACCCATTAAATTTTTCCAAACCTTACACCATGTTAGAAGTGATTCTTATCACTAAAAACCCTTGTAAATATCATTTCACCTTTTTGTAGCTCCATTTTGTACAAGCCGAGGAGTCCTCGAGCTTGGGGAGCCTTAGAAGTAGTTGCCTGCCAATTTTCATATTTTTTAGATCTCGTTTGAGCCCTCAAATAAGCCTTGGAACCTAATTTTTAACTAGGCCGGACACTAAGTCTGGACAGGACCAAAGCTAGTAAAAAAACTATAAATAGAGATAGAGAGCTCATTTTTGGGGTAGCTTCTTGTAGTTTTGGGCTTGTATGAGAGCTTGGTTGCAATAGAATTGATTCCATTGTCTTACTCTCTTTGTTCTTGCCGTGTGTATGCACGTGTGTGCATGTTAGTGTGCTTCTCACTCACACACTTGTGCCTTCACTTGCTCTAGGTCTTCATACCATCCTCATGTCTTCCCGGATTGACATTAAAGGAGGTGCTACTCATCACTGAGCTACACGTACCAAGCACATAGAAATTCAGTATCATTATGTGCATGAGTTGATTGAGGACGGGGTCATGGAGATAAGCTATTGTCCTACTGAAGAAAATGGAGCAAACATCTTCACCAAGGCTCTTGGGAGAGAGCAACTTCTTTGACACTTTCCAAAGCTTGGGATTGGACCAAGGAGGTAGTTCACCGTAGGGTGGACATTGAGGGGGGGTGTTAGATATGCTCAATACCCCACCCTCATGTGACCACAAATTATCCATGGCGCTCTAAGTTGTAAGGCCCCCATTATGAGGAGAAGCCACTATGAGAGCTCGGACATTTGTGGAACCCTAACTTCCAAGTTAGATGAGGTCTATGTGTGACTGTTGATGGTTGTAGATGATCTCTGTGAGCCTAGCCATTAGGTTAGGTAGGGCATAAACTTCCAGACCATTGGGTTGCCATTTAAGGTGAAAATAAAGGCCCTGTGGCATCGCGCGGTTTCCCCATAGAACCTTAATGGGGGGAGTGCAGAGGGGGGCTTGCCCCCTTCTACGGGGTCCGAGGGGCCTATCCCCCTGACGCATAGGGCTGAGACGGTAGGACTTCTGGTTGTGTAGATATTATCGGATCGTATATTTTACCGACTATTTTGTATCTCCTGACTACGTTTATCTATACCAAACCGCCTTGTAAAAGCTATATAAGCATGGCCCAGGTTGAGCTTTACACAACATAGCGCACTAGTAAGCCCTTCATCTTCTAGATTGCCATCTAAGCTCCACAGTGGGACCGCACGGGTGGATAGCACCATCATTGTAACTACATTACACTCGGCAATCTGAGAATTTAAGTTCTCTATCTCTTAATCTACGTCTATCTTTGTTTGCATTTTTCTCTCAACTCTGTCTACATATCTATTCCATTGTGCTATTATTTTCTTACAGATCGAAGTTCTCCATTGCAACGAATCCAAGCAACATGTGCAAGGTAGCCATCTTAACCATTGGAGAGAAGATTTCCTCGAAGTCAACACCATTTTGTTTCTTAAAACCCTTTGCAACAAGTCATGCTTTATACTTTGAAGAAGCACTATCTGATGTGAATTTCAGCTTATATGCCCATTTACATGGTAAAGCTTTCCTACCATTTGGCAAAGGTACTAAATCCCAGGTACCATTCTTGTGAATGGAATCCAACTCACTCTTCATGGCACGCTCCCACTTGACATGATCCTCTGTCTGCATAGCCTCTTTGTAGCAAGAAGGCTCACTAGCATTTGTTAACATAACAAAATCTAAACCTAGAACATATCTATCAGTTGGATGTGAGACATTGTAGAGCGTCTCAATGGTTGCTGAACAAGAACATGTGCAGATTGATCTGATCAGACATTCTCTTGAACATCCCTATGTGCATCACTTTTATGCATGCTAACTAGAGGATTAGTATCCTCAAACACCACTCTTCTCACTTCAACCTCCTTAATGGGTTGTTTATGCATCTTAGACTCATTAAAAATGACATCAGTACTTCTGATCGCTGATCGTGTTTCAAGATCCCATAAGAGATATCCAAATTTTCCTTCTCGACCATATCCAAGAAAAATGCATTTCTTTGACTTATGGTCCAACTTTTGTCTAAGACTCTTGGGTATATGAACATATGCTTCACACCCAAAAACTCAAAGATGATCATAATATGGTGACTTCCCTGTCCATAACTCTTGTGCCACTTTGAGACCTTTGGGAATACTAGGTGAAAGGTTAATCACATGAACTGCAGTCAATACTGCTTCTGCCCAAAAACCTTGTGAGAGGTTTGCATGATGCAACATAGAAACTACTCTACCTTGAACAGTTCTATTCATCCTTTCAGCTACACCATTCTGCACTGGGGTATAAGGAGCTGTAAACTCTCTACGAATCCCTCTAGACTGATCGAAAAGGCTGAATTCATGTGAGGTATACTCACCCCCATTAACTGAATGTAAAGCCTTAAGCTTCGTTCCTTTCTTAGTCTCGATTGAAGCAAGCCATTTTCTGAAAATAGGGAATACCTCATACTTCGATTTGATAGGATATACCCAGACTTTTCTAGCAGCATCATCTATGAAAGTGACAAAGTAAAGAGAACCACCTAAGGACCTAGTGGGCATAAGACCACACACATCTATATAATGAGATCTAAAGGCTGAATTGAAGAGTCAGTGTGCATTCTATGCACATTTCTGGTTTGCTTTCCATATTGACAATGCTCACAAAATGAAAATCAAAGAAAGATAACACAGGTAAGTAGCCAAAACGAGAAAGATTTTCCATTCCACTATGAGATATATGGCCCAAACGACCATGCCAAATACAAGCCATAGGCTGTTCAGTAACAACTAACAAGTGTTCTTTATGTGATACAAATAAAGGATAAAGTGAGCCAACTTTGCTTCCTTTTGCAATAACCATATTGCCCTTTGATATACAAAAGGACGAAGCATAGAAGACCACCTTGTAACCAAGGTCATCAAGTTGACCAACTGACATCAAACTATGTGATAACTGAGGTACATGGCGTACATTATGCATAGTAAATTTTGAACCATCAATGAAGTACGCAAACACATACCCCTTTGCAACAAGCCTAGCATTATACACGTCAACTGTTCCATCAGGTTTACGATTCAGCTTGTATATCCACTTAGTGCCAATGGCCTCCTTGCTAGGAGGCAAGTCACATAAAGACCAGGTACCATTTTTCTTGATAGCATCATATTCTGATTGCATAGCAGCCATCCAATTTTCAAAATTTTGTGCTTCATCAAACAAAAAGGCTCATTCTCATCACAGAGACTAGAGGCCACCATAGCATAGAAATCTGATGCAAAAGAGGCACTATGAGATCCTGAATGAGTATGATATTAGAGAGGTGCATCTAATTTGCATTCACACAAAGTCTACACCAACCATTTTGGCATAGTTTTTGCCCCCTCAATATCAGGTCTATGATCAACAAGTGCATCATGTAAATCTACATCAGAAATGGAATGATCTGCATCATCACATGAAACTTGTAAAGGCTAAGAAGTTACCTCATTAGGACTAGCACTAGACTGTCCACCTATAAAAAGAGGAAGCAAAGTATCATACGTGTCTTTGGAGCAAACAGATGTCTCCTTAGTACATGAAAGTAATGGTTGAATAGCATCTTCCACAAAAACAACATCACGGCTAACCAAAATGCGTTTAGTCAGTGGATGATACAGACAATAGCCTTACCAAAGACTATTTGATGCACATAAACACTTCAAACTTTCCTTTCAATGGATATACCCATGCATGCTTGGACAAATCATCAATGAAAGTCATGAAGTAAAGATAGTTTGCAAAAGAGGGTGTCTACATAGGACCACATACATTATTGGGAACAAGCTGCAATTTCTGAGTAGCTCAAAGTGAGCCACCTTTTGGGAACGAGTAACGCCGCATTTAGCCCAAAATACAGCCTTCACAGACATGCTTACCCAGTGCCTTAAGTTTGGGCAGAGAGAAGAATATTTCAGATTTCTCCAAGCATAGCAAACTAGCAAAATTTAGATTACCAAAGCATGCATGCCAAAGCTTTGCATTTGACATAGCCTGAGAATCATGTGCTGCACATGCTAAATCATTCATATATTTTTCATAGTCTATGAGCTTATACAACCCACCACATAAAATGGAAGAAGCAATAATGACATCGCCATTTGACAGATCATGAACTATACATCTATCATCAACAAATTTCACAACCAACACAATCTTGGCTAAAGTTGAAACTATAACAGATTCTTCTTGATCCATGGCATAAATAAAGCATTTGAAAATGTAAAAAAACTACCATCAGCAATAGTCAAAATGATCTTACCAACTCCCATGATAGGATAAGAGGAGTTGTTGGCGCATGTGAAAGTATTCCCTATAGGGACAGGCTCGAGCAAAGTGGAGAAATTGCATTGTGAGGTAATATGTTTGGTCGCCCCACTATCAAAGTACCAAACATTTGAGTCTCTTGCAGACATACACTATTCATCAGAAGATGGGTCAAAACTACAAATATTGGTAAATGCCCATTCTTCATTCTGCACAAGATTAATAGACTCTATTTTGGGTGTAGAGGCCTCTACAACAACCATTCCAGCCTCTTTCTTCCTTGCCTCTTTAGCAGCCAATTTTGGACAACTCTTTGTGACATGATCAATTCCTTTACAGTATTTGCAAAACAATTTTAGCTTTTTTGTTTTCTTCTCTTCTCTTTCTTTCTTCTTCGATTGTGTAGAATTAGCAGATTTTTGCTTGCTAGTAGAAGAGCTCCATTTACCTTTGCCCTTCTGACTAGCCAGGAAAGCTTGATCTGAAACACACATAATGGACTTGGTCTTCTTAGATTGATCTTCCTGCAACAGAAAAGAGACTAACTCCTCAAATGTTAAGGCATTTGGATTGCCTTTCATCATCAAATGAAGAGTAGAAGTGAAAATCTGATATGAATCAGGAAGAGCATTCAAAATAGTCTGCACAAGTGAACTGTCATGCAAGACTTCATCAGTAGAAATTAGATGTTCTTTCAAATCTTTGATCTTTGTCAGAAAAATATCCATGGAATCACCTTCATTCATGTGCTCACTCTCCAACTGTTTTCGGAGGTAAGCAACACGAGCCTCATTCCTTGCGTGGTATAAAGTGGTAAGTGTATCCCAAGCATCCTTAGTTGTTTTGCAAAAGCGAATGTGAGGAATAATGGCACTTTTGATAGACAAGGCTATCAATGCATGTGTTTGAGCATCTCTGCCATCCCAACGAATTTTCTCTACAATAGGTGTAGCAGGAACTGTAGCACAAATAGGAACATGAAGAATATCATCATCTTCAATGCCGTTTGGATCACCTTCAACAACTGTGTTTGCAGGTGTAACAAGATGTTTTTCAACACCCTGCACAATATTCCACAGTCCTTTTGAAACCAATACATGAAGCATCACATAAGCCCACAATGGGTCATTGGTACCGTCCAACTTATCCTCATAGCCAACATACGGAATACACCACTGCTTTCAACCATGGCCACTGACTAAAATACCCTGATGTAGAAAGATGATTGTATATGAAAAAGTTGAATAGAACTACCTTGATGAGTTTCACTAAACCTGTACCATACTTCTAGACGCTTATATTGGCGAATCAAAAATTGTATATATCTTTGGCAAAAAAAGACAAAATTGCCTGCACAAGTAGTGTGATAGTGCATTCGAAGACCAAAACGAGCTAAGATCGCGATTTCAGAACCACAAAGCGAAGCCATTTTGATCTCATAATCACCTTAAGTATTTAGGTAGTGATGTGTGTGAACACACTCTGGATCGTCGGGGCACTTTTTCCCCTTTTTAGGAGGTTTTTCCCCTAGCTTGTACATACGCTTATAACCCTAACAGGTCACATACCTTTATACATTCACTCGGTAATACATTCAATATTGTGTGTTGTGCTCAAAGCTTCTTCTTCTTCTTCCTTGTGTTGTTGAAATACTTTTGTAGACCTAAAACTCCAAAAATTTGTATCAGAGCAGGTTGTCACTTCATCTAGGGTGCCATCAACATCCCTTCGATCATAGTCTTAGAATTGCACGAAAATTGGCGAGCATACTCAGGGTGATTAGAAGCTCAAAATGATTTTGCTTTGTGGCATTGAAATATCGATCTAAGCTCATTTCAGCCTAGGAATGCACTATTTTAGTGCTTTGTTGGCTCTTGAGGATAGATTGGATGGCACTATATTACCCATTATGGGCATATATGATGCGTCATGTATTGGTAGCAAAAGGATTATGGAATATTGTACAGGGTGTTGAAAAACGTCCTACTACACCTACAAATACAATTCTTGAAGGTGATGCATATGGCGTTGAAGATGACGATCTTCAAATTCCTATTCGTGCTATAGTTACTGTAGCACCTACTATAGAGAAACTTTGTTGGGATGGCAGAGATCCATTGATAGCTTTTTGTGTCAAATGTGCATGTCTACTTGCTTGATTCTAATATCTAGAGGTCATGGTTTGAATTGATGACATCATCAATTTGTAACCGCCATTGATGAACCATCCTTGAAAACCTATATAAGGAGGGTTTGACCCCATACATGCTCAGTATTGCCAATGCCAATTTCAGGAGCTCAAGGATTCATGATCACCAAGTAAGTACTTTCAAGTTCTAGTCTTGTCCTTTGCTCTAGTTTTGTCTAGTCTTTATCTTGGACATCATGTCTTGTCCTATTGTAATCACATAGTACGAGATCCTTTCCAGTTGTTTCTTGTATCTAGTTCATCTCCTTGAAGGGAGTTCTTGTAATCCAAAGATCTTGCTTCATACCTATGGTCCGAGGTTGTGGGATCTTCTATATCATCTCTAGTTGAGTTATATATACATATCAGTCTTGAGTTGTGGGACTTCTTGTATCAATTACGTATTCTTGTATTATTTTCCTACATGGGTGATCTTGTAATCGAAATTGTAATTCCAAGATCTTGTCTGGTCTAGTCAGAAGGCACAATCTAGTGCTCCCTTGACATTTTGGCAAGACTAGCTTCTATCCAGGACTAGCATCATGGAGAACACTTATGAACAAATTATGGAATCACTTTAGAGTCTACAACAACAAGTTGAGGACCGAACTCATTGACAAACATAAGTCGAGATGGGATATCCCATGCATATAGGTGCACTCATCCAAGAATTACAAGAACAAATTAAGAATCTTCAAGCAAATAAAGGAAGTATTCAAGTGAGCCATTATCCTAGTTCACTTCATGAAGGAACCCAATATTTGCATGCTAAAAAAGTTTGATGGTGATCGTATGAAGTTTCGTAGGTTCTTGCAACAAGTTAAACTATAAATCTATATGCAGCCTTATAGATACCATGATGATGTATCCAAGGTTGGTTTTATTGGAACCCTTCTCTCTGGTCAAGCGCTATTGTGATTCGGCCCAATCTTGGACAAGGGCATGGAAATACTTAATGACAATGAGGGCTTTCTTTGAGAGCTCACCGCCACATTTGGAGATGCAGACACGAGTCAAGTGGCAAAAACAAAACTCTGAAAGCTACATCAAGGTAACCACATTGAATCTACTTATGCATCAGAATTTAGGCAATTGATATGTGATCTCACTTGGCATGAGGAGTACTTCATAAGCCAATTAATATGGGGTTTAAGAGATGATGTGAAGGACCTTCTGCTCACATTGAATGAATACATCACCCAAGCCATTCAATGTGATAACCGCGTTCTTGAAAGGAAACCAAAAAAACAAGTAGAAGGAAGACTTTGCCAACAAAAACCCTTCCAACCCACTCCTAGGGAAGAACCTATGCCTGAACCTATGTAGATATATGTAACTAGGTTCCAACCTTAACCCCACAAGAGAAGTAGAGAAGAAGAGATAATGATGTATGCCTCTATTGTGGAAACCCTTGCTATATTATAGTTAATTGTCCTAACAAGAGAACAAACTCGAGAGTTGCAGTCACCTTGTGGAGATTTCTTTTTCATATGTATTGGATAACTTCTTCCTAAGCTCGTCTCCATTTTCATAGTCCAATCCTGTAAAGTAAACATTATCTACTAGGTGCAATCTAATGGTAGACCTAGACATTCGATTCAACTCATCCCAATCATCATCATTCATGTTAATAGGCTTTTTTGAGATTCCATTTATGACTTCCACTGTCTCCTTTGAATTAGCACATCTTTAATTTGATTCTTGCATAGAGCAAAGTTTGTGCCATCAAACTTTCATGTTGCAAAATGGTCTTTGTCGTGTAGGTTATAGCTCCTCTAAGGAACACTAACACTAGACCCAGATCCACCAGATGTGCTTGATATTTTTGATGCCATGATGATAGAGAATTGACTAGAATGATAATGGAGCTAGAATAGTCAAACACCACTAAGGCTCAGAAAAGGATGATGAAGTGTCACATTTTGGGAAAAATTTGAGAGAGTCTTCCTTAAAAAAATAGATTAATGAACAAGAATGACCAACCAAAAGGATTATGTGAGAATATATGTGATCACACCAATAAGCGTGCCAAGTAGTAAAATCGACCATGTATAGTTGAAAAAACAAAATCAATAAAAATTTTGTGAGAGTCTCCTCTATAAAAGCATATGAACGGTGTCAAAAACTCATAAAACTACAAGCACTGACATGTAAACTTGCATAGTGAATCATTGACTCCCCGCATGTGACCACTTAACTGAAAGAAGCCAACTAGGCTTATCGAGCACTTGTGAATAACTAGCATACATCTCCTTAATAATTGAGGCCTGTTTCAAACAAGATGGAGGCACATGGAATGCACAGCTCGGGGAAAATCTTTGAGTGCCATGTGGCTGAATCCATCCACATAAGGATGGAGCCCTTTACTTCTTTATATGCTAGCACATGGAACAAAATTCTCAAAAGAGTTCCGATACCCCCTCCCTCGCCCCTGCGTGGAACTCAAGAAGGATTCCAAACGTGGAATTTTCACTTTTTATTTCGTTGAGAATTACACTCCAATTTAATTTTGAAAGAATGATTTTGTTATGTTTTCTAGTTTGTCATCTATTGACGATGGAACTAAAAGATTATCCCAATATTCCACCCCTCAATGTGAATAGTCACTTGAAGAAACCATGCATTTTTTACGCTTTCGAGGTGAAAATTGCGCCATTGTTGTGTTAGTTCCTCCGCCCCTATCTGAAACGGACCTTATATTCTATATGTTACGATTCCTAAACCCTGGTGTACCGGACCACCGGTAGCTAGGGAAGAACCACGAGGGACAGCAGATACTCATGAATCACTCATGATGTTTATGGGCAGCCCAGCCATTAGGTGCGAGTGACGGTAAAGGTGTTGGAAGGGGAAAGAAAAACGACTAAGCTATGTGTTGCTTCTGATAACTTTATGTAGAGACGGTGTACGCTTCACACGACTGCGCCGTTCAGTTTGCTGCACCTGCAAAGATTGAGGGAAATGGGAAAGAAGAAGTTCATCGACAAGAAGCAGTCCGCAACGTACAGACTTGTGTTCAAGGAGTCGTCTTCAGGAGTAGGGGGAGGCACGGATAGAATTTTCGTGCGACTAGATGGTGGAGATTCTCATGTGCTGGGTTTTGATCCTGAACCAGAGGAAGAACACGAAAGAGAGCAGCTAGAAGAGAGTAGGAGCAGGGATTTGACATCAGAGGATGTTCGCAGGGAGATGTTAGAGTTGGGATTCCCAGACGATGGTTATAATTACTTGCAGCATCTCCGAGAAATCGGACCTTCTGGTCGTATTGGGGACTTTGTTCCCAGCACGCGAGTTCGCCTTGATCGCCTTCACCCTGATGTGAAAGTAATTAAATCGTGGGCTTTAATCTGTCATATATATTCTATTCAATGTTTTCCTACAATGAGAATTTGTTTCTTGGTTTTAGATCTTTCCCCCCCCCCTTCCCCATATGGCGTCATTCTAGTTCAGTTTGTGACATTGCTTTCGTGTTTTTCACAATGATGTTGGTGTGTTCAGGCTATTGATGCATCTAATGTGCGAGTTCATAATTTAATTGGCAATGAGGATATGAGCGATCCTAGTGCTTTGGGTGTTAATGGTTTTGGACGAACTATTCGAGGTCCTGTATCAAAAGTGATAGATCCTGATGTAGCTGCTCTCCTTGAAGTTGATGACGATGGATCCATTGTTTCTGATGATGAACTGGAGGATGACTTTGTAATTGTAGCCAATGAGAATGCAGAGGGATCGCTGGCTGAGAAAAATGGCTCAGAAGATGAATTTAAAACTATGAAGATGATCAGCGATCATGTGGATGCGTATGAAAAGTTTGAAGAAGACACAGACGATGATAATGATGGGAACGAAGAGCATGAGAGACCAGCTAGGCTGCTTGATGAGCAATTTGAACTGGTACGTTCTATAACTCTTTAGAACTTGAATTTTATTCACAGTCTCAACTCATTAACTTCGTTATCATTTTTTTTCTTTGATTTAACATGTATTGGGACCCAAAGTAAATGTGATGTTCTTCTTTCTCTTTTTGGGAGTCAAATCGGGGGGGGGGGGGGGGAACAGAACCCTTTTTTTTTCTTACCCAAGTCATCTATCTACATATGTAGGCTTGCACATTGTGTGTCTGTCTCTGTGTGTGTGTGTGTGTGAGAGAGAGAGAGAGAGAGAGAGAGAGAGAGAGAGAGAGAGAGAGAGAGAGAGAGAGAGAGAGAGAGAGAGAGAGAGAGAGAGAGAGAGAGAGAGAGAGAGAGAGAGAGAGAGAGAGATGTATGGGAGCCATATCGGCCTACGAGTCAAAACATACAATTATAAAAAGATAAAACCCTTTCATTGTTTATAATGAAAGTATTAATGTTCACAAGGAACCGAAATGAGATTGATTGCAATTAAGTAGAAATTTTTTATAGAGATGTTCCTAAAACTATGAGGTCTGCCCAAAAATGTAAATTTTTTGATTTTGAATTGTCAGCTTGTTGGATACCACATTATTATCAAATATTATAAATTACAACTGTTGATCTTATAGAATGTATGCTAAACTTTCTCTCTTTCTATCCAATGCAAATTCACTTAAATAGGGAACAAGTTTACTTTAGAATTTATTCAAATCATCTATCTACATATGTAGGCTTGCACATTGTGTGTCTGTCTCTGTGTGTGTGTGTGTGAGAGAGAGAGAGAGAGAGAGAGAGAGAGAGAGAGAGAGAGAGAGAGAGAGAGAGAGAGAGAGAGAGAGAGAGAGAGAGAGAGAGAGAGAGAGAGAGAGAGAGAGAGAGAGATGTATGGGAGCCATATCGGCCTACGAGTCAAAACATACAATTATAAAAAGATAAAACCCTTTCATTGTTTATAATGAAAGTATTAATGTTCACAAGGAACCGAAATGAGATTGATTGCAATTAAGTAGAAATTTTTTATAGAGATGTTCCTAAAACTATGAGGTCTGCCCAAAAATGTAAATTTTTTGATTTTGAATTGTCAGCTTGTTGGATACCACATTATTATCAAATATTATAAATTACAACTGTTAATCTTATAGAATGTATGCTAAACTTTCTCTCTTTCTATCCAATGCAAATTCACTTAAATAGGGAACAAGTTTACTTTAGAATTTATTCAAATCATAGGCACAAGCCTCAAAGAGAAAATAAGAAAAATCTCATGTGATTATAGTTGGGTTGTGGCTAGACCAAACTTATTTCTCTACCTTCAAACCCATTGTTAGTGTTAAATAATTTATCATGATACACGATAATATTTCTAACCAAAAACCTTGAGAAAGGTTTGATTAATGCAACATGGAATCCACTTACTTGTAAATGGATTAAGATGAGCTTTCCATCATCTTCTCTCAACCTATAAAAAGAAGTTCTAAACTCTAGTACAATTTCTCTAAGCTAGTATGAATGATTGAACCTATGTGATGTCTATGTATCACAAATTTTTATTATAAATCTTCTAAATTATTATAAAGCTGATGTTCACTATCAGTAACCAAATTTCCTAAGCATAAAGAAGTAAATCATCTGAACTAAAAAGATATGTCTTAGATTTTTCTTTTTAGATGTTCTTAATTAGACTCAAAAAGTATAACGTGCCATCTAGTGACCTTGTTCACATCAAGTCACACATAATGCTTCCGGCTATGAATTTCAAATTCAGCATGTGCCATTGATAGTCAAAAGTGGACTACTCGAGTCTTGACCGATGATGATCTACATGTAATATGTGTAATTTTTACTATATTATTTTTCTATGTTTTTTGAGGATAATCAAGCATATTTAGAGGACATATACACCTAGGATATGTAGAACCCAAAAACAATAAAAAAAAGACTCTAAACAAAATTGATTCATACACTAACTTTATTGCAATTTGGAGTCCGCAACTCTAACCCGTTGCTAACATGTTTGTAACCCATTGCTAACACGTTTTTAACCCATTGTATGCCTTATTGCTATCCCGTCGCTAATCACACTGGCTACTAGTGCCCAAACTTTTTCACATGATTCACTTGCATGTGGTTCTTCTCTGTATTTCTTGATTGCACTAGCTCCTTGTATTCTTGAACCCAAACCCCTATAGGATTGAAAGAAAGGAATGTTTATTTGATTTGTTGATATATGTATTTACTATTGATGGTATCTTGTTGAGCTTTTTATCAGTAAAGGTAGGTATGTTTGAAGAAAATGATGAAGAAAAAGTTTTTGAAGGTTGCAAATTTGTCAGAAAGAGTAGACTAGAAAGACACAAATTTTTTTAAACTATTTTTTATTATGAGAGCCCATACAATTAGTATTTAGGGGGCGAATTGTTAGGAAATGGACATTGGAAATCCTAATTATGTTATTCATGAACATTTTGATTAAAGTGTATCATAGGACAAAATTAGAATTAGGTCATAAAAATGTTGGAAAATGACTTTTAGGGCATGTGAAGAGAGAAATTAAACATACCCAAATAACCCTAAATTCAGCCCTAAATCTGAAACCCTAATATCTGGTCAAAAAGTTAACAGCATTTTTAAAGTGACTTTAAAAAAGTCTATGACCCATAAATGGTACCAAATTGACAAGTGGCACTAATAAGTCCTTGTGCCTCCATAATAGGCCATATCACTAAAATTTCCACCTCATAGACCATGCCAAATTCTTGCGTAAATATTTAAGAAGGCTCTTTTCATTGTGGCATGTGCTTTTTGTGGTAGCTTTATTGAAAAGTCAAATGCCCAATATTTCTACATAAGGCAATATGATAGCCTATTGCTCACATGCATCGACTCTTTCTCATACACACTCTTGTACTCACTCTTACACGCAAGGAGGAGCTTGTATACAAAAGCTTGGAGTTGAAGGACATGTAGTAGTATATTCTCATACGCTTGGAGGACTCTCATACTCTTTTGAGAGGTTACTTTGGAGTTTGTATTTTCAGCCCAAGCCTCGTCACAACCAATCTTCCTTTACCCTCGCTTGTTGTCTTTGGTACTTATGAGTTGGAGCATATTACCGCCGTGTACATCTAACCTTGCTCCACTAGCCTTCCTCTGGAGTGGTCTAATCCAGCGTAGTGGCTCATTTGGCTTAGTTGAGCAAAAGTTGTCTAGAGTGTCCATGCGGTCGATGGTCCATTGTAGCTTAAGGAAAAGGAGAAGTGCTTTAGACAAAGCACATTGGTGAAAGTAAAGGTACATCATAAGGTACATGAGTGAAAGTAAAAGAAGTATATCCCAAAATCTTGTTCTACGAGGTTAAAATTTATTACTGATCTGGATATGTGTTGGACTAGAGATGCTCTAGTCAATACAATGATACAAAGAAGAGGCCAATGAACTTAGGTAATAAATATAGAGAAGAGGAGATGCAATCTCCTGAAGTACAAGATAATGAGAACTACAACAACATTGGCTAAGAAAGGGTAATCCATTTTAGAGGAAGTAGAGCATTGAACATGAAGACCCATCGTAGTCACCAAAATGATATAGGGGTGGAAATCCTCCGCTCTATCATTCCTAAAAAATATAACAGAGCATCAAGAATCTGCCCATCTCTAGAATACAACACTAAGAAGAACCCACAATAGAGGTGCAGCCCTGCAGGTCTCTAGAATACAATACTAAGAAGGAACCCACAACAGAGGTGAAGCCTTGTAAGCAGTATATATAAAGCCTCCCTACAAAGTATATTCTAAGAGAGAGAATGAAAGCCTCACTACAAGGTTCAATTAGAGTTGAAAATACATGGTAAACCTCATTAAAAAATAAACTCTCCATCACCAAAAATTCATTCTATGAATATCTGTAGTTTGCAACATGCAGGAAGAGAGCAATGGACAATTAGATGTAAAATCCGTTTCACAAAAACTCTCTATACATAATGATTGAAGAACTCTTTGCAGGAGGGAGAGAGGGAGGGGTGGCATGGAGGAGGGAGAGAGGGGGTGGGTGGGGTCGGATAGGGAGAGGTTGCAAGGAGGAGGGTTTCAGGAGGGAGGGCAAGGGTTTTTGTTGGGGGGGGAGGGGGGGGGAAAGAGAGAGAGAGAGAGAGAGAGAGAGAGAGAGAGAGAGAGAGAGAGAGAGAGAGAGAGAGAGAGAGAGAGAGAGAGAGAGAGAGAGAGAGAGAGAGAGAGAGAGAGAGAGAGAGAGAGAGAGAGAGGAGAAATGATATATTTACGTCAGCAAAAGGCCAAAATGACTTATGAGACCAAAAACTTACAAAGTTGGTGGATCTGATACAAAGTCTGATACAAAATCTATGTATGCTAAATAACTACTCTAAAACTTAGTTTGGTAGTGAAAAAGATAGAGCGGGGGGGAGGGAATATAGTCTGATACACTGATGGATAAAGGCTTGAGTGATACAATGAAGGGGTACAATCTCATCAGGTATAAGCATAAACCAACATCAGCCAGAGAAAAATCAAGGTGTAGGCAGTCCTCCACCTTAAAGGAAATCTTGCATCGATCTGGGTCGGATCTCCTCAATGTCCTCCATAGTCAAGGCTCTAATTGGGTATCGTGTGTGGCGTGCTAAAATAAGCCTAATCCTCTTCTATTATCGCCGTCTCTGTTGGGACATCCTCCTCTGCAATCGTGGATGCCTAGATCTCCCTAGGCCCCTCGCACGGTCCACCAATGTGCCTCTGAAGGAAGTGAGATCCGGACTCTGTTGCATTGCCGGTCTATCTTGCTGTGTAGTGATAGTGACTTCTTTAAAGTAATATGTAACCTTTCATTGAGTCTGCCTCTCTGAAAGCCTCAAGAGGCTATCCTATGTCTCAATAGGCTATCTCTGTGTCTCGTCGGCTCAAGCAAAACAAACCCAAGCATCTCTGGCTTTCATATCCCATAACTCTAGAGAATGGTCCAAAGCCCTCTCTAAATAATCAATGGAAGCGCCCTCGTATCTCATAGTATGTAGAGCAATGACATATGCATAGTTTTTCCATACACGAACCATACGGCAAACACATACGGGTATGGAAGTATGAAAAAAGTACGGAATCTTTTCAAAAATATCATACATGATATCATATGTCTAGCACAAAAAATATTGAAAATTTAAAGTATTATATATATAATAATATAGTACCAAATATCAGAATTATGTTGGCTACTCTAGCTTAGGGTGTAGTGTATATGTATGGTTATACTGGAGGAGAGTATATGAGACTGAATTTACATAGAAACAATATAAAATTGCTATGGATTTGTCCTCGATTGCAATCAATGAGAGAGGAGAAAAATTCGAGGTACGAAAAATTCATACTCCAACCATACGCATACGAGTACGGAAGTACGATATTTTTTCCATACGCGTTCGAAAATAACTATGGACATATGCAATGTAGCTCTGCCTCCGGCTCCCTATGGCATATACGACATATCGTGTCCTGAGTTGGAACCCCTCTATATTTGCCGGTCTCAATCTCAAGCTGATGTGAGGATGTACGGATTTGACCAATAGGACATCGCATCCCATATGATAAATGTGTATCCATGTAACTTGGCCTGATTACAAAACCATCCGTCATGAGTCGGAGAAGATGATCTCTATAAAAAACCATCTTTGTGCCCAACTTCTGAGTAGGCTCTATCCATGTTCTCTTGGTATCTAGCTGAATCAAGTCTTGATGGATGAGGCTAGTAATCTCTGTCCGTGTCAAAGTGAGAGATGGAGCCTCCAAAGAGTATTGGAAGGGAGGCAGTTTGTCCATGTTAAATCCATGCATCTCGAACCATGATGTCATCTGTGCATAACAGCAAGCCGTGTCTCCCTGTAGGGCCAACCGTCGAGACTACTCAAGAGCAAGTCGGGCATATCTACCTCTAGGGAGATCCCACAAGCTATGCACGAATGACACTGATCTAGTAAGTGCCTCAATCACTGCAGGGGGCAGCTATTTCTGCCCTAATAATCTCATGAGGTACCGAAGCCTGGGCTCTAATCATCCGGCAGATCATAGATACCAAAGGCCTCTCCATCCCTCTCCATCCATCCGTGCTGCGAGCTCAACCATGACAGCCAACAGAAGGTGCCCAAATCTGCACTCCATAAAGCATGGCTGATGTCATAAAAGTATAAAAAAGCCAAAGTTTGGTGCGAGGTTCTTGAAATTGAACCTGCAAACACATCTTCTCTAATCTGCCCAAGGCTGCATAGGCTCTCATCAATCGAGATTCGCCTGCTTTCCTCATTGAAAATATAGGCTCACTGAAGACTATCCAAAGATATGTATATGGATCTGTATACTCCACACTCTCCTGCCCATAAGTAAATGTGGGAGCTGATTTCCTTACCCACTTCGCTGTAGTGCTGAACACCATAACCTTGGTTTTACCAAGGTTGACAGACAACCCACTATCTTGTGCAAATACATGTAGCGCATCCAACTGTTGTTGCATTCCTTTTGGGGAATCAGCAATCAGCACAATGTCATTAGCATACAACAATAAAGAAGGGGGGAGAGAGAGAGAGAGAGAGAGAGAGAGAGAGAGAGAGAGAGAGAGAGAGAGAGAGAGAGAGAGAGAGAGAGAGAGAGAGAGAGAGAGAGAGAGAGAGAGAGAGAGAGAGAGAGAGGTGTTTTTACGTCTATTAGGAGGCCGAACTCGGCCTATGAGACAAATCGATGTACATGGGTGTATATAGATCTCTGTAGTATGCATGTGGAGATACCCATGAAAGTGGGGGGTGTATGGACTGCGATATCTATGATAGTCTATATGCAAAAGGGTAGTACAACAAGCATGAGAATGCATCTGAAACGACTAACTAGCTCCCTCCTGCGCTAGTGGACGGGTGTAAGATGTGATACATAGGTGGAGGTGGAGTCAGGGCCACCCTGATGGCTTCAGCGGGATCAACCATCATCTTGGATCGTCTCTCCTCCATGGCGCGATGGTCACGAGCCTGGATCTCTGCAATCTGGTGTCGGTGAAGTCTCGGGGCCCGATATTCTATAGCACGGGGTTGTCTCCTAGCTCAAGAGGTCTGAGCCTGCTGAAGAGTCACCCCTCTCGGTGTGTGAGCTGAGGGGGGGAGGGCTGCTGCACGCCGTGGAATAAAGAAGTTAGTGAGCTGACTTTGTCTCCCTCCTGTATGGGCTGCAACAGTAGGCTGGAGTAGGGAATCTCTGTGACTCTGTATCTCTAGTAAGAATCACCCGAGCTGTTGTTGGTCTCTAGAGTCCATGATCTCTCGGAGGGTGGGCTGCCCTGTAAACAAAGTCTTGTATCTGCCTCTGATGACATCATATGCGCTACATCTACATACAAAGTGCTCCTCATCCTCCATCTCTACTATGCATGTCCGCTGCTCTGTCGGAATGTCTGCGGCTCTACCTGTCTCAATCTCTAGTCAGTGTGATGAGACTCTCAATTTGCCAATCGCTACCCTTGAGCTATGAGGCATTTAAGTATCCATGTAGCATGGTCGCTGGATGAAACCGTCCGCTAGTATGTCTAAGAACTGGTCTCGGTAGTGCGATAGTCTCGATCCCATGTGTGGTGTGCGCCATGTTTGACCAATGTAGAGCTGCCAGAGATCCCGTCTGAGCATAACGTTCCTCTCACGATGGGAGAGGTGGATGTGAGGTGAGTCTAGGTCATACTGAAAAGGCGGCAATCTGTCCATATCAAGTCCATGACTGTCAAACCAGACTCTAACCTGAGTGTACCAAGCTCTCTCATATCCTGACTCTGATATCTGTATAGATGCCTCAAAAGCTGTGTGTGAGTCTGTCTGTAGGGATCTCCCTCATCCTCTGAATAAAGCAGATAGTCTGGAGTGTCCCGATGATGTCATGTGGCACTGACTGTATCCCGCGAAATACTCGCAAGATCATACGTTCCTGTGGCCTCTCGATCGCATCCACTGGGTGACTGCAAGGCCTGGGGCCCAAACTGTCGCAGCATACATCATAGCTGGTGTGACTAGTGCTATATACATACACACACGCGCACATACACACACACACACACACACACACATATATATATATATATAGATAGATAGATAGATAGATAGATAGATAGATAGATAGATAGATAGATATACACGCACGCACGCACAGAGAGAGAGAGAGAGAGAGAGAGAGAGAGAGAGAGAGAGAGAGAGAGAGAGAGAGAGAGAGAGAGAGAGAGAGAGAGAGAGAGAGAGAGAGAGAGAGAGAGAGAGAGAGAGAGAGAGAGAGAGATTCTCAGGAATTCTGCAGCTTGCATTGAGAGAGTATGATGATGATGAAATCGGTGAAGTTGATGACGATGATATCTCTGCACATGGTCCTGCCCATATATCCAAGTTCAATCACATCATGTCAGACTTTTTGATTAACAATGCTTACATTCCGGACAAATATCAAACACCAGCAGAAATAAAAAGCTCTAATGAAGATGCTATTGATCAGTTGGATTCAGCGCTCAATAAATCAGAGAGTTGTCCGCTATCTATACCTGAGCTAGACAAGAGGAATATCCTGGTTTCGGCTATATCATATGAAAGCAGCACATCTGAGAAGGATTTGGTTGTTGAGGAAGATTCTGATTCTGAGGGATCTATGTGGGACTGTGAAAGCATAGTGACCAAATACTCCAACCTTGATAATCACCCTGGCAAAATCTGTGCAATACCTAAAGTTCCAAGGAAAAACAGCAAACAAAATGAGGATGGGCAGTCTGTGATCCGTCTCGGAGGCAAGCAACAGCTTCCGGTTGATTACCTCCCAAAAAAGGTTCAGTCACAAGGAGGCCATAAAAACAAAGGTTCTTGTGAAAGCAAGACAGTGAATGTAGTGCAGAGAAGAGCAGATGAGACAAAAGAAGAGAAGAAAGCTAGAAAGGTGAGGGGAGTTCATAAATCAAATGAATGTTATTCTTTCTCAATCATATTCTAGTCGTCTCTTAGAAATGGAGCAGTGTTTGTTCGTAATGTGGAAGTGATTCCTATTCCTTTGTTAAAGATAGTATTTTCACGTAGAAACAGTTGTAGCTGCTTAATATCTATGCACATGTGACATAGAAGCTCGAGGAACTCCAAGATCATCTAGAATGACCAAAGGCCTTTTTAAGAAAGCCTTATGGATCCTCTTAATGCTTTAGGGTACAGAAAAGCTGTTTGGTGTTTATGGTGTTGTATAGAAGCTGATTTTGGATCATTCTTTGATCTGGAACTTGCCTGTGATTTTTTTGCAGGCTGCTATTAAAGAAGAGAGAAGAAATGCACGGGCATCGAAGAAAGATTTGAAGCTTATATATAAAGATGAGGCACACAGGGCACAAAAGACTGCTGCTTCCACTGGGCCAGCAACCTTGCGCTTGTGATTTTTGCTTGTTGTTTTTTAATTGTATGCTAGATAAATGGAGTGTTGTGCATTTTTCAACCTAAGAGGTTGACAGTAACCAGAAGTGTCATTTGTGAGGTGAGATTCTCAGATGACAGATGTAGTGATTGTTATTTAAGAAGGTAATATCTGGCCTTCCATGTGAGTGTTTCGTTAGACTTCTGATATTCGTAACTCTTGGTATAGGTTGTCATACTTTTAATTATAACCCATACATGCACATACACACAAAAGTGCTTGTATGCACACACAGTCACACACAGACACAAGTGCCTGTGCATGCAACTGGGTTCAGATGTGCTCTCTTTCATACATGCATACACATGCTTGGATGGATCGTGCATGCTCACATACATGCATGACATATATGTGCACACAATTGTACAGATGCTTGAGCATGTATGTACATATGCATGTGTGCGCGCATGGGCGCATGTGTGCACACACATGCACATGTGCACGTGCACACACGCACGCGCACACACACACGCGCATGCACGCGCGCGCACACACACACACACACACACACACACACACACACACACACACACACACACACACACACACACACTGTCCCTTTCCATCCCTTTCCCCCATTTTCCTTGTCTTTCTGTTCCCTGCATACTCTATTTGAAACAGTAAGTGAAGTTTGTAACATCATGAGCAGTGTGCTTCGATATCGTTCCTTGTTGAATGATTGGTTGAGGAAGGTTTGTGAAAACATGAAGTGGAGGTTATATTGCATCAAATGCACATATGGAAATCATAACATCCATTATAGCATCATCATGGACATGTCTGACAGTTCGTATTCATGAGAATGAACTCATGCAGATGCAGGAGAATGTCAGGCCATGCCATAAACTTGATTCATTATGGCGTAAATGTGTCCTGTCCTCTCTTTGCATGGATATTTTTGTGTGCTCATAGGTGGTCACAAAATATAAAATCATGTTTGGGCTGTATCTATGGAAAACCCAAGTCATAAACACACGCACAAATAAAAAAACGTAACATCCAGCTGAAGAATAGCCACATGAAAGGCCCCTTCGTTCCGCCCTTTCATAATGATTGATGTTGCACCCATCTGTACTCAAGATTGTAAACATGGACAATTCATTCATAAGATTTTCTTTCCTTGCATGGAAACTTGCAAGCAACCTGCTCACAAAAAGTCATAAACCACTTCAGAGCTACATTTTCTCAGCCTATGAAGGTAAAAAAGGATTGCCAGAGTCTCTGTTTGATATGGAACTTGGTAAATGTTTCATGGAGATGGTGTGGATACTCGAGGAATGTGACAAGTGAATGTGAATCTGAAGACCTATCGAGTCAGTTCAGTGATAAAAGTTCATTGCGCAATGGTTTTCTCTTGCTCGAGTGGTGTTGTAGGTCTGTGGAAAGTAACAGGAGTCTGTTGAAGGGACAGTCTTTCTCATTTTTTACAAAATACTAACGTTCTAATCAACAATGATGATTTTGATTATGCTTTAGAGAAGTAAGTGCTTCTCTACCGTATAAACATGGAGATTTGTCTCAACATGGATTTTAGAGTATGATGGTTAAGAATTTGAAGATGGAAGGATCTTAGGACTACTACATGATCCCAACAGTCCTGCGAACAATGAGGAACATACAGCAGGACACATCTGGTCATGATTCAGAAAGAATTCATACTGTCTTCACAACCTGAAATGAATAATGAGAAGTCGTGAGTAAAACAATATCAATATGAGTTTCAAGATGGCTTTCAGAGCAGGATTGCAAGGATTTGAAGTTGGAAAGACTTGTTGGGGTCGTCATGAGTCTCAAGGTTCGGAACAATGTAATGCAAGCCAAACAAGTGGAGGAAATACAAGATGATTATGGAAGGGCCAGAGTATTCAGCATGTTTCTGGTTGGCACAACAGTGTTCTCTCTCTCTCTCTCTCTCTCTCTCTCTCTCTCTCTCTCTTCCCCCCCCGCCCCTTTTATACTCTGTTTTGTACTTGCACTTTATTTTCCTTTTGGGATCACAGTGGATTGGATCATACTGATGTCTATGTTTTGTCTCATAGGCTGATTTTGGCCTCAAATAGACGTTAAAAAGTCTTTCTTTCTTTCTTTCTCCCCCCCCCCCCCCCCCCCCACAGGGAGATTTCCAAATAAAAAACCTATAGAAGCTTATGAACAATTGTATGAACTTAATAGAGGAAAGAATTTTTGAGACGAAGTCATTTGAAACTTGTTGATATGTACCCAAACAGGTTAATGCCTACCAAACCATACAGCGGTGTTGGCGTCCAAGGCATTAAAGTGAGATAGGTAAGCCCT
>CM035411.1:88908733-89236233 GCA_020310875.1 Ceratopteris richardii
TGATGTCATTCAACATCCCTCTTTCATGATTTACTCTTGTCACATTGATCATTCTTGTCTTTGTTCTTGCTCTTGCCACATGGTTAATTCTTCCATGGTTAGAATCATGGACACTATATGCATGTCCACTATGTGTAGTAGCCATGGCGCCTTGGTAATCTTTACACTCAAAAGTGCACTACATATACCAATGTAGATAAACTTGATACCAGGCACATTGATACTAATGGATGTGCAGATCGTATCCTACGTAGGTGTTAGTGTACATAAGAAAGGAACTGCTTTCATCTCATCATCCATGCCCACCTTTTGTGGTTGCAACTATGAAAACAATGCATCAAACTCATCTAAACAACGGGAAATACTATCTATATTCTTCATGTGTAAGTCATACAATTTTCTAATGAGATATAACTTGTTGAAGCAATGCTCTTTTTTTAGGTTTTTCATGATCTGTACCATATCTCCTTTGAGGTCTCACAATCTAGAGTTATGAAACAGGCACTATCATATAGATGCAAGTGGATTATAAACATGGCCATCTAGTCAATCTCTTCCCAATCATCATCATCATCCATATTAGAAAGTTGCTTTGTAGGGATACCAATCGGCCTCTATTATCTTCTTAGAATCAAGACATCGCAAATCTGATTGTTCCATAAAGAGAATTTGTGCCACCAAACTTATGAATATTATTCCCTTACACATTGAAGTTCTTCTTGGAACAACTTGCATTTGATCCTGATCCATCACATATGCCAAAAATCTTTAATGCAATGGTGAGAAATAAACGACTTGAACACTGATAAAACTAGAAATAGCCAAGCACCATTGATACTTTGAAACATGAGTAACTATCTTAAGGAAGCACAACGTATGGTATCTTAGTATAATCATCAACACTCTCTAAGAAAGCTTCTTGATGCTTAAAGCTTGGTACAAGGTTTGACTTCATCTTTGCTTTGAGCTCTCGATATACGAGATGATATATTTCACAGATCCATAGACCTTCTTCAAGAAGTTCTATTGTATTGATACAACAAGAACCTTCTATTAGTTGATATGAATTGTCCTGGATGCCATTCACCTTGATGAGATGTTGGCATCAAGACAATGGCATCAAGAGGGACTTGTTGAGAGAAAAGAAATCGACTTGTTGAGACAATAGCATCAAGCAAGACTTGTTATGACCAAGTTTTGATAGAAATCGACTTATGCACCTGCTCCTTGGATACTTACAAGAAAAGAGATACAAGTAGGTAAAAAAAAAATTTTTACCTTTTATGATATAGTTCAATATTTATTTCAAGCACATAATAATGAAAATTTTTTAATATTTTTATAGGTTATTTTGAAGGTTATTGCTTTTGAGCTGAGTATGAAGGTAGTAATTTCCCATTAAAAAGGGATCGTTATCTATTGTTAACTTGAATAATTTGAATGGTTATCAGACAATAGGTTCTCCTTTATTCAACTAGAATATAGGTGAATCCCACCACAAAGATGAAAACATGTTCTTTTAAGTTAGAACATGAAGCTCGAGGGTATGCCTATAATTTTAAATATGATGAAATTTCTCTCATGTATGTATGTATATGTGTGTATATATATGTATGTGTATTCATGTGTTATATATATATATATATATGTATGCATGTGTTAGTATGCATATATGTGTGTTTCATGTGTATAGATGTGTATGCATATGTGTGATATACACGCGTATGTATGCATGTGCATTTGTGTGATATATGCAAAGTGTGTTTATAATTGTGTATGCATGTATATGCATATATGTGTGCATATAGCCATGTATGTGTGATATGTATGTATCTAAATATGTGTTTTATATATATGCATCAAGAACCCTCTTTCCTGACTTTACTTACTTGTACGTGACTGCTAAATCAGATAAGGTTTATTGACTGCACTTTTTTTTCAAGGCTAAAGTCGATTTACTGTATTCTAGGTGTTATTTACATAGATACACACATAAATATAACAAATAAAAGCAATGCATACCATGCATTATCACCATGATGTGCCATAAGTATCCCCGTCTCTTTCAAACACCATTTATGAGACCACCCAGTGCTCAATTTTGTCTCCAATGAACTAAGTACATACTTTTTATCTCTCTCATCAAACTCATTGCAAAAGAAAAAAAATCATATGAGTAAAACATAAAATATTTATCTCAATTTATACGTAAACTTATACTTACTTCCATTTCAAGTGAACAAAATGTAGGTAGGAGTCACATAAACCTCTCATTCTTCTTTTAAACTCCAATCCATAAGGCTACCTATGCATGTCCTCATAGGCACCTCTACTGTGCTCTCACGAGCTGTAAGTGGTATAGGTGTCTTGAAAATAAATAGATAAAAATGAATAAAAACATGTGTTATAATATCGTTAAAAATATTAATTTATGAAAAAATAACCTATTTTCCCTGTAAATGGAGCCACAGAGGAGCCTTCCTTTGGCTACCAAGTAAGCATCTATATGTAAAGTCTAATTCCTCATCGGGCATGTCTGCATACTCATGAATGACAACCCTTAAAGAATCAGGCAGAACTTTCCCTCTCATAAGAGTCTTTATGATAGTAAGTTTCACCTTTCTCTCTCTACTATGATCCATGATATCTATACATAAAAACAAAATGGAATATATATATATATATATATATATATATATATATATATATATACACACACACACACACACACACACACACACACACACACACACACACACACACACACATATATATATATATATATATATATATATATATATATATATATATATATATATATATATATATATATATATATATATATATATATATATATATATATATATATATACACACACACACACACACACACACACACACACACACACACACACACACACACACACACATATATATATATATATATATATATATATATATATATATATATATATATATATATATATATATATATATATATATATATATATATATATATATATATATATATATATATATATATGTGTGTATATATATATATGTGTGTGTGTGTGTGTGTGTGTGTGTGTGTGTATGTGCATATGTATGTGTATGTGTGTATGTATGTGTTTATGCTTGTGTGTATGTATGTGCATATGTGTGTGTATATGCATGTATTATATGTGTATGTATGTATATATATGTATGTATGTGTGTGTATGTGTATGTAGGTGTGTATGTGAGTATATGTATATGTGTATATGTGTATGTGGGTGTGTAAGTGTAAAGAGAGATGGTGGATGCAATCTGAACATGAGTTGGTGCTGCTACAACCAACTTCACACCAGACAACTGAGACTTTGGAGTTGGTTAGTAGACCCTTTGAGCTTCCTAAATCCACAAAAAAATCACCCAAGTGTTTTGGAACAAGTATCTCAAAAATTTGAGTCAAGATAGACTAGTTGCAAAATGACTAGTTCTCAAAACTTGCTATTTTTGTACATACACCTGCTGGAAAAAATGAACAGTACTTTCAACCTGGTAGAAATTAGAAAAATTCCTTTTGAACATAGCATATAGACTTAGATATATTGCTAATAAAAGTTAAAACACTTCAATTGATCAAATGAGCACTGAGAACAAGATTTAGCAAAATCTAGAACACTCCCACCATTTTTGGGGCTCTACAGAGATTCAACTAGTGAACTGAAAAACATAGATTTCTTGCAAAAAGTAAATTCAATGACCATTAAATTTTGTCAACATAAACGAGACTTAGAAAAAACTCCAATACACTTTAAAAATCTGAAAAAGATTACGTATAGCCCGAGATATGAGCTTCTAAAGTTACTGTTTTGAGTGAGTATAACAGAGAATAAAACAAAGAAGTAAAGGATGAATGTATAGATTCACATATAATTACAACCACATTGGCAATGAATACTTGCACAATGGGAGTATAATGATAGAGCTATAGAGTAAGCTCTTCAATCTATACAAATGAGCATGAAGTGGGCACAAATCAAGCTCTCTTTTTATAGCTACTTTTGGAGGTAGTTTTGAATTTGAATTCAAATAACTTCACCTAAAAGTGATGCTAAGAATTAGGGGATATTCTCTCAGCTGATGGATTCATGGTTTTAGGTAGTTAGATCCACAAATTTCCTTGTTACATCATGGATGACTTAAACCATTCTTTCTTTCACAATTACAAGAGATAAAATATACTCTTTTACAAGAGGTGTTCATATGCCTACACATATGACTACAAATGAACATAAATCAAATCATATCAAGCATGTAGGCTTGGGTAAAATGCACAAAAAGCTCCCTCTCAAGCCTAGCATGCTTGGCATCCAAATAATTCTTCAACTATCCTTGATTTCCTGCAAGCCAATCATCAACTTGAATCTACTCAATGTTTTAGCTTTAGTCAACATGTCTACACATTGCATATCTGTAGAGGCATAGGATAGTTGAATATCCTTGCTCATTAGCTTCTCCCTTACATAGTGGTAGTGGACTTCAATATGCTTGGTTCTAGCATGGTATACCGGATTAGCTGCACGATGTAGTGAGCTTGTGTTGTCACAAAAAATGTGAGGTGTTGAAGAATGAAGTCCAAGATTTGTATACAAAGATTTTAACCACATGATTTCTTGATTTTCATCAGCCAAACCTCTATATTCGGCTTCAATAGAAGATAATGCCACTGTTGGTTGCTTCTTGGATGATCAAGAAATGATTTTTGAACCTGCAAATGATACATACCCGGATGTGCTTCTTCCATCATCTCTAGATCCGTCCCAATCAACATCTGAATAGGCCTTTAGCTCAATATCTGAAGTAAATGGATAAAACAAACCTTCATTCATGGTCCCCTTTAGGTACTTGAGGACTCTCTTGGCTGCTTCCATATGTGGTCTTCTCTGCTTATGCATAAACTGACTCAATATGCTAACATTATAGCATATATCCACCCTTGTGAGTGTTGCATGGTTCAAACTTCCAACCAAGCTTTGATAGCTTTTGATGTATTCAATTGGCTCTCCTTCATAAGCACCAAGATTATGATTTTTATCCATAGGTGTACTTGCACATTTGGTGTTTTCCATCTTGAACTTGATGAGCATGTCATGCACATACTTCCTTTGTGTGATGTATATCCCTGAACCTATGTAGATTAACTCCAATCCAAGAAAATAGTGAGTGGTCCAAGATCACTTATTTTGAACTCCTCCTTCATTCAAGATCATTCCCTATGATAATAATATCATCAACATACACACATAGATAGATCACTTCAGATCCATTCCTCTTTATGAACAAAGAGGTATTTGCCTCGCTAGCTTTGAATCCTTGGTCCTGCAAATAAGTCACCAATCGGAAATTCCAAGCTCTTGGAGCTTGCTTCAATCCATAAAAGGCTTTCTTTGATTTGCATACATAGTTAGGACGATGTGCATCCTCATATCCAGGAGGTTGTGCCATATACACTTCCTCAAAAATCCATCCATTTAAGAAAGCATTCTTTACATCAAGTTAATAGAGCTTCCAATTTCTAGATGCAAAAAGACTAATGAGAAACCTAATTTTAGGCATTTTTGCAACACAAGAGAAAGTATCCTCATAATCAATACCATGGGTTTGAGAAAACCCTTTAGCAAGTAACCTTGCTTTATGTCTATTTATACTTCCATCTGGATTCCTCTTGATTTTTTATATCCATCGAGATCCAATTACCTTCATAGATGGCTTGTTAGGTACAAGCTCCCAAGTTTCATTCTCATTCAATGCTTCCATTTCTTCATCCATTGCATCTCTCCAAGATTTCTTGATTTGTGCTTCTTCAAATGTGGTAGGTTCTTCATTGGTTGAATCCTTTGCAATGTAGATCGAGTGCCTCGTGACCAAAGAAGTATCATAACCATACCTCTCTAGTTTCTTCTTCTCCCTTGAAGACCTTCTATGTGGTTGATGTGAGTCCTCGGGTCCATATGTAGCATCTTGCATCTTTGCTTTACCTTTGCTCTTCCATAACTTTAGTCTTTCCAAGTCATCTAGGTCAAACTCCGAATCATTTTCTTCAATTTGCTTTGGTTCCTTTGGCTGAACTGATGGAAAATCTTCATCCAAGTCATAAGGCAGCTTCACTTTCCTGTCATCATCAAACCATGATTTGTTCTCATAAAAAATTACATCTCTACTCACAAAAAATCCTTTATTAGTTGGATTGTACAATCTATATCCTTTTTGGTTTTGGTCATAACCAATAAATATGCACTTCTCTGCCTTGGGATCCAATTTCCCTCTTACTTGAGAAGGAATGTGAGCAGGCTAAGCATCCAAAGATTTTACAATGCTCTAGACTAGGTCTTCTTCCATTCCACACTTCATATGGAGTGGTTCTATCTAGTGACTTAGATGGAAGTCTATTTATGAGATATGTGGCTATAGACAAAGCCTCTACCCATAGGTAGTTTGGCAATCTCTTTTCATTGAGCATGGACCTTGCAACTTCAACAATAGCTCTGTTTCTCCTCTTTGCTACACCATTGAGTTCGGATGTATACCTTGTAGTGACTTCCCTTTTAATGCCTCTTTCATGCAAGTAGGCATCAAATTCAGAAGAGAAGTATTCTCCTCCGCCATCTGATCTGAGTTTTTTCAAAGTCCTATCTGTTTGGTTTTCAACAAGAGCAATATACTTAAGACACATAATATCTTGAGCCTGATATAGATGGCTCTTTACTAGGACCCCACACATCCGTGTGCACTAGATCCAAAAGATTTTGATACACATATCCCTTCCTATTGAAAGGTTGTCTATGAGCGTTGCCAAATTGACAAGCTTCACACTTATAAATCCTGTGTTGCCTTGTGATATTAGGCAAACCAAGTACATTTTGGTCCCTGTAAAATTTTTTGAGTGTCCTCTCACCAATGTGAGCAAGCCTTTTGTGCCATATCTCCAACTTTGTGAGAGTTTGAGATCCATAGCTAAATAAAGCTATGTTCTTTGTATCTTCCACTTCAAAAGTGAAAAGCCTTCCTGTCTTTTCTCCTTTGGAAATCCTTCTAAAGCCTTGCCTTGGGTCTTCAACATATGCTCCAAATCGGTTGAATCTAACCTGCAATCTTTTTTCAACAATCTGCCCAACACTTATTAAATTTTTGGTAATTGTAGGGAAATACAAGACTTTGCTTAAGAGGTTCATATTCCCATCTGATGTCTTCACATTACCTATGTTCTCCACCGAGTGCTTTGTATCATCTCCTATTTGCATTTCCTGTTTGTTATGAGGATCTTCCAAATCAGAAAGTAAAGCCACATTTCCTGCTACATGATTTGAGCATCCCGAATCAATGTAAAAGATGCGATCATCATCCTTACCCTTCTTCATTGATAGATTTATAATCAATAATGAATCTTCTTGAATTTGGTCCTCTGCATAGTTATTGTAATCTTTTCTTCCTCTATGGCCACTTTGAATATAGTTGTTATTGTTGTAATTGTTGTTGTAGTTGTAGCCTCCATTGTATCTGCCTCTATTTGATCCATAGCCACCTCTATTGAATCCTTTTCCTCTTGAGTTCCTTGAGTTCCTGAAACATTCTTTAGAAGTATGATTAGATAAGACACATATATTGCAAGGTTGAGATGATTGGAATCTCCCCCTACCTTGCTTTCCACCTCTTCCTCTTCCTCTACCTGCAAAGTTTGCTTGGAAAGAGCTAACTTCATCTTCATTATTCTTATTCTTTGACTTGTCCTTGACCTTAGCTTTATCAAAATATAAGGCAAAAGTTTGATTACCTCTTGAGGACTCACCACCGTTGCTAATCTTTGCTTCATGAGTGAAGAGTTGGCCCATGATTGTGTTGAGGTCGTGTACATGCATATCCATGTACAAATCCATGGCTGTTGTGAAGGAATCCCACTTGTCATCTGCTTTGATTCCATTTATGATTTGTCTCATGATTTGTTTCTCTTCAATTACCCCTCCAATGCTTCCAAGTTGATATGAAATCTCCTTCATCTTTGTGACATAATCAACCACACTGCTTGGGGCTTTTCTTCATTGTTGTGAACTCCATCCACAATTGGTTCTTCCTTGCTTGAGTGTTGGAGGAGAAGAAAGAAGCAAGTGCATTCCAAGTCTCTCTTGACGTCTTGCATCCCTTGGCATGAGGTAAAAGAAAATTAGAGATTGAGTTTAGAATATATGACCTTGCAAGTGTATCCTTTGAACACCAATTTGAAAGTCTTTCCTCTTCTTCATGTGATGGTTGCCCTTTGTTCCTCATGGTTGGCATAGCTTCATCTCTAGATGTGTATCCAAATAGATTCCACCCTTGAAGACAAGACTCCATCCTTAGAGACCATGTTGGGTAGTTGTTTCTATCCAATTTATCAATTGTTGATGGAAATCCATCTCCCATGTTGATTGACTATGCTCTGATACCACTGTAAAGAGAGATGGTGGATGCAATATGAAGATGAGTTGTTGCTGCTACAACCAACTTCATACCAACCAACTGGGACTTCATAGTTGGTTAGTAGATCCTTTGAGCTGCCTAAATCCACAAAAAAATCACCCAAGTGTTTTGGAACAAGTATCTCAAAAATTTGAGTCAAGACACACTAGTTGCAAAATGACTAACTCCCAAAACTTGCTATTTTTGTACATACTCTTGCTAGATAAAATGAACAATGCTTTTAACTTGGTAGGAATTAGAAAAATTCCTTTTGGACATAGCAAATAGACATAGCTTGATAATCTAAGTTAAAAAATTTCAATTGATCAACTGATCACTGAGAACAAGATTTATCAAAATCTAGAACACTCCCGCCATTTTCAGGGCTTTGTAGAGATTCGACTAGTGAGCAAAAAAACACAGATTTCTCACAAAAAGTAAATCCAATGACCATGAAATTTTTTGAGCCTAAACTAGACTTAAACAAAAAATGAATGCACTTTCAAACTCTGAAAAAGGTTATGTATAAGCCTGAGATATGATCTTATGAAGTTACTATTCAGAGTGAGTATAGCAGAGAATAAAATAGAGAAGAAGCAAATGATGAATGTATAGATTCACATATAATTACAACCACGTTGGCAATGAATACTTGCACAATGGGAGTAGAATGATAGAGGTATGGAGTAATCTCTTCAATCTCTACAAACAAACATGAAGTGGGTACGAATCAAGCTCTCTACTGGCAACTTCCTTCTTGCTCTTTTTATAGCTACTTTTGGAGGTAGTTTTGAATTTGAATTCAAATAATTTCACCTCAAAGTGATGCTAAGAATTAGGAGATATTCTCTCAGCTGATGGATTTGTGGTTTTAGGTAGTTGGGGCTACAAATTTCCTTTCTACATCATGGATGACTTAAGCCATTCTTTATTTCACAATTACAAGAGATAAAATGTACTCTTTTACAAGAGGTGTTCATATGTTTACACATATGACTACAAATGAACATAAATCAAATCATATCAAGCATGTAGGCTTGGATAAAATGCACCAATAGTAAGTATGTGTATGCATGTATGTATGTATGTATGTATGTATGTATGTATGTATGTATGTATGTATGCATATGTATGTATGCGTGTGTGTGTATGTATACACACACACACACACACACACACACACATATATATATATATATATATATATATATATATATATATATATATATATATATATATATATATATATATATATATATATATATATATATATATATATATATATATATATATATATATATATATATATATATGGGTGTATGTGTATGTGTGTGCATATGTATACATGTACGTATGTGTGTGTATGCATATGTATGTACAGTGTGTGTATGTGTGTTGTTGTTAGCAGCAGTCAAGGCACCCAAGGACTCACACAACAAGGAAGCCAAAGAAGGGAGCCAGAGTAGAGAGAAGCCACAAGCCGACAAGGTAGTCAACGAAGACCTGGCAAGTAGGCCACTCAAATTTTTCCAAACCAACACCCTCATAACAGTGATTCTCATCACTAAAAATCATTGTAAATACCATTTCACCTTTTTGAAACTCCATTTTGTGCAAGCCAAGGAGTCCTTGAGCTTGAGGAGTATTAGAAGTATCATCATACCAATTTTCATAATTTTTAGACTCCGTTTGAGCCTCCAAATAGGCCCTAGAACCTAATTTTTAACTAGGCCGGACACTAGGTCTGGACAAGGCCAAAAGCTAGTCAAAAACTATAAATAGAGCTAGAGAGCTCATTTTTGAGGTTAGCTTGTAATAGATTTGAACTTGTATGAGCACTTCTGAAGTAATCTAAAAGAACTCCATTGTCTCTCTCCTTGTTCTTGCCGTGTGTGCGTGTGTGTGTGTATGTGTGTGCATGTTAGTGTGCTTCTCACTCACGCACTTGTGCCATCACTTGCTTGAGGTCATCATACCATCCTCATGTCTTCCCGGATTGACATTAAAGGAGGTGCTACTCATCATTGAGACCGGAAGTAAGCTTTGCCAACCCAGTGGGTAGAGAAAGAACGAGAACAGAGACGAATAGGGTAGAACCTGAGATGCATAGAGCCCACAGGAACCAAAGAAATGTAGATGGATTCCCTCTGCCCAGACCTAGAGAGCACACAAGAACTTTGAGACCCACCCAGCTAGTTAAGTCCATGAAGAATTACTTTGACGGCACAGGAGATCCCTATGATCATGTGGCAGAGTTCAAGCAAGTCTTGAGAGCTGAACAAGTGGAAGATCTGTTCACGCAGTACAATGCCTTCGGTCTAACCCTTAGGAACACGGCACTTACATGGTTTCAGCCATTAGATGAGCGTCAGTTCAGGAGCATAGACCAACTCCTAGAGGCATTCATTGTAGAGTTCTCTAAGAGCGGCATAAGACACAATACCTCCTCATTGATTCACAGCTTCAAGCAAACCCCTCAAGAGACTGTGAGACTTGCAGGAAGAAGATTTAGGCAATACCTTGAAAGATGTCCTATTTTGGAGCTACCCACGTCTGCTAAACAAGTAGCCTTATTCCTTGATGGATTGCTGAGTACGAAATTGAGATCCTATGTGTATCTGAAGGACCCTAGGACTATAGAAGAGTGTGTACGCATGTGCATTGACATTGAAGATAACCTAGGGGAAGAGCTAGAGCTTTCCAAAATCTACAAAGATTCAGATAGTGCATCTAGCCACTCTTCCACGCAATCTACATCAATTGAGGAACTCGCTGAGAAGGTAGCTCAGAAATTAGGTGTAACTAGCAAACAAATCCCAAGGTTTGCCCCAGCGAAGAGGTGCTATACATGCGGTGGCGACCACATGGCAAACGTGTGCCCCATTATGGCTCAACCCCAGGTCAATCCAAATAGCCAATATTGCACCATAGAACGGAAGTACACAAATCACACTGCACAAGATTGCCCATACAACAAGCAGGCTGTTAGGCAACCCTACCCTCAGCCCTACCAACAAGGCAGATACCAGAACCAGTACCCTCCACCACCACAATATGCTAGACCCCAACAAACCTACCAACCACAATATCAGGCCCAACAAAGACCCCAACCGGTGCTAGCTCAACAGCCTCCAAACCCCGCTAACGTGATTCCAGTAAAGTATGCTGTTGCAGAAGAAAACCTGAATAGGGCCATCGTTCCAGTAACCCCATTGATCTCAGAAAGTGACCCGAGTGACCATAGCTTTGATTCTACACATGTCGATAGTCCCCAGGCTTACTACATGCAGTCTCCAGAACATGGTGAGTCCTACTATAGTGAAGAACCAAGTGAACCTAGTTGGGAGTCAGATTACACGAACGTCATGTATGCAAACCCCAACCCTAGGCCTCAACCTAGGCAGGTACGACCACCCTTTCCTAGAGGACCATGCTACCGATGTCAGGGGGATCACTTCATTCGTGATTGTCCCTTACCTCCACTTACACAACCCCAGTCAGTGACTATCCAAGGTTTCTGCCAAGATTGTGGAAAAGAACATCTCTTACGAGATTGCCCTAAGAACCCCAATAATATGCCAAAAATCACTCCTATCAATGTGATTGGTTTGGTTGTAGATTCCTCAGGAAGCGTCACTTCCACTGCACCAGTGCAGGTAGTCACTAGAGCTCAGGCATTGCAGCAAAACCAAGAGACAAGCCAGGAAAAGGGCCAAGAGGCTAGTGAAACCGAGAGCGTAACAAAGAAAAGGACTAGAGCATGGAAAGATAGTCGAGAAAGAATGAAACGACAATGGGCCAAAAAGATGAGTGAGCTTGAGGAAAGCATAAGAGAAACCAAAGCGAGGATAACTGAACTCACAGCTCAAACTCCCTCTCACATCACCCCGCCTCCACCACTCCCATCTCCATCCGACTCACCACCTTCCCCACTGCCTCATCAAATCCCACCACCCCCTAGAGTAGGATCAGTCCTAGCAGATCCCACTCCTGAAGACCTAAACATGATGCTTAAAGCATATCAGGCCAGAATCCAAGAAGGGCCAAACGTCACGGATCATGACAAGTGCTATCCTAGAGCTGACCTAGAGATAGAAAGAACCAAACTGTGCGCGAAAATGGTCGCATTGGCTCAGACTATGTTTGAAGCCAGTCGCCTTTTCAATTACTCGGGCTCAGCCAAGACGCAATTACACTTGGATGGATTCCTAGAAAAGTTAGAGAGGATAATTGCAAGATCTGACAAGGAAGAAAAAAATCAGGAGAAAGAAAAAGCAAGCAAAAACCTGAGCCATTCCCCATCGGAAGTTTATGCAGCCAATTCCACTAAACCAGACAACTTCCCCTCCCTAGAAAGAATAGAAAGGCTAATTGCACAATCAGAAAAGGAACCTGTCCCTCAAAGAAAGGAAAGGGCGAGAGAACAGATAAGCAAGCCTCCTCAAGAAGCTTATCTCCCCCCCCAAAAGTCACAGGAGCCTCCCTCGAAAGCTTACGTACCTCCACAGGTAACCCACATTCCTTCCCAGAGAGTGTATGAGCCTGCTCGGAAGAGTAATAGAATAAGCAATCCTCCCCAAGAAGCTTGTGCTCCAGCCATTTATGAGAGCAAGGAGAGAGCCAACGGAAGAATGAGCCCTCCTTCCCAGGTTGCTTATGTGCCCAATTCTACGGAGCCGAACACTTCTTCTTCTATGAATCGGTTTGCACCAGACTTCCTACGAGAGATTCAAGAAGACAAATGGGAAAACGAAAGCGAGGTCGCCCCTCCTTTTGAACTTGTGGACAATGCACACGACCAATTCCCACAAGACATCCCATCCATTTACGGGGAACATGAGAGTACTCCATCTCACGAGAGATTGGACTTTGAGTCTAATTCCATACAGGAGCTACCCCACTTCACAGGCCCATGGGAAGCAAAGTCCACATGTATGAGAGCACCCACAGTCATGGTAAGGAACGACGACTCAGTCTTACCTAGGAACACAGAGGTAGTGAAGAACACTAACGTGCAGTGTAATCTCAAGTTAGAAGAGCTACGCAAGGTTAGACCTGAATTATGGAAACATGTAGCCAAACAAGTACCAGAGATAGCAAAATCTCGTTCCCAGGTAGGATCCCAAAGGACAGTGCCAGAAATTCCCTTGGATAAGATAGGGGATATGTGTGAAGGTGAAGAAGGGAACACCTATCTTCCCATCACCTACCAGGACTACACCACGAAGGCAATTTTGGACTCAGGTGCAGGAGTTGCAATTGCCACTACCTCTTTATGGAAGCGTTGGGGCAAGCCGACACTCAGGCCGACGAGAATGAAATTGCAAATGGCCGATGGTCACATAGAGAGACCCCTAGGATTGCTAGAAGGAATAACTCTCACCACTTGTGGTGTCGAGTTTGAGCATAGCTTTGCCATATGTGACTTCAGCAAAAATCATGCCTATGAGATGATTTTGGGAAGACCATTTATGCGACAATTGCAAGCGGTACAGGATTGGGGAACCAATTCTTTGTACCTACAGCACTTAGGTGTTACGACCAAAGTCAATCTCAAGGATTATTCTCATAGAGATGTCCCTCCTATCCAATGGAATCCCATCCATAGAGCCAAAGATGATACAGAATCTGTGCATTCCATAGGATCAGGATCCTCCTGGATGCACGAAGACACTCACTTATGGATGTGCAAAGTAGCAGTGGAGGAAGAGAAGAGAGAAAAGGCCAGAGAAATAGGTGCAAACGAAACCCATAGACCCATTCAAGACCCAGCCTATGCACTTGTAGTTTTTCCGGACGAGGAATTTGAACCCCATGGCTGGGCAGAAATTTTAGCAACAATGGACGTAGCCATCAATGAAGAACAATGGACACCTCACTGTGATGAGGATGGCTATGATATTTCAGTCTTCTCCATAGAGCCAATCATGGGAGAGGCAGTTCTAGAAGAATGCGAACCTAGCCCTGATGCATATGAGGATGCAAGTGACTCCGATCTAGAGTCAATCATTATGGACCCACCATTTGCATCAGATGAAGAATACTTCCATGAAGTAGAATTTCAACCCCAGAGGCATGGAGAGGTTACAAATGATGTAAGATTAGCAACGCATATGACCCCTAAGGAAGAGGGAAAGAAACGAAAGAAGAGAGAAGCCTTACCAGAAGAGGAAGAATCTTTGTTTGAGGTCCCAGAAAATTTTAAGAAGTATGAGATAGATGACAGGAGAGTCATGATAAGAATGCCTAAACGAGAGGCACAATTAGGAGAGGCCTATGATAACAAAGAAACCACCAAGAAAATAGTAGTGGCCATAGAAGAAGGAGAGGAGAGATGCACGTATATAGGTCATGACCTGACAGAAGAAGAAGAGTACGAATTGATTACCTTGCTAAGAGAATACAGAGATGTATTCGCTTGGAGTTACAAGGATTTGAAAGGTGTTGACCCTGACATATGCTCACACACCATCCCCATGACCTCAGATGCCAAACCCTCTAAGCAAAAGCCTTATACATATAACGATAACTATGCTGCTAAGATCAAGGAAGAGATAGATAGACTGGTCGAAGCTGGATTTATCTATGAAATTGAGCACACTGAATGGGTATCCCCCATCGTAGTGGTGCCCAAGAAGAATGGCAAGCTGCGTGTGTGCATTAACTTGAAAAAGGTTAATGCCGCCACTATTCGAGATAACTATCCGCTTCCCATCACAGAACATCTCTTAGAAAGAGTGGCAGGCAAGGAAGTGTACAGCTTCCTCGATGGATTTTCGGGTTACAATCAAGTAGCCATAGCTCCAGAGGATCAGCATAAGACAGCCTTTGCCACAGAATGGGGCATCTTTGCTTTTAGAGTAATGCCATTTGGGCTTACCAATGCACCAGCTACCTTCCAAAGGCTGATGTGCCACGTGTTTAAGGAGTTTCTGAGGAAGAGTTTAGAAGTCTACGTTGATGATCTCTGTGCTCATTCCAATGTTAGACAAACCCATATTCCTGAACTCAGGCAAATCTTTGACAAATGTAGAGAATACCAAGTCTGCCTGAACCCAGAAAAGTGCGTTTTTATGGTCAGGCAAGGCAAGATCCTAGGACACATAGTATCAAAGAATGGCATATCTACAGACGAAGAAAAAGTGAGAGCCATAGCAGAGCTACCGAGGCCAAAGAATGTCAAGGAAGTACAAGCTTTCATGGGGCACTGTGGTTATTACCGACGATTTATACACATGTATGCAGTCATTGCAAAGCCCATGTACGGACTTCTGACAAACTTTGAGTGGACGGATGAATGTGAGAATTCCTTCCAAGAGCTTAAACGAAGATTATGTTCAGCACCAATCTTGACCACACCAGATTGGAATAAGCCATTCCATGTTCATGTTGATGCATCCAATTATGCTATTGGATGTGTGCTTGCACAACCTACTGGTGAAGGTAATATGGATCTTCCAATTGCCTATGCCAGTAGACAATTGAATGCGGCTGAACGGAATTACACCACTACAGAGCGAGAAGGATTAGGCATGGTATATGCAGTTAAGAAATTTAGACACTATTTGCTTGCAAATAAGTTTAAATTTTTTACTGATCATCAGGCATTGTTATATCTTGTAAACAAGCCATGCAATACAGGAAGATTAGTGAGATGGTTTCTCTTGCTAATGGAATACGATTTTGAGGTTGTGGTAAGGAAAGGTAGGACTCATTTGAGAGCCGATCATCTCTCTAGGCTCACATCGGGAGAAGCCCCACAAGGAGTGTCAGATGACCTTCCTGATGCTTACTTGTTTAATTTGGAAGTGGTGCCACAGTGGGCCAAGCCAATAGTACCAGTATTGACATACGGGCCTAACCATCCAATGGTAAACACACGGAATAGAGAGGTTGTAAAAGCCCAAAAGTACCACATCATGGCAGGAAGCATGTACAAGCACACAGATCAAGGGATCTTGGCGTGTTGCGTAGAAGAGGATGAGTACGCTAAATGGTTGCAATTAGCACATGTAGGTGCGTTAGAGCAACACCATTCCAAACAACGAACGTTGCAGACTCTAAAGAGATTCGGAGTGCATTGGCCAACTATGGAAGCGGATGTCCAAAAGTTGTGCAAGGAATGCCCCATCTGTTGCACTAAACCACCTGTGGAACATGCCACTCTCTATCAAGTATCCATTGTGCCAGATTGGAGTGAACCTCTAGTATCATTCTTGCGGACAAACACATTCCCCCCAGACATGACTTTAGCTAGGAAAAGGAGTTTAGAACAAGAAGCCCTGGATTATTCACTCATAGGTGATAATCTATATAAGCGCGGTAAAGATGGTTACCTGAGACTGTGTGTCCATGAAAGTGAGTATCTTAAGATCTTAGAAACTGCTCACCAAGGTGTAGCAGGAGGACACTTTGGACCAGATCGGGTAATCAAGGCAATACTATTTGCGGGCTTTTGGTGGCCTACACTTCACATGGATGCACATACCTATGTGAAACGGTGTGATGTCTGTCAGAGGACTCAGTATCCTATACGCAAAGATGAGATGCCACTGAAACCTATGATGGGTGGACGTGCATTCTCTAAGTGGGGAATAGACTTCGTAGGTCCTATTAATCCCCCAGCTAAGGGTTCTCATGCGGAATACATCATTGTGGCAACAGATTATCTCACCAAGTGGGTAGAGGTAAAAGCTACAACCAAGAACGATGCTCAAACAACTGCCAAATTCTTGTTTGAGAATGTATTCACGAGATATGGGCTACCTATAGAGCTTGTAAGCGATAGAGGCACTCATTTCTTGAACGAAGTGATTGAAAATCTGCTCCAAGAATTCTTGGTAATACACAAGAAGTCTGCCCCTTATCACCCTCAAGCTAATGGACAAGCTGAGAGCACTAATAAGATTTTATGCAATGTACTGACGAAACTAGTGAACACTAAACGCTCTGATTGGGACAAACAGCTACACCATGCTGTTTGGGCATACCGAGTTGCCTATAAAACGGTACTCCAAGCCACCCCCTTCCAGATGGTTTTCGGCCAAAACGCTGTGCTACCCTTGGACTTCCTAATCCCTACATTGAGAGTAGCACAAGAACACGAATGGACAGGTCACGAACTCTCCTCTAGGATCTTTGACCTTGAACGATTAGGGGAAACAAGACTAAGAGCCGCTGCAGGAATATATACCGCCAAGAAGAGACAGAAGGCATATTTCGATGCCCATGTGAAGGATAAAGGCTTGAAAGCAGGAGATCTAGTCTTGGTCTATACACTCAAACAACACGCGAGGAAGCTAGAAAAGAGAGGCTACGGACCTATGATCATCAATAGGATCTCCACAAGTGGAGCAGTGCAATTGGCCACATTAGAGGGTGATGTTCTCCCAAATTATATTAGCGGTTGCAGAGTCAAGTTGTATCAGGAACCCCTCACGGAGGAAATGCTTAGCCGACTCAACACTGCTAAGAAACGCAAAGAGGAAGAAAAGAGAATTAGAGAAGAAGCTCAAGCAGAGGCTTTAGAACGCATCAGAAGGATGAAATTACGAAGGCAAGGTAGAGATCAGCCTGGAGCGAATGACTCTGCAGACCAAGGATTTCCCATAGCCATGTGTGAAGTTGCAGGAACAAGCTCGAATAGAATAATTGATAGACGTCCTTTCATAACCATAGACATAGGACAAGGAAAGAGTACAAGGACCGTAAGAGCCTTGATTGACTCAGGTGCTGCCACTAGCGCTGTTAAGTTGTCTTACTGTCAAGAGTTACAGTTAACTGTCCATCCTGTGGAAGCATACCTCATAGGATTGGGAGGCGTGGAAACCCCTTGCATGGGCGAGGTGGAACTTCCCCTCTACATTCACGAGGAGGCAATGACCGTTAAAGTACTAGTGTGTCAAGATGAGGATCTCACTGAACCTCTCGTCTTGGGTCAGGATTGGATCTATGACCAAGCAGTCAATCTAAACCTAAGAAGTGGACTTCTCCAGGTATGGGTCAATCATAGTCGAGTTACAGTAGAATTAGACAATGGAGCACTCAAGGAACTAGGAAAGGCACAGACTCCTGGTCCTTCCAGGGGTACACATGAAGATGACCATGCTGTTCTTGTCCAAAACTATGTGTTGCAGAGGAATGATATTTGCAAAAAAGGAGTCAGGAATGCAACGGAACTCCCTTCTTTTCCAAAGGCTAGAAGGAGGCAGCAACCCAAGGTGGATCAAAGGCAGAAGAAGCAGGGTACTACCTATGTCAGAGATCAAAAGTACCTGCGCAGCAGAACAGCCCAGAAAATAGACCAGGTATGGGTGCGGAAAGGCGAACGACCGGTTGCACCACCGTCAACTACAGGGGCAAAGCCTCTTATTAGTGACCAACAACGCAACGCTAATAAGAAGTCCTTCAGAAATTCTTTTGCTAAAGTAAAATCTATTTGGGTGCCCAAGAAGTCGATGAAGGCAAGCCCACAATCAAGACAAATTTGGGTGCCTAAGGCTTGCTTGATGGCACAAGTAGCTACGCTGAGGCCACAACTTAAACAGCATAACGCAGCGACGCATGCTGCCAGATTTCACTCGTTCTCGACACTCATGTACACACCAAAACCCAAGAACGTGCATGTAATCAATTGTATATGGGTCCCAAAAAGGCCTCGTTTTCAAACCACGACACCGAGAAAGCTCTGTAGAGACTCTCCGAAACCGAAAGCAAAGCCCATTCACTGCATTTGGCAGCCTAGGGCCTGTAATAAACCCCCCGACCCCAATTTGTAAATTCATAACCCACTTACTAACTGCAATAGTTTCCTAGGACAACACAATCACTAACTACACACACTGTCTTCATGCACTTACTAACCACTAACTCACCATCTACCTTATGTTAATGTTGTAACGGGGACAACAACGGATTTATTTTGTCCATTACAATGTTAACACTGGTTCTATATTCTCACAGAACCAATCAGCAAACAGGGCCATGGCAGAAGCAGGTACCAGCTCTCAAGCCGGATCTGGTCCCCAGATCGTGGACATAGAAACACTTCTCCTTGAGCCACGTCTCACTGCAAGACCGCAAGAGCTTCAAGAAGTGCATGTGCTCCCCATCCAGGATCCTCCTCAAGGACACACTTCTCAAGTAGGTAAGCACGCGCATTGGTTCAGTGATGTTGCTGGACCACTGGGCGATGGAACCTACTTCTGGGAAGCAGAATTGGAGTTCAATGGCAAATGGGGTCGATACCACTTCTTCACACGCGAATTTGAAAGCTACCAAAATGCCGAAGTCATGAGATCAGTTTGGGTCAAAGCGGGTGTGGAAAGTTATTTCAGGGCCCACATACCAAAGCCGGATTTTTTACGATGTTCATATCTGATCAGTACAATCACGCCAAGCAGGGCCAAAGGAGGCGACAGCACCTTTGTGTTGCCATCACTGCTGCCGGGTAATGAGCTCAAAAGATTCAAGTTGACCCTCAATCTGGTAAGAGAAGCGTTGGGTATGTATGGCATGCACATCCCAACAGAAAAGGAAACCATGGTTCCAGGTCGAATGAAGCACAAGGATCTGAATAAGTTGAAGGATATGGTAGCAATGACACCTACCATTGCGCTTCACCTGCGAACCATCATGCAACACTTTGCGTTTCCCGCCCAAGAACGATTCACAATGCCCCCGAAAAAAATATGGTTCAGTTTATATCTAGCAGAAACCGAAAGCCTGCCCATCAATGTGCCACACTGGATCATAGACCAGATCCACCTAGCGCATCAAAGGTGGAACAAAAAACAGAAGAATGTGCTCCACGGGTGTTGTGCTTTGACCAGAATAATCTATAGATGCTTGGCTTATGACGTGCCTGTTCAGCGCGCACTCGTATGGTCCCGAGTCCAAGAATTCCAGAGAAGACTATCAGCAGCAGGTCCCCCATCAAAGAAGATGAGGGGGGGAGTCCAACTACCCTGTGCTCAACCAAGGGGAGCTACCGCTACACCAGAAATCACTCCTCCCCAGACACGACGAGTTAGGCCATTCACAATCCGGTTACCAAGACCAAGCACAGAGGGGCCTAATCTGGTGTTTTCACCCATTCCATCCGATTTGGAATTCCCGCAGGGATTTACTCTTGAGGACCTCACGGATGAAGAAATTGCCAGATTAATCTATGACTCTAACCTCGAAGCGGAAGCAGCGCGAGCTCAGGAACCACAACCCAAAACAACATCGGCCCCCACCCAACCCCAAGTTGTAGAAGTCGATGTAGATGAACAAGAGGCAGGAGAAAACGAAGAAGAAGCCGACGAAGAACAACATCAAGAATATGACGAACTCTCCGAGTTAGCAAGTGCCCCAGCATATTCGGCACAAATCAAGAGACTATATCGAACCATGCGACTGGTTCAGGAACAGCATCAGATGTCTCTAGAACAGGGCAAAAGACTCATGAACGACTTGCTAGCTGAGGAAGGTGTGGACGAGTTGTTCATTGAGTCCATGAACCTTCATGCCGACGCTGTAGGACTGGACGAGGCCATTCATGAGGCAATGGCCTACATCCACAGGTTTGAAAAAAGAGTTCCCGTTCGTCCCAGGAGGTCCGGGAAGCAAATTCACATCAACACATCAGCACCAGGCGAGGCAACGCAAGCAGAAGAATATCAAGAAGCACCGTTGTCACCACCATCCCCACCTCACACTACACAATTCACTCCACCACAGGACACTAACACTACCACATCCACTACCACTACCGTTGTCATGGGCATCCCACTCTCTCCGGGAATCCAATTCGGGGGAGTCACCATGCCCACCTTCACCACCCTGTTCACCGATGTCACATCCACTCCACCCACGATTCCCATCTACACCGTCACTCAAACAGTTGACATGATGGAAACATCACCTGCCACAGCACCACTCCCTCCCCCCATGCCACCTTCATCACCCATACCCCCTCCACCCACATCTCCACGCACATCCACATCATTCACATCTCCCATTCCCGCCCCCATTCCCCCTGCATCTTCACCCCTCCCAGCATTATTTAATGTAAATAACATATTTTTAGCATTAAACCAATGTGTATACCAGCTCCAGAATGAGTACAAAGCTCTGGACAACCGGTATCAGCAACTGGAAACGCACCATCAGAACTTACAAAGACAATTTCACATTCTACAAACAGAAAATGCAGAACTGAATCAACGCTACACGACGCTTGAGCAGGCTCACCAAACATTATTGGAGGCACCCCAACCAGCGACAGAATCAGGTGTCAAACAACTAGAAGCTTTGCTCGAGGTATACCAAGCCGATAATCTCAAAGTCCGGCGTAACCTGGCACTTCTCAGAAAACACATGGCGGCCGCCCTTGAAGAAAACAAGAGACTGCAGCAGCAAAATGAAGCAAATCTAGAAGCAGCAATGGAAGGCTCTCCACACGAAATTGATCCAGAACAGTTTAAAGCTGTGCCCTCAGAGACAATGAAGACCATCTTGGACAGCTACGCAGATCTATTAGAAGCTCATGATGACTTGGAAAGGGAGCGTGATGCGCTGCGCAATCAACTCCAAGAGCAACAGACAGCACCCAAAGTCACAGAAACGACCACGACTTCAGAGGAAGTCAAGGCATTGAAAGAGCAGGTGGCCGAATTACAGGCCAGATTACTCACACATGAAAGGCAACCCTCTCCAGTTGTCGAACCAGAACCAGAGGATTTGGTACCCATCGAGGTAGATGAGACGTATGAGGAACCTTACGTTCCTATGCCAATGCCAGGTGGTGAGCAAACCGCAGAAGGAATGGATACGTTAGAAATCGAAGTACCTGAGTGGCTCCAAACACTAGAGAAAACGGCATCAACTCACGAAGATCGAGTGGCAGTTCAAATCCAATCTATGGCAAAGATAGAGGACACTATTATTAAATCAGAATACTTCCGCAGCATGTCCCACCATCGATGGATCGGAACCAATGATGATCAATACGTGCCCTATTGTATACTCCTGGCGGACTACAATGCAGAAATCCAACATAGATGTGGCAAACCTCCAACGTTTGCTACACAATTTGGGCCAGATGATATCCCAGAGAGCGCCAAAAAAGGATCCATTCATCAACCCACTTGGAGGATCCGACTCCTCGAAACCTACCCCGAGATGGTTTGCACTTGGACGAATATGCCTCTTTTTATTAAATATAACCCTTGTTATGTTCCTGTACTCCGCAGACGCACATGGCCAGAGTTTACCATTGCAGTCAAGAATATCAAGGGATGCGCCAAATGGTTAAACTACGTCTATCTAGCACCCCCTCAAGGGCCTCCCACCGTCAATTACATGATTTCCACTATACGGCATTGGAGCATCCGATTAAGGAATACCCCTGATGTAATGGCCCAGATGTGCATGAAAATTTTTGAGTTAATGCTTATTACATTCAGGACATTCAAGAATATCAAGGACCCACACTTCTCAGGCGTCGGATTCCTTGCAGGAAACCAAGATTTAGTTTATGACATGAGCACCACTCCTTCCATAGAGGTGATATACGCTTGGCACGCCAGAATAAAATACCTCCCAGCCTGCTTTAAACAAACATTCGAAGAGATGTTCATAACAGGGTTCTGGGAATACCACTCAGAAATATTTGTACCCAGACCCTCACATCTCCTCCATTTATTTGCTGTGGAGCGAACCATTCACTCAGAGCAGTTACGGGTGCCACATCCAGATGTCCCAGGGCCAGTCAATTGGGATGCATTGCTGACAGATCTAGCAAGGGGACTCAGGTTAGAAGAACACCACCTCGCCGCCGATGTTGTACAATACTACGTCCAAAAAGCAGCTAGACAAGGGTCTGTCAGGGGCGACAGACGCGAGAGTGGGGGGGGTGTTGGCAGTAGCCTTGGTACACCAGGACTTACAAGACGTGAAAGTCAAAGAAGGGAGTCAGAGCGAAGGGACAGCACAAGCAAACAGGGCAGTCAAAGAAGATCTGGCAAGTAGGCCAATATTTTTTCAAGACATTAATGCAAATCAAAGAGATGGACATGCAGGGAGGAAGAGCAAGTAGGGAGCTCGAAGATATGTATGGCAGATCACTAGAAGAAATCCCTACAACAACAGTGATTTTTATCACTAACAATCATTGTAAATATCATTTCACATTTTTGTAGCTCCATTTTGTGCAAGCCAAGGAGTCCTTGAGCTTGAGGAGCCTTAGAAGTAGTTGCGTACCAATTTTCGTAATTTTTAGATCTCGTTTGAGCCCCCAAAGAAGCCCTGGAACCTAATTTTTAACTAGGCCGGACACTAGGTCTGGACAGGGCCAAAAGCTAGTCAAAAACTATAAAAAGAGCTAGAGAGCTCATTTTTGAGGTTAGATTGTAATTGAAACGAACTTGTAAGAGTTTTGAAAGTAATCTAAAGAACTCCATTGATTCTCTCTCCTTGTCTTGCCGTGTGTGCGCGTGTGTGTGTATGTGTGTGCATGCTTGTGTGCTTCTCACTCACGCACTTGTGCCGCCACTTGCTCGAGGTCTTCATACCATCCTCACGTCTTCCCGGATTGACATTAAAGGAGGTGCTACTCATCACTGAGCTACAAGTATGTATGCACACGTGTGTATGTATGTGTATGTGTGTGTATGCATATGTATGTATGTATGTATGTGCATGTATACATGTATCTATGTATGTATGCATGTGAGTGTATGTGTGTGTATGTATATGTGCAAGTATCTATATGTATGTGTGTATGTGTATATGTGCAATTATCTATATGTGTATGTGTGTGTATGCATATGTGTGCATTTGTGTATGTGTGTATGTATGTGTGTGTATATGTGTGTGTTTATGCATATGTGTGTATGTATGTGTCTATGTATGTATGCATACACATGTGTATGCATGTGTGTATATGTGTGTGTATGTAGTTTGCGCTCACGAATGCTCGTAGCGACGACAATTAGAAGCATTGCATAAATGACACTCTACATTGCATATGCGGCACTACTGATTTAATTTTTTTATTTTTCTTATGGAGTGTCGTGTATGCAATGCTATCTAACACAACCTTCACATAAGTGACTGTCCTTGCTCCTTTTTTTCGATTGGGGGCATTGCTAGGCCCCCTTTATTCTTGTAGTGGGTGGTGGCAGAAGACTAACCAACAGTCAAATCAACCATAAGTGTTTGAGCCACACACACTCAACAATCGCTATGAAAGTTTCCCTATACTCAGCCTCACAATTAGAAGTGGCTAGAGTAGGCTGCTTCTTGCTCAACCAAGATATGCATGAGCTAGCAAGCATGCAAAACCACTAGTGGACACACGAGTGTCATAGCAACCAACCTAGTCAGAGTCAGGAAAAGCATGTAAATGTGGTGGTAGTGGTCCCGCCTTGGGATAAAACAATCCAAGTAGCTTGGTACCACTCAAGTAGCAAAAGATGCACTTAACCACCCACCAATGTTTGACACCTGAGCAATGCATAAACCTACTGCAATAATATGTCAATATATTTTGTTTGATAGAAAGCTATTCTGCCATCAACTTGCATAAATTGAATGCCCAAATAATGATGCGAATGCCCCAAATCTGACATCTCAAATGAGGCATGCAAATCAGCCTTAAAAGATTCAACAATATGCTTCTCATGAGGACCAATGAGCCGCATGTCATCAACATAAACAACAATGATCAGAAGCACATCATTTGCTCACTTAATAGGTGCTCTTAGTTAGACTGTTCCCAAAACCACATGCAATCAGGTAGGCATGTATCTTTTCATACCAAGCACGTGGTGCTTGCTTCAAACCATATAATGCCTTTTTCAAGTTTCACACTTTGTTTTCATGCCCTTTTCTACATATAACCACAGGGCTAAAAAACATACACTTCTTCATGCAAGTCACCATTCAAAAATGTAGCTTTAATGTCCAATTGATATACGTTCCAACCATGATGATATGCAAGTGCACAAATGCTACGAACAATAGTTATTTGGCATGTAGGAACAAAGGTCTCATCAAAATCAATGCCTCTTTCCTCAGCATAACCCTTTGCAACAAGCTTAGCCTTACAATTGTCAACTGTTCTGTTGATATATTTTAGGTAGTGATGTGTGTGAACACACTAGGACCGCCGGGGCACTTTTTCCCTCTTTAGGAGGTTTTTTTCCCCCGGCTTTATATACGCCAATTGCCCTAATGGGCTACTTATCTTTGTACATTCTCTAGTAATACATTCAATCTTGTGTGTTGTGCTCCAAGCTTCTTCTTCTTCCTTGTGCTGTTCACATGCTTCCGTAGACATCTATCTCCAACAATTGGTATCAGAGCAGGTCGTCGCTTCATCTAGGGCACCGTTGACACTCCTCCGTTTGCAGTCTCAGAATCGTACGAATTTTGGTGAGCATACTCAGCGTGTTTTCGAGATCAAAACAGCTTCGATTTGTGGTGCCGAAATCGCGATCTGAGCTCGTTTCGGCCTCCGAACGCACTATCACAGCGCTTGTGCAGGCTATTTCGTCTTTTTGTGCCAAAGGTATATACCAGTTTTTGTTCGCCAGTTTAAGCGTCTGGAAGTCTGCTATAGGTCTAGCAGAACTCATCTAGGCAATTCTGTTCAACTTTTTGAGATACAGTCAATTTTTTGCATCAAGGTATTTTAGTCACCGGCCATGGCTGAAAGCAGTGATGTATTTCGTATGTTGGATGTTGAGAATAAGTTGGATGGTACCAACTACCCATTATGGGCTTATATGATGCGACATGTTTTGGTTGCAAAAGGATTGTGGAACATTGTGCAAGGTGTTGAAAGACGTCCTATTACACCTGTAACGACAGGTACTGCAAATACAGGTGCTGGAGGGATGGGAGAGATGCCCAGGCACATGCATTGATAGCTTTGACTGTCAAACGTGCCATTATTCCTCATATTCGCTCTTGCCGAATAGCTAGGGATGCTTGGGATACATTTACCACATTGTACCAAGCTAGGAATGAGGCTCGTGTTGCTTACCTCTGAAAACAGTTGGAGAGTGAGCACATGAATGAAGGTGATTCTATGGACAGTTTCCTAACGAAGATAAAAGATTTGAAGGAATAGTTGATTTTTGCTGATGAGGTTATACCAGATAGCTCACTTGTGCAGACCGTTCTGAATGGTCTTCCTGATTCATACCAGAGTTTTGCTTCTACTCTTCGGTTGATGATGAAAGGCAATCCGAATGCCTTATCATTTGAGGAGTTAGTCTCTGTTCTGTTGCAGGAAGATCAGTCCAGGCAGAACATGTCCATTATGCGTGCTGCAGAATCCAGATCGAGCTTTCCTAGCTAGTCAGAAGGGCAAAGGAAAATGGAGCTCTTCTACTAGTAAGCAAAAATCTGCAAATGCTGCACATTCGAAGAACCAGGATAATGATGAGAAGAAATCAGAAAAGCAGAAATTGTTTTGCAAGTACTGTAAAGGGAATGATCATATCATAAAGAACTGTCCAAAACTGGCTGCAAAAGAGGCAAAGAAAAAAGAGGTTGGAATGGTTGTTGCAGAAGCCTCTACACCAAAAACAGAGTCTGCTAACCTTGTGCAGGAAGAAGAATGGGCATTTACTACTGTTTGCAGTTTTGAGCCATCTTCTCATGAGCAGTGCATGTCTGTAGTGGACTCAGATGTTTGGTACTTTGATAGTGGGGCGACCAAACATATTACCTTGCAGCGAAGTTTCTTCTCTTCACTCGAGCCTGCCCCTACAAGGAATACTGTCACATGCACCAACAACTCCTCTTATCCTGTTATGGGAGTTGGTAAGATCATTCTGACTAGTGCTGATGGTAGTTCTTTCACCTTGTCAGATGCTTTATTTGTGCCAGGGATCAAGAAGAATCTCTTATCAGTTTCTGCATTAGCCAAGATTGGCTTGGTTGTGAAATTTGTTGATGACAGATGTACAGTTCATAATCTGTCAAATGGCGATATTATTATTGCATCTGGCATTTTATGTCGTGGGCTATATAAGCTCATAGACTATGAAAGATCTGTGAATGATTCGGCATGTGCAGTTCATGATTCTCAGGCTATGTCAGATGCAAAGCTTTGGCATGCACGCTTTGGTCATCTGAATTTTGCTAGTTTGCTACGCCTGCAGAAATTTGATATGATGTCTTCTTTGCCCAAGCTTGAGGCACTTGGAAAACATGTATGTGAAGGCTGTATTTTGGGCAAAATGCAGCGTTCCTCCTTTCCAAAAGATGGTTCAGTCCGGGCTACGCAGAAATTGCAGCTTGTACATAGTGATGTCTGTGGTCCTATGCAGACAACCTCTTTTGGAAATTACCTTTACTTCGTGACTTTCATTGATGATTTTTCCAGGCATGCATGGGTATATCACTCAAAGAAAAGTCCGAAGTGTTCATGTGCTTTAAACAGTTTTTGGTTTTGGCTGAAAATCTGTCAGCATGTAAAATGGGCACCCTCGGTTCTGATCGAGGGGGGGAATATATGTCTTCTGATTTTAATGCATTTTTGGCTGAACGTGGGATAAAACACCAGTGTACAGTGCCGTATACACCTCAACAGAATGGAGTTGCTGAACAAAAGAACAGGTCTCTCATGGAGATGGCGAGGTGTATGGTCAAGAGTCAGGCTTTACCTCATAGTTTCTGGCTTGAGGCTGTCATGTGTGCAGCATATGTACTGAACATGTGTCCCACTAAAGCGCTGTAGTCTATCACTCCATATGATGCTTGGCATGACCGCAAGCCATATGTTGCTCATCTGCGTGTTTTTGGTTGTTTGGCATATGCACTAGTGCCTGAACATCGCAGAAAATTGGATGAGAAGGCTGTAAAATGTATTTTTGTTGGGTACAGTTCTGAAAGTAAAGGCTATCGTCTGTATCATCCACATACTAAACGCATTCTGGTTAGCCGTGATGTTGTCTTTGTGGAAGATGCTATTCAGCCATTGCTTTCATGTACTAAGGAGACATCTGTTAGCTCCAAAGACATGTATGATACTTTGATGCCTCTTTTTACAGGTGGACATTCTAGTGCTGGTCCTAATGAGGCAACTTCTCAGCCTTTGCAGGTTTCATATGATGATGCAGATCATTCTATTTCTGATGCAGATTTACATGATGCAGTTGTTGATGAGAGAGCTGATATTGAGAAGGCAAAAACTATGCCAAAATGGCTCGTGCAGACTTTGTGTGATAGCAAATTAGATGCACCTTTGTCATATCATACTCGTTCAGGCTCTCATAGTGCCTCCTTTGCATCAGATTGCTATGCTATGGCTGCATCTAGTCTTTGTGATGAGAATGAGCCTGTTTCTTTTGATGAAGCACAAAATTCAGAAAATTGGATGGCTGCTATGCAATCTGAATATGATGCTATAATGAAGAATGGTACATGGTCTTTATGACTTGCCTCCTCCCAAGAAGGCCATTGGCACTAAGTGGGTATACAAGCTGAAGCGTAAACCTGATGGTACAATTGACAGGTATGAGGCTAGGCTTGTTGGAAAGGGTTATGCGTAGGAAAGAGGCATTGATTTTGATGAGACCTTTGCACCTACATGTCATATGACTACTGTTCAGAGCATTTCTGCACTTGCAGCCCATCATGGTTGGAATGTACATCAGGTGGACATTAAAACAGCATTTCTGAATGGTGACTTGCATGAAGAAGTGTATGTTTTTTAGCCCCATGGCTTTGTGTAGAAAGGGCATGAAAACAAGGTGTGTAGGTTAAAGAAGGCATTATATGGTTTAAAGCAAGCACCACGTGCTTGGTATGAGAAGATACATGCCTATCTCGTTGCACATGGTTTTGAGAACAGTCGAACTGAAAGCACCTTATATGTTAAGCGTGCTAATGATGTGCTTCTGATCATTGTTGTCTATGTTGATGACATGCTGCTCACTGGTCCTATTCAAAAGCATATTTCTGATTTCAAGGATGATTTGCATGCCTCATTTGAGATGTCTGATTTGGGGCATTTGCATCACTATTTGGGCATTTAGTTTATGCAAGTTGATGGTGAAATGGCTTTGTGTCAAACGAAATATATTGACACATTATTGCAGCGTTTTGGCCTTGAAGACTGTAAGCCTATTGCCACTCCTATGGAGAGAGGTTTACGATTGAGTCTTCATGATGCTGGAGATGCATTTGATGCTGTTCTCTATCAGCAGGCTGTTGGATGCTTGATTTACTTATGCATTACTCGGCCAGATATTCAGTTTGATGTCTCACAGATGAGTAGGTTTATGCATTGCCTAGGAGTCATGCATTGGAAGGTGGTTAAGCACATCTTTCGCTACTTGAGTGGTACTCGGCTACTTGGGTTGTTTTATCCCAAGGGGGATCACTACCGCCAGATTTGCATGCTTTTTCTGACTCAGATTGGGCTGGTTGCTATGACACTCGTGTGTCCACCGGTGGTTTTTGCTTCATGCTTGGTAGCTCATGTATATCTTGGTTGAGTAAGAAGCAGCCTACTCTGGCCACTTCCAATTGTGAGGCTGAGTATAGGGCAGCTTTCACAGCGACTCTTGGCCAGTCTTTTGCCACCACCATCTTCACTGACAGTCAGAGCGCATTGGCAGTTGCAAGGAACCCTGTGTTCCATGCTCGCACTAAGCACATTGAGGTGCATTATCACTATGTCAGGGAGAGGTTCTCTGCTGGGGAGATCAGCTTGGCATATGTGCCCACGCAGGAGAACATTGCAGACCTTTTCACAAAGGCTCTGCCTAGGGAGAAGTTTGAAGCTTTCCGCAAAGCTTTGGGCTTACTTCCTTTTGTGGAGTGATTTCCACATAGCTTGGCACTTCCTTATACATGAGTGCAAGCTCCTTGTTCACCACATCACTCCCAAGGGGGATTTGTTGATATATTTTAGGTAGTGATGTGTGTGAACACACTAGGACCGCAGGGGCGCTTTTTTCCCTCTTTAGGAGGTTTTTTTCCCCCGGCTTGTATATACGCCGATTGCCCTAATGGGCTACTTATCTTTGTACATTCTCTAGTAATACATTCAGTCTTGTGTGTTGTGCTCCAAGCTTCTTCTTCTTCCTTGTGCTGTTCACGTGCTTCCGTAGAGATCTATCTCCAACAATTGGTATCAGAGTAGGTCATCGCTTCATCTAGGGTGCCGTCGACACTCCTCCGTTTGCTGTCTCAGAATCGTACGAATTTTGGTGGGCCTCCGAACGCACTATCGTAGCGCTTATGCAGGCTTTTTTGTCTTTTTGTGCCAAAGGTATATACCAGTTTTTGTTTGCCAGTTTAAGCATCTCGAAGTCTGTTACAGGTCTAGCAAAACTCGTCTCGGCAGTTCTGTTCAACTTTTTGAGATACAATCAATTTTGTGCATCAAGGTATTTTAGTCACCGGCCATGGCTGAAAGAAGTGATGTATTCCGTATGTTGGCTATTGAGGATAAGTCGGATGGTACCAACTACCCATTATAGGCTTATATGATGCGACATGTTTTGGTTGCAAAAGGATTGTGGAACATTGTGCAGGGTGTTGAAAGACGTCCTGTTACACCTGTAACGATAGGTACTGCAAATACAGGTGGAGCTGATGAAGATGGTGTTGAAGATGATATTCCGCAGATTCCTGTTCGTGCTGCTGTTTCTGTTGCACCTACTGTAGAGCAGATTTGTTGGGATGGTGGAGATGCCCAGGCACATGCATTGATAGCTTTGTCTGTCAAACGTGCCATTATTCCTCATATTCGCTCTTGCAGAACAGCTAGGGATGCTTGGGATACACTTACCACATTGTACCAAGCTAGGAATGAGGCTCGTGTTTCTTACCTCCGAAAACAGTTGGAGAGTGAGCACATGAATGAAGGTGATTCTATGGACAGTTTCCTAACGAAGATCAAAGATTTGAAGGAATAGTTGATTTCTGTTGATGAGGTTATACCAGATAGCTCACTTGTGCAGACCGTTCTGAATGGTCTTCCTGATTCATACCAGAGTTTTGCTTCTACTCTTCGGTTGATGATGAAGGCAATCCGAATGCCTTATCATTTGAGGAGTTAGTCTCTGTTCTGTTGCAGGAAGATCAGTCCAGGCAAAACAGGTCCATTATGCGTGTTGAAGATCAAGCTTTCCTGGCTAGTCAGAAGGGCAAAGGAAAATGGAGCTCTTCTACTAGTAAGCAGAAATCTGCAAATGCTGCACATTCGAAGAACTAGGATAAAGATGAGAAGAAATCAGAAAAGCAGAAATTGTTTTGCAAGTACTCAAAAAAAAGGAGGTTGGAATGGTTGTTGCAGAAGCCTCTACACCAAAAACAGAGTCTGCTAATCTTGTGCAGGAAGAAGAATGGGCATTTACTACTGTTTGCAGTTTTGAGCCATCTTCTCATGAGCAATGCATGTCTGTAGTTGTAGCTCAGTGATGAGTAGCACCTCCTTTAATGTCAATCCGGGAAGACATGAGGATGGTATGAAGACCACGAGCAAGTGGAAGCACAAGTGCGTGAGTGAGAAGCACACAAGCATGCACACACATACACACACACGCGCACACACGGTAAGAACAAAGAGAGTAAGACAATGGAATCACTTCTATTGCAAGAAAGTTCTCATACAAGCTCAAACTACAAGAAGCTAACCCCAAAAATGAGCTCTCTAGCTCTATTTATAGTTTTTGACTAGCTTTGGCCCTGTCCAGACCTAGTGTCCGGCCTAGTTAAAAATTAGGTTCCAGGGCTTATTTGAGGGCTCAAACGAGATCTAAAAATTATGAAAATTGGCAGGCAACTACTTCTAAGGCTCCCCAAGCTTGAGGACTCCTCGGCTTGTACAAAATGGAGCTACAAAAAGGGTGAAATGATATTTACAAGGGTTTTTAGTGATGAGAATCACTTAAAAATGATGTAAGGGTTTTGAAAAAAAATGAAGGGTTGCCTTAGTGCTAGATCTGCATGTGTGTCCGTACTTGCTTCTTCCCGTATACTGTCAACACTCTCCCCCCCCTAGGGTCTGTCGCCTCTGACAGACCTCTTTTCCACAGTTTGATCAATGTATTTCTGCAGGAGGTCGGTTGCCAATTCTTGTTCTTTGATTCTTAAACCTCTGACCAGGTCTCGTTGCAAAGCCTCCCAATCAACTGTACCAGGCATGTCAGGTTGTGGCATCGTGTAAAGCTCGGAATGCATTGTTTGCTCGCATGCGAAGAGATGGAGTAAATGCGTAGGCCGTGGCGCGAATACCTCTGAATGTGCCTCCCAAAACCCCGTGGTGAACATATCGTCGAATGTTTGCTTGTAGCAGGCAGGGAGATATCTTATGCGTGCATGCCATGCGTAAGCCACTCATATGCTCGGGGTTGTGCTCATATCATATAGCAGGTCGTAGTTACCATTAATAAACCCGGGAATAGGAGGTTGAATACGGCATACATTGCGAAAAGTTTTGAGTACGACCTGCATCATATCGAAGATCTTGAGCATCATCTGGGCAGCGACATCTGGCATGGGGTGGAGACGTGGTATCCAATGTCTGATGGTTGCAATCATATATGACACTGTGGGAGTACCGGTTGGGGGGGCGATGGCGGGGTAATTGAGCCATTCTTTACAGTTCGCGTTATTCTGAACCTTGATTGCAAAAGCTTTCCATGATCTTCGTCTTTGCACTGGCCCAAAACACGGATTGTACTTCAAATGCATGGGGGCGTGATCCCATGTTCGAAGCATTTCTGGGTAAGTTTCGAGTAACTTCTGCCTCCAAGTTGGTTGGAATATGGCCCCTTTTCGTGCCGCTTCTGGTATATCTTCTGGTTCGAACTGTGTGGCAAATGTTGGGCACTTGTTGGTGACTCTTTTGATTTCTGCGTTGTAGTCGGCCAACAATACAAAATAGGGCTTGTATTGTAATTCTGAGCTAGTGATAAGGCGTCTAGAGGCAATGTGCCTGAAGTACTCTGAGTGAAGGATGGTGTCCTCAATGGCCTTCATTGCCAGCATCTGAGTGGGTATCCGTTCCTGATGAGTTTGCCCCATTTCCTCTACCTGTTTCATCCATGCCGATGGGGGTTCCTCATAGGTATCTTGACCTTCTTCTGTGACGCGTCCTCCTGGGAATGGTTGAGGCTCGTAGGTGTCGTCGAATGCTTCCTCCACTGGAATAGTAACTGCTTCTTCTTCTAACGGTTGCTCTGGTGGGGAAGGAGGTCGCTCGTACTGCATCAACTTCAATTTTAATTATGCAATCTGTTGCCGTAACTCCAGTACGTCATTGGTCGTTGAATGTTCAGGTTCAGGTGAAGTAGCAGCGTCGGTCATCTCTTTAGGTTCCCGTTGGTGTGGTGTAGACTCTTGGGGTCTCTGTAGGTCCTTCAGCTGGTCGACAAGCTGATCATGTGCTTCTAAAAGATTGGCATAAGTTTCCAAGATCTGTTGTATGCTTTCTGAGGGAACAACTTGAAATTTAGCCGGGTCTATGGGTGCTCCCGGGGTGTTCTCCATGGCAGCCTCGAGGTTCTCTTGGTTTTGTTGTTGAAGCCGTCTGTTCTCTTCTTGAGCTGCCGCCAGATGTCGTCGTAGCAAGGCCATGTTTCGTTGAAGCCTTGCATTGCGGCCCATTTGATCTCGCAGCTGTTCCTCCATGGCTTTGCTCTCTTCCATATGCCTCGCTTCGAGTTGCGCATTTGCATGTTCGAAGGCAGATATTTTGCTTTGTGACTCCGTATGGCTGGACTCCAAAGCATTGACACGCTCTTGGAGTGTTGCTGAGAGGGTGCAAAGCTCCTTGTTATTTTCTTCCAATAATTTATATTCCTGCTTAAGCTGAGTGGCAGCTTCGAGCATGGTGTCGAGTGCAAGACTAAATGAGGTGGGTGTAGGGGTAAGGATGGGAGATGCAGGGGGTTGGGAAGTGGGAATGGGAAAAGTGGATGTTGTGCCTACAGTGCTTGGAAATGGCGACGTGAGTGAAATGCTATGTGGTAATGTTGGGATAACAGTGGTGGTGGGTGATCCTGTGGATGGTGAGATGTCCATGGGATCGGACGTGAGAGTGTGTGATTCGTGCACTGTGAATACAGGAATGGTGGGTGGTGTGATAGTGGTGGCAGTGAATGTGGGGGAGTGGGTTTGGGAAAGGGACTTTTTATTATAAGTATCCACCTGTTGGAGTATATTTACAAGGTTTGTCCAAAATGAGGGTTGTGTGACTTGGGTTGAGTGTGAGTCAGTTGCTAGGGGAGTGGCGGATAGGGTTTGGGTGTGAGTGAATGGAAAAGGATGGGATGAGGTCTGGCTATTGGCAAGTGGTTGTCCAAGGGCGGGGAGATAGGAAGGGTGACCCATTATGGTTTGATCGGTGGCCGGATGACCGGTGTGGGGTTCCAAAATTTGGGTGGAAGTGTGGGACGTGGGTAAAGGGAAAGATGTAAAAACGGAGGTGTGTACAATGGTTTCGTGATGGGTGGATGTCGGTTGTTCAGGAGGAATAGTGGAGAGGGGTTCTGAAAGGTGGAGGGAAGGTGGCTGTGGAGATGGTACGTGTGTAATTACCTCATGTTCGTCGGTGGGACTCGGGCTCGTCATATGAACATCTTCTGAAATTATAGTAGGCAAGGCGGTAGAGGTTTCCATTTGAATCATTTTCCCGCGTCGTGGTCGTGTATCAATCCTTCGTTGATCGTAGACAGGATTTTCTTGATATACCATTGTCCTCAATGCCTCCCCGATCCCACATGTCTCTGCCAATAAATTCAATGATTCCACAAAGTTGGAGTCAACATTCTCGGCTTGAAGCATCTGGTTCACTAGAGCTCTATTCGCCGCTTCTGTCATCTTATGTCTTCTCTGTACCTGCTTGATTGTCTTGTACAACCGTCTGAGTTGTGCTGTGTAGGCAGGGGCCTCCTCTTCACTGTCTTCCGGGTCATTTCTGTGTGCGCCTTCCTGCACTTGTGTGTTTTGGTCATGAGGATGTTGTGCCACTCCTTCCCCATGTACTCTGCTCGTCTCGCCCCGTGGCTGTTCTCTTTGGGCAGATGCACCCGGACCCGCGTTGTCAAGGGAATCTTCACTGTCGGATAGGGGGACCGTCTGCAGGAATCTTTCAAAATCGAAATTTGGATCTTCTGTGAAGGTGGCCATAGATGCAAACTCTGCATCGGTAGGTAGTGGAGGGGCGGATGGAACGGGTTGTACCACCTCTCTTGGTTGAGACTCTTGGAGATGGATCGTGAAAGATGCCACTTGGGTTTCTTCTCTAGTGGAGACTTCGGCGGTGGCTTCTGGAGGGATCAGGACTTGTGAAAGGGATCCACGCATTCTTTTTGCCGGTTGATTCCCTGACTTTCGCCCTTTGAACAGCTCCAGGTGTGCATACTTTAGGGCTAGAGCAACTGGCACATCATATGCCAGACATCTGTAGATGATTCTTGTCAGTGCACAACAACCATGTAAAGTGGGCTTCCTCGCCCCCCGCTTGCCAGCCTCATATACTTGATCTAAGATCCATACCGGCATTTTAATGGGCAAGCTTCCGGTCTCAGCTAAATACAACCCGTACCATATCTTCTTGTGAGGCTGAGTGAAACGGTCCTGAGCGGGAAATGCGAAGTGCTGGAGGCACATGCGCAGAGGTATGGCGATGTTGGGGGTGAGGGCGCACATTTCTTTGAGCTTCTTGATTCTATTGCTTTTCATTGATTCTGGTATCAAGGGGTCGCGATCTGAGGGCACATGAGTGCCATACATTTGAAGTGCTTCCCTGATTAACGTTACATTTAATTCAAACTTCCTCATCTCCTCCAGATTGGATAAGGAGGGCACCCAGAAAGTGCCTGAATGATCTTTATCCCCGGTAGGTTTCAGCGTAGCAATCAAGTAGTAGCACCTGAGGAAGTCGGGTTTAGGTAGAGCTGCACTGAAGTAAGTTTGTAGTCCTGCCTTTTGCCAGATATCTTGAAGTGGAGCTGCATTTTGTAAGGTCTCAAATTCTCTTGAAAAGAATTGGAAGGTCCACCAAACCCCTCCACACTCCATCTTGGACTCCCAGATGTGATCTGCGTCTCCCAAATCCCCTGGCATTTCATTGAACCAATGGGAGTGCCCTTTTACTCTTTCGGTTAGTCCACTGGGTGGATCTGGAATAGGAATCCTTCGCACATTCAAGAATTCTTCAGGCCTAGCTGTTGGTGGAGCTTCCACTGGCATGGCATCCCAATTGATAGGAGCACCAGATCCTGCCTGAGAGCTTGTGCCTGCCGCTGTTGCCATGAGAGTAGGTTGCTTATCTGCTGGAAGACGAAAGGCACATTAGTGTTGCATAGGAAACAAGATGTAATGGTGTTCCCTTCACAATACTAACATGACAATCCCGGAGGTCAGTGGTTAGTGGTGAGGTGTTTATGATATGTGTGAGTGGTGATTAAAGGTCAGTGTCATCCTAGATGCATACTTTGGTTATGCAATGGGCTCGGAATGCTCCTGTGTTAGTGTGGACGGATTTACAGAATAGGGTCAGGGGGTTTAGTACACAGTTTAATTCTCCACACTTTGATAGAGGAGTCGTAGCTCTTAGAGCTAAGGACAGGTGAAGATTTCGGTATGAGAGTGTGATGTATTTGGGACCTTGTGGGTACCCATTTCCAGACATTCCTGGGGTTGATGGGAGTGGGGACAGTGAGAGGTGTAGGTATCTTGTCACTTTCTGAGTTGTTGGCCAAGAGTGCTTGTGAAAGCTGCTTCATCCTAGTGCCTGAAGGTGAAGTAATTTGGGCTTGTAAGCTAGCCTTGGGCACCCATATCTGTCTAGCATTAGGGGTGGCCTTCATTGACCGCTTAGGAACCCAAATAGAAATGGTATGCCTAGGGGTTATCCTAGGGGGCTTCTTCACTTTGTTCCTTGATGGTGAGGCTCGTTTCTTGTCTCCTTGAGAATATGCTATTGGAGCTGTGGGTTTTCCATCCCTGCGTATCCAGATCTGCTTCACGCCACGAGATGCTCCATGTTGCACGGGTTGGCGCTCCTGCCTCTTGATCAGCGGCCTCCTTCGTGTAGAGTGATGTTCGGTCCGTTCGTTTAGAATCTTCTTTGGATCAGTTAGGAACTCCTTCTTGGCTCCCGAACCTTCAGTAAGATTGACATTCCTCTGCACCATAGAAGTTTGGACAAGCACAACATGGTTATCTTCGTGTGGATTCCTGGAGGGACCAGGAGTTGGTGCCTGTTCTATTGGTTTGAGTGCTTGATTTTCTAATTCAATCGTGAGACGACTTTGGCCTACCCAAGCCTGAAGAAGTCCACTTCTTAGGTTGAGGTTGACTGCGTGATCATAGATCCAGTCTTGGCCTAAGACAAGAGGTTCGGTCAGATCCTCGTCTTCACACACTAGCACTTTTGCTGGCATGAGGACCTCTTGTATGTAGAGGGGAAGATCCACCTCTCCCATACAAGGGGTTTCAACACCTCCTAATCCTATCAGATATGCTTCTAGGGGATTTACCTCCAATTGCAGCTGCTGGCAATAAGAGAGCCGAACTGCACTTGTGGCTGCTCCTGAATCAATTAAAGCCCTCACGCTTGTTGTGCTGTCTCTTTGTCCTATTTCTAGGGTCACAAAAGATCGTCGGTCCACTATCTTATGGGTACGTTCACCTGAAGCCTCACACATGGCCATGTGATAGCCTGGAGACTCTTGAGTGTCAGTCATAGGCTGGTCCCTTCCTTGTCTCCTCAACTTCATTCGTCTGATACGCTCTAAGGCCTCTGCCTGTGCTTCTTCTCGAATTCGTTTTTCCTCCTCTTTACGTTGCTTAGCAGTATTGAGTCGGCTTAGCATCTCCTCCGTGAGGGGTTCCTGATACAGCTTGACTCTGCATCCGCTAATATAGTTTGGGAGGACATCCCCCTCTAAAGTGGCTAGTTGTACTGCTCCACTCGTGGAGATCCTATTAATGATCATAGGTCCGTAGCCTCTCTTTTCTAGCTTTCTTGCGTGTTGTTTCAATGTGTAGACTAACACTAGATCTCCTGCTTTCAAGCCCTTATCCTTCACATGGGCATCAAAGTATGCCTTTTGCCGTTTCTTTGCAGCATAGATGCCTGCTGCTGCTCGTAGCCTCGTCTCACCTAAACGCTCTAGATCAAAGATCCTAGAGGACAACTCGTGTCCATTCCACTCATGCTCTTGTGCTACTCTTAAAGCTAGAATTAGGAAATCTAAGGGTAGCACCGCATTTTGTCCGAAGACCATCTGAAATGGGGTGGCATTGAGTACCGTTTTGTAAGCAACTCGGTATGCCCAAACAGCATGATGAAGTTGTTTGTCCCAATCAGAGCGTTTATTATTTACAAGTTTCGTCAATACATTACACAGGATCTTATTCGTGCTCTCTACTTGTCCGTTAGCTTGTGGGTGATAGGGTGCAGATTTCTTATGTATCACCATGAATTCTTGAAGGAGATTTTCAATGACCTCATTCAAGAAGTGCGTACCTCTATCACTAACCAACTCTATTGGTAACCCATATCTAGTGAACACATTTTCGAATAAGAACTTAGCCGTCGTTTGAGCATCATTCTTTGTCGTGGCTTTTACTTCCACCCACTTTGTAAGGTAATCTGTGGCTACAATAATGTATTCTGCATGGGAGTTCCTAGCTGGGGGGTTGATGGGACCTACAAAGTCTATACCCCACTTTGAAAATGCACGTCCTCCCATCATTGGCCTTAAGGGCATTTCATCTTTTCTTATCGAATATTGGGCACGTTGGCATGTGTCGCAACTCTTCACATAAGTATGTGCATCCATATGAAGAGTGGGCCACCAAAGTCTCGAGAATAGAATGGTCTTAATTACTCTGTCAGGCCCAAAGTGTCCACCTGCAGCACCGCTGTGTGCAGCTTCTAAGACTTTCAAATAGTCTGATTCATGAATGCACAGTCTTAGGTAACCATCCTTGCCTCTTCGATATAGGTTGTCTCCTACTAAGGCATAGTCTTGAGCCTCTTGCTCCATGCTCCGTTTTCGTGCAAGACTAGCCTGATTGGGTAATGTTCCCGATCTCATGAACTCGACCAATGGAGCACTCCAATCTGGGATTAATGACACGTGATAAAGAGTGGCATGTTCCACTGGGGTTCTCTTCTGGCACACTGAACAATTGTGAATCCACTCTTGTATTTCTTTGTCCATGCTAGGCCAATACACTCCTAAGCGTTTTAGATTCTGCAATGTTCGTTGTTTAGAGTAGTGATTCCCTAGCAATCCCTCATGGGCTTGTTGCAACCAACTAGTATGTTCATCGTCCTCGACACAACATGCTAATACGCCCTCGGCATCTTGCTTGTACATACTTCCGGCCAATATTTGATACTTTAGTGATTTTACAATTTCCTCTTTGCTTGTTTTCACATTCTTATTTGCAGGCCCGAAGGTTAGGACTGGTACCAACTTATTTTCCCATTTAGGAACAACTTCTAAATTGAACAGATAAGCATCGGGCAATTCATCAGACACTCCTTGCGGTGGCTCTCCTGAAGTGATGCGAGAAAGATGGTCAGCCCTAAGATGGGTTCTACCTTTCTTGACAACAACTTCAAAGTCGTATTCCATTAGTAAGAGGAACCATCTTACTAAGCGGCCTGTATTGCAAGGTTTATTGACCAAATATAGTAAAGCTTGATGATCAGTGAAAAACTTGAACTTATTGGCTAATAGATAGTGTCTAAACTTCTTCACAGCATATACCATGCCTAAGCCTTCTCTCTCCGTTGTGGTGTAATTTCGTTCAGCTGCATTTAATTGCCTACTAGCATATGCTATCGGCAAATCTAGGTTTCCTTCACCTGTGGGTTGTGCTAGCACACATCCTATTGCATGATTGGAGGCATCTACATGGACATGAAAGGGTTTGCTCCAATCCGGAGTAGTCAATATTGGTGCTGTGCACAAACGTCTTTTCAGCTCGTTGAAAGAATTCTCGCATTCCTCGTTCCACTCAAAGTTTGTTAACAACCCATAAAGAGGTTTAGCTATGATGGCATACATGTGGATAAACCTACGGTAATATCCGCAATGGCCCATAAAGGCTTGTACCTCTTTAACATTCCTTGGTCTGGGCAACTCTGCTATTGCTCTTACTTTGTCTTCATCTGTTGAAATTCCATTCTTAGAAACGATGTGACCTAAGATCTTACCTTGTCGTACCATAAACACACACTTCTCTGGATTCAGACACACTCGATAATCTCTACACTTGTTGAAGATTTGCCTGAGCTCAGGGATGTGGTAACTTCTTTCTTGGGAATGAGCGCATAAATCATCCACATATACTTCTAAGCTCTTTCGCAAGAACTCTTTGAAGACATGACACATGAGTCTTTGGAATGTTGCAGGTGCATTGGTGAGCCCAAATGGCATCACACGAAATGCAAAGATTCCCCATTCTGTGGCAAAGGCCGTTTTGTGTTGATCTTCGGGGGCAATGGCTACTTGGTTGTAACCTGAAAATCCATCAAGGAAGCTGTAAACTTCCTTGCCTGCAACATGCTCCAAAAGATGTTCGGTGATTGGAAGTGGATAACTATCTCTGATCGTAGCGGCATTAACTTTTTTAAGGTTAATGCACACTCGCAATTTCCCATTCTTCTTGGGCACCACTACAATAGGGGACACCCATTCAGTGTGCTCAATCTCATAGATGAATCCAGCTTCAATCAGCCTGTCAATTTCCTCCTTTATTTTGGCTGCATAATTATCATTATATGTGTAGGGCTTTTGTTTGGTGGGCTTGGCATCAGCGGTCATCGGAATCGTATGAGAGCAAATCTCTGGATCTACTCCTTTCAAGTCTCTATAATGCCATGCGAATACATCCCTATATTCCCTTAATAGAGCTACAAGCTCTGCTTCTTCTTCTGCACTTAGGTCGTCTCCTATGTACGTACCTCGCTCTTCGTTCCCTTCAATGGTCACTACAATTTTTTTGGTCTTCTCTTTATTGTCATATGCTTCTCCTATAATGGCCTCTCTCTTAGGCATTCGTACCAAAATTTTCCGGTCTTCCACTTCATATTTCTTGAAATTTTCTGGTACTTCAAACAATGATTCTTCCTCTTCTTGTCTTACTGCTTTTCTTTTCTTTTTCTTTTGACCTCCTTCACTTCCTTTCTTTGAACTTATCGTTTTAATACTTGCAAGAGGTTCTTCTTCTTTTTGGGTTAACACTCCTATGTCTTCTAAGTAGTGTTCCTCTGAGTCAAAGTAAGTATCCATCACAATGGATTCTAGATCATCGTCACTCTCTTCTTCTTCTATGAACTCACTAGGATCACACTCTTCCAACAAGGGCTGACACATGAACACCAAAATATCATAACCCTCCTCATCACAATGGGGTGTCCATTGTTCTTCATTGACTGCAATGTCCATGGTAGCCAAGATTTCTGCCCAACCATGAGGCTCAAATTCCTCATCTGGAAATATCATTGGTGTATAGGCTGGGTCTTTTATTGGTCTATCTCCTGGGGAAGTTCCTTCTTCTCTCGCTTTTAGGCGCTTTTCCTCTTCCTCTGCGACCTTGCACATCCACAAGTGAGTATCTTCATGCAACCAGGATGGTTCAGGTGAACTTCCAGAATGCACGGAGATAGAGTCCTCTTTCACTTTGTGGATAGGATTCCACTGTAGGGGTGGTACATCTCTGAAGGTGTGATCCTTCAGATTGACCTTGGTGGTGACCCCTAAGTGCTGTAAGTACAAGGAGTTGGTTCCCCAATCCTGTACTATTTGCAATTGTCGTAGGAAGGGTCTTCCTAGGATCATCTCGTAAACATTATTATTCTCAAAGTCACATATAGCAAACGTATGTTCAAACTCTACACCACAAGTGGTTAGAGTTATCCCTTCAAGCAATCCGAGGGGTCTTTCAAAATGACCATCTGCCATCTGAAGTTTCATTCTCGTTGGTCTTAAGGTGGGTTTGCCCCATCGCTTCCACAAGGAGGTGGTCGCAATAGCAACACCAGCACCCGAATCCACAATTGCTTTGGTGGTGTAACCTTGATAGGTGATCGGAAGATAAGTGTTACCTTCTTCACCTTCACTCATGTCTCCTATCTTGTCGAGAGGTATCTCGGGAACTTTCTGCTTAGAGCCTACTTTTGGTATATTGGATTCAAGTTCTGGAACCTGATCTTTCACATGATTCCAGAGCTCCGGTTTTGCCTTGAGGAGCTCCTCTACAGTGAGATGACATTGAACCTTAGTGTTCTTCACAACATCAGTGTTTCTTGGAATCACTGAGTCTTCATTTCTTACCAATATTGTGGGAGCTCTGATCTGGAGAGATTCAGATTCCCATGGGCCTGTGAAATGAGGCAACTCTTGTAAAGAATTAGATTCAAAATCTAATCTCTCATCCTCTTGTTGCTCTGTTTGGTCTCCATAGATAGACGGAATGTCTTGGGGAAATTGATCACGAAGATCATCAATCTCAGGAATAGGAGGGGAATCACCCTTCTCCTTGGCCCATTTCTCTTCTTGTATTTCCCGCAAGAACTCTTGAGAGTACTGTTGAATTGAAGGAGGTATTCCAGCATCCGTGGAATTAGGAACATAAGCTCCCTTTGGTGGTGAGCTTCCTCTTTCAACAGCTGGTTGAGCCTGTGGAGGTAAAGAAACTTGTGATTTGTTTACCAACTGCTCTAATCTTTCTAGTAAGCCTTGGAAATGCAAATCCGGCTTGACAGAGTTTGTCTGATTGAACTTTTGACTAGTCTCAAGTATAGCTTGAGCTTGTTCTACCATTTTCATGCACATTTTCATCCGTTCAATCTCTAAATCTGCTCTAGGGTAACTCTTGTCTAGGTTTGCAGCTGTTGGCCCTTCTTGAAGTCGAGCCTGGTAGGCCTTGAACATCATGTCCAAGCCTTCAGGAGTGGGGTCAGCTAATACTGATCCTACTCGGGGTGGTGGGTGGGTTACGAGGGGTGTATTAGAGGGTGGAGAAATGGAGGGTGATGGGGATGGTAGTGGTGGAAGTGTGTGGGAGTGCGGTTGAGATGTGATCTCTGTGATTTTTGCCTTGGTTTCTCTCACGCTTTCTTCAAGTTCGTTTATCTTTTTTGCCCATTGCCTCTTCATTCTTTCCCGACTATCCTTCCAGGCGCTAGTTCTCTTTTTGGGTATGCTCTCTGTTTCACTCACCTCGGGGCTCTTTTCGGGACCAACACCTTGGTGTTGTTGAAGTGCCTGGGCTCTTGTGATCACCTGCACAGGTGCAGTGGAAGCCACACTCCCTGTGGAGTCTACAACTAACCCAACAACATTGATAGGAGTGATTTTAGGCATGTTATTAGGGTTCTTCGGGCAATCTCGTAGGAGATGCTCTTTCCCGCAATCTTGACAGAAGCCCTGAATGGTTACTGGTTGAGGTTGTGTAGGGACAGGTAGTGGACAATCACGTACAAGGTGATCTCCCTGACATCTGAAACATGGCCCTCTAGGAAATGGGGGTCGTACCTGCCTAGGTTGAGGTCTAGAGTTGGGGTTTGTGTACATGACATTAGAATACTCAGGTTCCCCACTATTTTCACTTGGGTCCTCATAATAGTATGACTCGTCATGCTCGGGTGACTGCATGTAGTAAGCCTGTGGGCTATCAATATGTGCGGAGTCGAAACTATGGTCACTTGGATCACTGTCTGATAGCAATGGGGTGACTGGGACTATGGCTCTATTCGGATTTTCTTCGGTAGATGCATATTTCACTGGGATCACATTGGTTGGAGCAGGGGGTTGCTGCACTAGGACTGGTTGAGGCCTCTGCTGCCCTTGATAAGATGGCCGATAAGTTTGCTGTGGTCTGTTGTATTGTGGTGATGGGTACTGATTCTGGTATCTACCATGTTGTGGATATGGCTGAGGATAATTTTGCCTAACAGTTTGCTTGTTATATGGGCAGTCTTGTGCAGTGTGGTTGGTGTATCTGCGCTCTATGGTGCAGTACTGGCTACTAGGATTCGCCTGTGGTTGGGCCATAATGGGGCATACACTTGCCATATGTTCACCGCCACAATTGTAACACCGCTTAACTGGGGCAAATCTCGGAATTTGCTTGCTAGAGACACCTAGTTTTTGGGCTACCTTCTCTGCAAGTTCCTCGATGGATGTGGATTGACCAGATGTCTGTTTACTAGAGCTATCAGAATCCTTATAGATTTTTGATAGTTCTAATTCCTCATCTAGATTGTCCTCAATGTCTATGCACATGCGCACGCACTCCTCTATCGTTCTAGGGTCCTTCAGGTACACATATGACCTGAGCTTAGTGCTCAACAATCCGTCTAGGAACAAGGCCACTTGTTTGGCTGGTGTGGGTAACTCCGGCATAGGGCATCTCTCCAGGTACTGTCTAAATCTTCTTCCAGCTAGTCTGACCGTCTCTTGAGGTGTTTGTTTGAAGCTATGAATTAGTGAGGAGGTGTTATGCCTGATTCCACTCTTAGAAAACTCAACAATAAATGCCTCTAAGAGTTGGTCTATGTTTCTGAAATGCCTCTCATTCAGTGGTTGGAACCACGTAAGGGCAGTGTTCCTAAGGGTTAGACCGAAAGCATTATATTGTGTGAATAGGTCCTCCACCTGTTCAGCTTTCAACACTTGTCGAAATTCTGCCACATGGTCATAAGGGTCCCCCGTGCCATCGAAATAGTTCTTCATGGACTTCACCAGTTGAGTTGGTCGCAGGGTCCTAGTGTGTTCTCTCGGCCTTGGCAAAGGAAAATCATCAATGTCCCTGTGATTCCATGGGGTTCTATGTCTCTCAGGTTCCACTCTATTCCTTCCTGTTCCCGTTCTTTCTCTTCCCAGGGAGTTGGCGAAACTTACCTCAGGTTTGTCTCTACTTCTATCTCTCTGAGCCCCATGAGCTTGGGAGGTCCCAGCTCCTTGGTGACCAAGGGACACATTAGACCTCGGTTGGGGAAAAACAAATTCTCCCTTCCATGTGTAGGCATGTCTGCCATGCTCTGTGACCACAAAGATTCTCTCTGATGCATTGTCTAGGTAGGTTACTTGACCTGGGCTATCAGGGTCTTTAAACTCATAGATTGTGAGGGCACTCACTTCCTGGGATTGAGAAGATTTATATCTCCAAAAAGCCTCATCGGTTTCTCGGTTTAAAAGCAGATCTATGCTTTTATTGTCCTGTGGAACCCATTCTGGGGTCATGATTCTGGTCAAGACAGATTTACCACGGGGAGTTCTTGGCTCTCTCTCTAAGTTCCCTTGCTCTATATCACCCATGTCGGTCTCCGCAATCACGTTTCCAAACTCATCAGTTCTATCAGGAAGAGTGGTGACTACATATATAGTCCCTTCTTTGTCTAGGTAGGCTCCATTCTCAAACTTGACTACCGGGTGGTCTAATCCATGGGGTTGATCGGGGTTCTTAATCTGGACCACCGATCTTCTCAGTCCGTCTTCGTAGATGCGGGCACCTAGACGATTCGTCCTGATATATTCCAATTGAGTTTTATAAGGCCCTTCTGGCTTTTCTAGATAAGCCAACCCTGAACTATCTACTGGTCTCTCCATGTGATAGGACATCTCAGAATCACTTGTTTCTGATCTGGGAGTGTATGGGTAATCACTCAACTACTGGGCCCAAGACCTGGCAGTGTGATTGACACTAGCTTCAGAAGATCTGAGGCTTTGTCTGTCTCGGCCTAAGTGTCTGCCTGATCTAAGGTTCATATGCCTGATTTATTTACCCCCTGGAACCCAAGCACACTCTCGTTGCAGGTTGATTTTGCACCAATCACTTTGTTCTTTTTCAATTGAATATTATGTTTATGGTCTTGTCTGAAATTGCGTCGTCAGGAGTACTTAAGTGAATTACCGCACTTGATAAGTGATCGATTTCCGTTTACCTTTTGTCCCTTAGGGTTTTCGCACTTAAGACCTATTTACTTCTTGCACTTGGTTGATTAATACTCTTGGACTTGATTCGTGCCTGATGTGCCCTAATTAATTACCACACCTAAGTCGTACTTAGCCTAGGCTAGGAATTGACAAAGGAGGGTTGAGAGATCTTCCAACCTCAATTAGCTGGTTGACCAGACTGCTACACAAGCCCAGGAAGCCTTCTCCCAAGCTTGGTACTCACCCTTACTAGCTTGCTTTGGATTGCCTTGAGCGCACACAAAGTTCCTGCAAAAGCTCACCAGTTAGTATAGCTCTATTACCACAAATAATTGAAAGACACACATCAATATTTTCAGTCCCCCTGGAGTAACTCACTGTACCCCCTGAATCTGAGAACCACTTAGTTCCACCTAAAGGTCAACTTAAAAATGCATGTTCTAAAACTCCGCGTATGATTCTTACAAAAACCAGTCGAGGTCCACGTGGGATTCTCAACGAGCTTTCCAAAGAGACCAAAATCTCATCAATCGGAGTTCGTATGGTCAAGTTATGACCATTCAGGCACTAAAGGGTCAAAACAGGCACTCAGGGTTCAGGAGATCCCTCTCTGGTTTCTAGGCCTTTTGCCCACTTCCAAGGTTCTAAAGTTATACCAAGGTGCCTAAAATTAAGCTCAACTACCCTTCCAATCACTCAAAAAATTAACCCTCAATTTTCATGCGTTAAAGGCCGTGTATCGCGATAGGTCGGGTCGAGGTGTCGCGATAGGTGGGAAGTGTCGCGATAGGTGGGAAGTGTCGCGATAGGTCGGGGTGTCGCGATAGCTCGTGAAGTGTCGCGATAGGTCGGGGTGTCGTGATAGGTGGAAGTGTCGCGATAGGTCGGGGTGTTGCGATAGGTCGTGGGGTGTCGCGATAGGTCGGAGTGTCGCGATAGGTCGTGGGGTGTCGCGATACCTTGAAGTGTCGCGATAGGTCATGGGGTGTCGCGATACCTCGGAGTGTCGCGATAGCTCGGAGTGTCGCGATACCTCGAAGTGTCGCGATAGGTCGTGGGGTGTCGCGATACCTCGGAGTGTCGCGATAGCTCGGAGTGTCGCGATAGGTCGTGGGGTGTCGCGATACCTCGAAGTGTCGCGATAGGTCGTGGGGTGTCGCGATACCTCGGAGTGTCACGATAGCTCGGGATATGGTGAATTTTTCTGTTCTATCTAGTGTTCCTGGGAGCTCTAGGCCTGCGCAGTGTCGTGGTGCACTCAGAATCATGATTGGGTGAAATTTTCGGAGTGTCGCGATAGCTCGAGCTCAACGCCTCGGGGACTATGCAGACAATTTCTGTACCTGCTGAGCTTGCTGGAGATGATGATGGAGCTGCCACCTGCAAGAAACATGCAAAAAACACACAAAAGACAAGCACGCACAATCGCTCTCTCTTAAACTCGCACACAACAAATGAGGGAATGATAAGGAAGAGGGAATATGTAGTGGAGAAGGAGGTGGAGGTGGAGATGGAGAAGGAGGTGAAGATGAAGATGGAGATGGGGAAAAATCAGAAATTTACCTACTACTTACCATTCCAACGCGTCCTCTCTACGTCTTACCATCACACGCTCGTCCTCAAAGCTCGATCCCCGGCAACGGCGCCAAAATTTAGTGTAGCTCAGTGATGAGTAGCACCTCCTTTAATGTCAATCCGGGAAGACATGAGGATGGTATGAAGACCACGAGCAAGTGGAAGCACAAGTGCGTGAGTGAGAAGCACACAAGCATGCACACACATACACACACACGCGCACACACGGTAAGAACAAAGAGAGTAAGACAATGGAATCACTTCTATTGCAAGAAAGTTCTCATACAAGCTCAAACTACAAGAAGCTAACCCCAAAAATGAGCTCTCTAGCTCTATTTATAGTTTTTGACTAGCTTTGGCCCTGTCCAGACCTAGTGTCCGGCCTAGTTAAAAATTAGGTTCCAGGGCTTATTTGAGGGCTCAAACGAGATCTAAAAATTATGAAAATTGGCAGGCAACTACTTCTAAGGCTCCCCAAGCTTGAGGACTCCTCGGCTTGTACAAAATGGAGCTACAAAAAGGGTGAAATGATATTTACAAGGGTTTTTAGTGATGAGAATCACTTAAAAATGATGTAAGGGTTTTGAAAAAAAATGAAGGGTTGCCTTAGTGCTAGATCTGCATGTGTGTCCGTACTTGCTTCTTCCCGTATATTGTCAACAGTAGTGGACTCAGATGTTTGGTACTTTGATAGTGGGGCGACCAAACATATTACCTCGCAGCGCAGTTTCTTCTCTTCACTCGAGCCTGCCCCTACAGGGAATATTGTCACATGCACCAACAACTCCTCTTATCCTGTTATGGGAGTTGGTAAGATCATTCTGACTAGTGCTGATGGTAGTTCTTTCACCTTGTTAGATGCTTTATTTGTGCCAGGGATCAAGAAGAATCTCTTATTAGTTTTTGCATTAGCCAAGATTGGCTTGGTTGTGAAATTTATTGATGACAGATGTAGAGTTCATGATCTATTAAATGGCGATGTTATTATTGCATCTGGCATTTTATGTCGTGGGCTGTATAAGCTCATAGACTATGAAAGATCTGTGAATGATTCGACATGTGCAGTTCATGATTCTAAGGCTATGTCAGATGCAAAGCTTTGGCATGCACGCTTTGGTCATCTTAATTTTGCTAGTTTGCTACGCCTATAGAAATTTGATATGGTGTCTTCTTTGCCCAAGCTTGAGTCACCTGGAAAACATGTATGTGAAGGATGTATTTTGGGCAAAATGCAGCGTTCCTCCTTTCCAAAAGATGGTTCAGTCCGGGCTACGCAGAAATTGCAGCTTGTACATAGTGATGTCTGTGGTCCTATGCAGACAGCCTCTTTTGGAAATTACCTTTACTTCGTGACTTTCATTGATGATTTTTCCAGGCATGCATGGGTATATCCACTCAAAGCAAAGTCCGAAGTGTTCATGTGCTTTAAACAGTTTTTGATTTTGGCGGAAAATTTGTCAGCATGTAAAATGGGCACCCTCGGTTCTGATCGAGGGGGGGAATATATGTCTTCTGATTTTAATGCATTTCTGGCTGAACGGGGGATAAAACACCAGTGTACAGTGCCGTATACACCTCAACAGAATGGAGTTGCTGAACGAAAGAACAGGTCTCTCATGGAGATGGCGAGGTGTATGGTCAAGAGTCAGGCTTTACCTCATAGTTTCTAGCTTGAGGCTGTCATGTGTGCAGCATATGTACTGAACAGGTGTCCCACTAAAGCGCTGCAGTCTATCACTCCATATGAGGCTTGGCATGACCGCAAGCCATCTGTTGCTCATCTGCGTGTTTTTGGTTGTTTGGCATATGCACTAGTGCCTGAAAAACATCGCAGAAAATTGGATGATAAGGTAGTAAAATGTATTTTTGTTGGGTACAGTTCTGAAAGTAAAGGCTATCGTCTGTATCATCCACAGACTAAATGCATTCTGGTTAGCCGTGATGTTGTCTTTGTGGAAGATGCTATTCAGCCATTGCTTTCATGTACTAAGGAGACATCTGTTAGCTCCAAAGACATGTATGATACTTTGATGCCTCTTTTTACAGGTGGACAGTCTAGTGCTGGTCCTAATGAGGCAACTTTTCAACCTTTGCAGGTTTCATATGATGATGTAGATCATTCTATTTCTCATGCAGATTTACATGATGCACTCGTTGATGAGAGAGCTGATATTGACAAAATGGCTGGTGCAGACTTTGCGTGATAGCAAATTAGATGCACCTTTGTCATATCGTACTCGTTCAGGCTCTCATAGTGCCTCCTTTGCATCAGATTGCTATGCTATGGATGCATCTAGTCTTTGTGATGAGAATGATCCTGTTTCTTTTGATGAAGCACAGAATTAAGAAAATTGGATGGCTGCTATGCAATCTGAATATGATGCTATAATGAAGAATGGTACATGGTCTTTATGTGACTTTCCTCCTCGCAAGAAGGCCATTGGCACTGAGTGGGTATACAAGCTGAAGCGTAAACCTGATGGTACAGTTGACAGGTATAAGGCTAGGCTTGTTGCAAAGGGTTATGCGCAAGAAAGAGGCATTGATTTTGATGAGACCTTTGCACCTACATGCCGTATGACTACTGTTCGGAGCATTTGTGCACTTGCAGCCCATCATGGTTGGAATGTACATTAGGTGGACATTAAAACAACATTTCTGAATGGTGACTTGCATGAAGAAGTGTATTTTTTTCAGCCCCGTGGCTTTGTGCAGAAAGGGCATGAAAACCAGGTGTGTAGGTTAAAGAAGGCATTATATGGTTTAAAGCAAGCACCACATGCTTTGTATGAGAAGATACATGCCTATCTGGTTGCACATGGTTTTGAGAACAGTCCAACTGAAAGCACCTTATATGGTAAGCGTGCTAATGATGTGCTTCTGATCATTGTTGTCTATGTTGATGACATGCTGCTCACTGGTCCTATTCAGAAGCATATTGCTGATTTCAAGGCTGATTTGCATGCCTCATTTGAGATGTCTGATTTGGGGCATTTGCATCACTATTTGGGCATTCAGTTTATGCAAGTTGATGGTGGAATGGCTTTGTGTCAAACGAAATATATTGACACATTATTGCAGCGTTTCGGCCTTGAAGACTGTAAGCCTATATCCACTCCTATGGAGACAGGTTTACGATTGAGTCTTCATGATGCTGGAGATGCATTTGATGCTGTTCTCTATCAGCAGGCTGTTGGATGGTTGATTTACTTATGCATTACTCGGCCAGATATTCAGTTTGCTATCTCACAGATGAGCAGGTTTATGCATTGCCCAGGAGTCATGCATTGGAAGGCGGTTAAGCGCATCTTTCGCTACTTGAGTGGTACTCGGCTACTTGGGTTGTTTTATCCCAAGGGGGGATCACTACCGCCAGATTTGTATGCTTTTTCTGACTCAGATTGGGCTGGTTGCTATGACACTCGTGTGTCCACCAATGGTTTTTGCTTCATGCTTGGTAGCTCATGTATATCTTGGTTGAGCAAGAAGTAGCCTACTATGGCCACTTCTAGTTGTGAGGATGAGTATAGGGCAGCTTTCAGACTGTTGAGTGTGTGTGGCTCAGACGCCTTATGGCTGATTTGGGTGTTGGCCAGTCTTTTGCCACCACCATCTTCACTGACAATCAGAGTGCATTGGCAGTTGCGAGGAACCCTGTGTTCCATGCTCGCACTAAGCACATTGAGGTGCATTATCACTATGTCAGGGAGAGGTTCTCTGCTGGGGAGATCAGCTTGGCATATGTGCCCATGCAGGAGAACATTGCAGACCTTTTCATGAAGCCTCTGCCTAGGGAGAAGTTTGAAGATTTCCGCAAAGCTTTGGGCTTACTTCCTTTTGTGGAGTGATTTCCACATAGCTTGGCACTTCCTTATACATGAGTGCCAACTCCTTGGTCACCGCATCACTCCCAAGGGGGATTTGTTGATATATTTTAGGTAGTGATGTGTGTGAACACACTAGGACCACCGGGGCACTTTTTTCCCTCTTTAGGAGGTTTTTTTCCCCCGGCTTGTATATACGCCGATTGCCCTAATGGGCTACTTATCTTTGTACATTCTCTAGTAATACATTCAGTCTTGTATGTTGTGCTCCAAGCTTCTTCTTCTTCCTTGTGCTATTCACGTGCTTCCGCAGACATCTATCTCCAACATGTTCCATCATGCTTACACTTTATCTTGTATATCCTCTTAGTGCAATTGGTCTTTTTTTTAGGAGGCAAGTCACATAAAGACCAGGTACCATTCTTCAGAATAGCATCATATTCTGATTGCATAACAGCCATCCAATTTCTTGAATTTTGTGCTTCATCAAAGAAATAGCACCATTCTCATCACAAAGACTAGATGCAGCCATAACATAGCAACTTGATGCGAAAGAAGCACGATGAGAGCTTGAACGAAAATGATATGACAGAGGTGCATCTAATTTTCTATCACGCAAAGTCTTCACCAACCATTTTGGCATAGCTTTTTCCTCCTCAATATCAGCTCTCTCATCAACAAGCGCATCTTGTAAATTTGTATAAGAAATGGAATGATGTGCATCATCACATGAAACCTATAAAGGTTGAGAAATTGCCTCATTTGGACCAACATTAGACTTTCCACCTGTAAAAAGAGGCCGCAAAGTGTCATACATATCTTTGGAGCTAACTGATGTCTCCTTAGTACATGAAAGTGATGGTTGAATAGCATCTTCCACAAAAACAACATTAGAGCTAACCAAAATGCATTTAGTCTATGGATGATACAAATGATATCCTTTGCTTTTAGAACTGTACCCAGCAAAAATACATTTCACTACTTTATCATCCAATTTCTTGCGTTGTTTTTCATGCACTAATGCATATGCTAGACAACCAAATACATGCAGGTGAGCAACAGATGGCTTGCAACCATGCCAAACCTCATATGGAGTGATAGATTGTAATGATTTAGCAGGACATGTGTTAAGTACATATGCCGCACACATAACAACCTCAAGCAAGAAACTATGTTGTAAGGCTTGACCCTTGACCATACATCTCGCCATCTACATGAGTGACTTGTTCTTCCTTTGTACAACTCCATTCCATTTAGGTGTATACGACAGTGTCACTGATGTTTTATCCCAGGTTCAACAATAAATGCATAAAAATTAGAAGATATATATTCCCCCCCTCGATCAGAACAAGAAGAGTGGCTTTACATGCTAGTGCATACAATTACGAGAGCATGGTTCTTTTTGAAAAGTTCTTTGCCAAGGATAATGGAGGCATGTGCATGACATCCATTAACTATGCATAGAGATTCTATCCCTTAAAATGCATGCATAGGTGCATGATTACAAAGGTAAATGCACACATATGGGCACACAAGTAAGTATCAAAATGCCCAAGGAAAACCTCAATGATGGATGAGATGGGATAGCCCAAGCCTACTTCATCCCCATGAGAACACTCAAGCAAAGTCAAGGGATTGGATAGAGCTTAACTTTCAGATAAGTATCTGCACTCTTTTCTTTTCTTTTTAAACCATGGAGCATGCATTGCATGTTTTAATAGAGATGAACTTGGAAGTGGATTAGCTTTAGATGGCCTATTTTTCTTGGTCACTTGTATAGTTAGTCATGGAAATAATATGCATATGCATCAAATCCATATGACTCAGGAAAAGAAAGATTGGTTGTGCATGATCATTGCTATGATTTAAGAAGTATGCACCCAATGCATTATGGAAGTCAACATGCACAAAAAGAAAGCTACATAGAGAATTTGCACCATCATTGGAATGAACAAAGTTCCAATTTGGAACTTTTGCAAGATTTAAGGAGGCGTTTAGTTTTTGAACCTCATGCATGCTACAACTTTTCTAATAAAGGTGTAAACATTTGACATACACTCGTATGCATATGGAACATATAATGTGCGTTTTTAAGTTGAGAGGGAAATTAAGTTCCTGAAGTTAAGTCTAAGTAGGATTTGAATTTATTAGGATCTACGAATAATGGTGATGATGCCAATTGGCCATTATAAACCATTTAATTCCTTTATTTTTGACTTGGTAATAAAAAGCCAAATAATCTTAAATACATTAAGCTTAAATCCCTCTTATGGAATTTTAAATTCCATAAAAACCCATGGCATGCCTGATCAGAACGACCATAGAATTAAGTTGATAAGAAAAAAAATTTTCTTCTTAAGACCACAATGCAATGGTGGTAACTTAGAGTGGGTATTATCAAGCTCTAAGGAATAAGAAATAAGAGAATCCATAGTGTTGGAAGATGAAAGTATCGATTCTCCTATTCAAAAAAGTTCTTTGTTTTAGAGAACGAAAGAACTATTCAGAGCTTTACATAATTCTTCCAAGCAAATGGAAGGTGTGAAGAGAAGGTAAAACTTAAGGGTTGTAATAAACTCTAAGTACCATTTTCACATTTTTTAGAATTAAAAGACTATTTAAATGATAAATGGTATTGCCATCTACTTCAAATTAAAGGTATCATTGGAAAAACAATTATTCTTCTTTCATATTATTCATTATGTCAAAAGATAATAACTAGTTGAGTATAAAATATCTCTATTATCAAGTGATATGAAAATGATCTATATTTGAACAAAGGTATAATTGAAAGTCCAATCTTTGACATTAAGTCTTGCCAAGTTGCAATTACAATTGACACTTGGTAAGTTGAAAGTCCATTGTAACATAGGCACCTCATATGCTTTGAAATGGAAATAAAACTTATAAATCTAAGAAGTAAGACTAACAGAAGGTTTGATCCCAAGCTTACAACTAAAGTTTGTTGGAGGAGATGGTGGATAATCACAAGAGATGAATTGGTGCAGCTAAAACCTACTTCACATCTACTATAAGTGATGGCTAGAGAGTGTTGTTGGCCTCTTTAACTAGCTAATAAGCATAAATAATCACATATGTTGCTTGGAAGATGATCCACTAATGACAGGATCAAAACAGATAGGTAGGCATATGATCCAAGGTCCAAAAACTTGCTATTTTGGTTGATACACCTACTCAGAGTTTTGAACCACAATTGATAAAATTCCTTTTGGGGAACTTCAATTAGCTTAACAAGCTACCAATCATGAGTGATATCATTTAAAATGATGGAGTATATGCAGAGAAATATGTTTAACAAATTGATCATGCATTTGGACATTTACGGGCCTTGAAAGTCACAGAACAATGAGCAAAGATTGATTAATATTTGATGATTGCGAGAAGCATTACTAATGAAACTTTGTAGGATTAAAATAGTGTTGGCAGTAGCCTTGGTACATCAGGACCTACAAGACGTGAAAGTCAAAGAAGGGAGTCAGAGCGAAGGGACAGCACAAGCAAACAGGGCAGTCAAAGAAGATCTGGCAAGTAGGCCAATATTTTTTCAAGACATTTTATCAGAGAGATGGACATGCAGGGAAGAAGAGCAAGTAGGGAGCTTGAAGATATGTATGGCAGATCACTAGAAGAAATCCCTACAACAATAGTGATTTTTATCACTAATAATCATTGTAAATCTCATTTCACATTTTTGTAGCTCCATTTTGTGCAAGCCAAGGAGTCCTTGAGCTTGAGGAGCCTTAGAAGTAGTTGCGTACCAATTTTCATAATTTTTAGATCTCGTTTGAGCCCCCAAATAAGCCCTAGAACCTAATTTTTAACTAGGCCGGACACTAGGTCTGGACAGGGCCAAAAGCTAGTCAAAAACTATAAAAGGAGCTAGAGAGCTCATTTTTGGGGGGTAGATTGTAATTGAAACGAACTTGTAAGAGCTTTTGGAAGTAATCTAAAAACTCCATTGATTCTCACTCTTTGTCTTACTGTGTGTGCGCGTGTGTGTGTATGTGTGTGCATGCTAGTGTGCTTCTCACTCACGCACTTGTGCCGCCACTTGCTCGAGGTCTTCATACCATCCTCTCGTCTTCCCGGATTGACATTAAAGGAGGTGCTACTCATCATTGAGCTACACCAAATTTTGGCGCCGTTGCCGGGGATCGAGCTTTGAGGACGAGCGTGTGATGGTAAGACGTAGAGTTGACGCGTTGGAGTTGTAGGTATTTTCTTCACTCTCATCGATTTTCTTTTACTTTCTTCACCATCTTCATCACCATCATCATCATCACCATCTTCCACCTCCATCTCCATCATCGCGAAAATTTCAGTTTTTTGACTATATCCCCATCTCCACCTCATTTCCCTCATTTCACTTGTGAGAGAGAGCGAGAGAGCGAATTTGCATGTGCTGTTTTTTGCATGTTTTGTGAGCATTCTGCAGGTACAGGCCGCATCATCATCCCCAGCACTCTGCGCAGGTACGGAATTCTGAGTAACTGTCTGTGTGTCGCCGAGCTCTGTCAATCGCGACCGACAGAAAAATTGCTCTAATTGCTAAACAAAGTGCATATCCATGACCTACAGGCCTAGAGCTTCCCAAAAACGTGTTTAGATTTTTGAAATTCCACAGATTTTTGTCAATCGCGATCGCTCTGTCAATCGCGATCGACAAACCACGACGGACAGACCTGTCAATCGCGATCGACACGTCAATCGCGACCGACAGCCCACGACGGCTCTGTCAATCGCGACCGACAGAGTCAACGACCGATTGACCACGACCGACTGACCATACGCGTGACACGTGTCAATCGCGATCGAGCCATCAATCGCGATCGACTCATCAATCGCGACCGACACAGTCAACGACTGTTTGACCACGACGGACAGACCACGACGGCTCTGTCAATCGCGACCGACACGGTCAACGACTGTTTGACCACGATCGACAGACCCTCGCGACCGGCCTGTCAATCGCGATCGACGCATCAATCGCGATCGACAGAGTCAACGACGCTTTGACCACGATTGATTGACTTTTCGGCCACGTGTCAATCGCGACTGACCAGTCAATCGCGATTGACAGCCACGACGGACCCGTCAATCGCGATCGACACGTCGATCGCGACTGACCTGTCAATCGCGACCGACAGACTTTGCGAACGCGTTAGAAGGGCAAATTAGGTCAAATTTCTAAGGCAAAATTATTGGTCTAAATTGTGATTAAGTGTGGGACAAACATTAGGGTGTGGTATTGCATCGCGAGGCCGTGCCACAAGTTACTCGAGTAATCCTGTTTGATTGTTAGCTCGTTTTGAATCCTGATTTAACCCCCTAAACCCTGAACAGTCATACCTTTTTCATATGAAATCCGATTTTTGAGCTCTTGGGCTTGTTGGAAAGCTCGTGGCATATACTACACGCCCTCAACTGTTTTTTATAAAGATAATGCGTTGATTTTCAGAGAGGGTATTTTGAAGTTGACCATACCCAGGGGGCTCAAAGTCAGGGGTCTTTAGAATTATTTTCCTAAAAGTCACAATGCAAATATGTGTTTATGTTACATGAATGAAAGTGGTTGGTTGTGTCCTTTGAATCTAAGCATTGAGCTAACCGTGGGACTTTTATAGGTCCATTGAGAGCAACAGAGAGCGTACAAAGCAAGGTTTCTTTGCAAGCTTGAGAACCGGGTTCTTGAGCACCATAAAGCAAGGGATCAACCAGTAAGGTTGGAATACTTCTCAACTCCCTCTGTCATTTCCTAGCTCAAGCTAAGAACGAGTAGAGGTAGGAGTAAGTCAGGTTGACGATAGGCAGTTATCAAGCTGAAGACTACCAAAAAAACTCAAGTTCAAGTGAAAAACATACTCTCTGTACTGTCGATAACCTAAAGGAAAAGAATCTAACGTGGAACGATCAACCTAAAGTACGAAGAACATTCAAGTGTTCCTGACGACGTGATATCAGACAAGACCATAAACACAATAATTAACTAAAAAGAATCAAGTGACTGGTACCAATTGATCGGCAACGAGGTTGTACTCTGGAAAAAAATTGGGCTAATCAGTTAGGCATATGAACCTTAGATCAGGACGACACCTAGCAAGAGAGAGACAAAGCCTTAGGTCTTCAGAGGCTAGTGTCAATCACACTGCAAGGTCTTGGGCCCAGCAGTTGAGCCACCACTCATACTACCCTAGCTCTGAGACCAGTGAGTCAGAAATGTCTCAAGGCATGGACAGACCCACGGGAAGTTCAGGAGTGCCTTATTTGTACAGGGTAGAAGGCCCCTACAAAACACAGCTGGAATATCTTAGGACCAACCGACTAGGTGCTAGCATCTATGAGGACGGCCTTGGAAGATCTGTGGTCCAGATTAAAAACCCTGATCAATCCATTGGACTAGAACACCCAGCTGTCAAGTTTGAAAATGGTGCATACCTGGACAAAGAAGGAACTATATATGTAGTCACTAGTCACCCGGATAGGACAGATGACTTTGGGAATGTAATCTCAGAAGCGGACTTAGGTGACCTGGAACAAGGGAACATGGGTGCGGAACCTAGAACCCCTCGAGGTAAATCAGTTCTCACTAGGATTATCACGCCTGAATGGGTCCCCCAAGACAACAAGAGCATAGAGTTGCTCCTCAATCGAGAAACTGATGAAGCCTTTTGGAGGTATAAGTCTAATCAGCCAACAGACATAGGAAATATCATGATCTATGAGCTTAAGGATCCGGATAGCCCAGGCAGAGTGACCTACTTAGATCATGCTTCAGAACGGATCTTTGTGGTGACAGAAAATGATAGGCATGCCTACACTTGGAAGGGTGAATTTATTTTCCCCCAACCAAGATCAAATGTATCCTATGGTCACCCTGGGGCTGGAACTTCCCAAGCTCATGGTACGCAAAGAGACAGAAGTAGGGATAGACCGGAAGTAAGCTTTGCCAACCCTGTAGGCACAGAAAGAACGAGAACGGAGACGAATAGGGTAGAACCTCCTGAGATACATAGAGCCCACAGGAACCACAGAAATGTAGATGGATTCCCTCTGCCGAGGCCTAGAGAGCACGCAAGAACTTTGAGACCCACCCAGCTAGTTAAGTCCATGAAGAATTACTTTGACGGCACAGGAGATCCCTATGATCATGTGGCAGAGTTCAAGCAAGTCTTGAGAGCTGAACAAGTGGAAGATCTGTTCACGCAGTACAATGCCTTCGGTCTAACCCTTAGGAATACGGCACTTACATGGTTTCAGCCATTAGATGAGCGTCAGTTCAGGAGCATAGACCAACTCCTAGAGGCATTCATTGTAGAGTTCTCTAAGAGCGGCATAAGACACAATACCTCCTCACTGATCCACAGCTTCAAACAGACCCCCCAAGAGACTGTCAGATTGGCCGGAAGAAGGTTTAGACAATATCTGGAAAGGTGCCCTATTTCGGAGTTACCCACATCTGCTAAACAAGTGGCCTTATTCCTTGATGGATTGCTGAGTACGAAATTGAGATCCTATGTGTATCTGAAGGACCCTAGGACTATAGAAGAATGTGTACGCATGTGCATTGACATTGAGGATAACCTAGGGGAAGAGCTAGAGCTTTCCAAAATCTACAAAGATTCAGATAGTGCATCTAGCCACTCTTCCACGCAATCTACATCAATTGAGGAACTCGCGGAAAAAGTAGCTCAGAAATTAGGTGTAACTAGCAAACAAATCCCAAGGTTTGCCCCTGTGAAAAGATGCTATACATGCGGAGGTGACCATATGGCGAATGTCTGCCCTATTATGGCTCAGCCCCAAGTAAACCCTAGTAGCCAGTACTGCACCATAGAACGGAGATACACCAATCACACCGCACAAGATTGCCCATACAACAAGCAGGCAGTTAGGCAACCCTACCCGCAGCCGTACCAACAAGGTAGATACCAAAACCAAAATCCACCACCACAATATGCTAGACCCCAACAAACCTACCAACCACAATATCAGGCCCAACAGAGACCCCAACCGGTACTAGCTCAACAGCCCCCAAACCCCGCTAACATGATTCCAGTAAAGTATGCTGTTGCAGAAGAAAACCTGAATAGGGCCATAGTACCAGTAACCCCATTGATCTCAGAAAGTGACCCAAGTGACCATAGCTTTGATTCTACACATGTCGATAGTCCCCAGGCTTACTACATGCAGTCTCCAGAACATGGTGAGTCTTACTATAGTGAAGAACTAAGTGAACCTAGTTGGGAGTCAGATTACACGAACGTCATGTATGCAAACCCCAACCCCAGGCCTCAACCTAGGCAAGTAAGACCTCCATTCCCAAGAGGACCGTGCTACAGATGCCAGGGAGATCATCTCATTCGTGATTGTCCCTTGCCCCCACCTACACAACCCCAGTCAGTGACTATCCAAGGTTTTTGCCAAGATTGTGGAAAAGAGCATCTTTTACGAGATTGCCCAAAGAACCCCAATAATATGCCAAAAATCACTCCGATCAATGTGATTGGTTTGGTTGTAGATTCCTCAGGAAGCGTCACTTCCACTGCACCAGTGCAGGTAGTCACTAGAGCTCAGGCTTTGCAGCAAAACCAAGAGACAAACCAGGGTAAGAACTCAGAGGCTAGTGAAACCGAGAGCATAACAAAGAAAAGGACTAGAGCATGGAAAGATAGTCGGGAAAGAATGAAAAGATAATGGGCTAAAAAGATGAGTGAACTTGAGGAAAGCATAAGAGAAACCAAAGCTAGGATAACTGAAATCACCTCTCAAATCCCCTCTCACAATACCCCGCCGCCACCCCTCCCATCTCCATCTGACCCACCACCTTCCCCACCACGTCATATGATTCCACCACCCCCTAGGGTAGGATCAGTATTAGCTGATCCCACTCCTGAAGACATAGACATGATGCTCAAAGCATATCAGGCCAGAATCCAAGAAGGGCCGAACGTCACGGATCATGCCAAGTGCTATCCTAGAGCTGACCTAGAGATAGAAAGAACCAAACTGTGCGCGAAAATGGTCGCATTGGCTCAGACTATGTTTGAAGCCAGCCGCCTTTTCAATTACTCGGGCTCAGCCAAAACGCAATTACACTTGGATGGATTCCTAGAGAAATTAGAAAGAATAATTGCAAGATCTGCCAAGGACGAAAAAAATCAAGAGAGAGAGAAGGCAAGCAAAAATATGGATCCTTCCCCATCCGAAGTGTATGTGGCCAATTCCCCTAAACCGGACAACTTCCCCTCCTTAGAAAGAATAGAGAGGCCAATGGCACAGTCAGAAAAGGAACCTACCCCTCAAAGAAAGGAAAGGACAAGAGAACGGATAAGCCAGCCGCTTCAGGAAGCCCATGTGCCTCCTCAAGGAGCCTATCTTCCTCCCCAAAGGTCACAGGAGCCTCCCTCGAAAGCCTATGTACCTCCACAGGTAACCCACATTCCTTCCCAGAGAGCGTATGAGCCTGTTCGGAAAAGTAATAGCATAAGTAATCCTCCCCAAGAAGCTTGTGCTTCAGCTATCTATGACAACGAGGAAAGAGCCAACGATAGAATAAGCCCTCCTTCCCAGGTAGCATATGTACCTAATTCTACGGAGCCAGACACTTCTTCTTCTATGAATCGGTTTGCACCAGATTTCCTCCGAGAGATTCAAGAAGACAAATGGGATAACGAAAGCGAGGTCGCCCCTCCTTTTGAACTTGTGGACGATGCACACGACCAATTCCCACAAGACATCCCATCTATTTACGGGGAACATGAGAGTGCTGAATCTCATGAGAGATTGGACTTTGAGTCTAATTCCATACAGGAGCTACCCCACTTCACAGGCCCATGGGAAGCAAAGTCCACATGTATGAGAGCACCCACAGTCATGGTAAGGAACGACGACTCAGTCATACCGAGGAACACGGAGGTAGTAACGAACACCAAGGTGCAACGCGATCTCACTTTGGAAGAGCTGCCTGAGGATAGACCAAACGCGCGGAAATATGTGGCTAGTCAAGTAACTGAAACTGCAAAACCTCGTTCCCGGTTAGGATCCCATAGGACAGTACCGGAAATTCCCTTGGATAAGATAGGAGATATGTGTGAAGGTGAAGAGGGGAACACCTACCTTCCCATCACCTACCAGGACTACACCACGAAGGCAATTTTGGACTCAGGTGCAGGAGTTGCAATTGCCACTACCTCCTTATGGAAGCGTTGGGGCAAGCCGGCACTCAGGCCGACGAGAATGAAATTGCAAATGGCCGATGGTCACATAGAGAGACCCCTAGGATTGCTAGAAGGAATAACTCTCACCACTTGTGGTGTCGAGTTTGAACATACCTTTGCCATATGTGACTTCAGCAAAAATCATGCCTATGAGATGATTTTGGGAAGACCATTCATGCGACAGTTGCAAGTGGTACAGGATTGGGGAACCAATTCTTTGTACTTGCAACACTTAGGTGTTACAACCAAAGTCAATCTCAAGGATTATTCTCATAGAGATGTCCCTCCTATCCAATGGAATCCCATCCATAGAGCCAAAGATGATACAGAATCGGTGCATTCCATAGGGTCTGGATCCTCATGGATGCACGAAGACACTCACTTATGGATGTGCAAAGTAGCAGTGGAGGAAGAGAAAAGAGAAAAGGCCAGAGAAATAGGTGCAAACGAAACCCATAGACCCATTCAAGACCCAGCCTATGCACCTGTAGTTTTTCCAGACGAAGAATTTGAACCTCACGGTTGGGCAGAAATTTTAGCAACAATGGACGTAGCCATCAATGAAGAACAATGGACACCTCACTGTGATGAGGATGGCTATGATATTTCAGTCTTCTCCATAGAGCCAATCATGGGAGAAGCAGTTCTAGAAGAATGCGAACCTAGCCCTGATGCATTTGAGGATGCAAGTGACTCCGATCTAGAGTCAATCATTATGGACCCACCATTTGCATCAGATGAAGAATACTTCCATGAAGTAGAATTTCAACCCCAGAGGCATGGAGAGGTTACAAATGATGTAAGATTAGCAACGCATATGACCCCTAAGGAAGAAGGGAAGAAACGAAAGAAGAGAGAAGCCTTACCAGAAGAGGAAGAATCTTTGTTTGAGGTCCCAGAAAATTTTAAGAAGTACGAGATAGATGACAGGAGAGTCATGATAAGAATGCCTAAACGAGAGGCACAATCAGGAGAGGCCTATGATAACAAAGAAACCACCAAGAAAATAGTAGTGGCCATAGAAGAAGGAGAGGAGAGATGCACGTATATAGGCCATGACCTGACAGAAGGAGAAGAGTACGAATTGATTGCCTTGCTAAGAGAATACAGAGATGTATTCGCTTGGAGTTACAAGGATTTGAAAGGGGTTGACCCAGACATATGCTCACACACTATTCCCATGACCTCAGATGCCAAACCCTCTAAGCAAAAGCCTTATACATATAACGATAATTACGCTGCTAAGATCAAGGAAGAGATAGATAGACTGGTCGAAGCCGGATTTATCTATGAGATTGAGCACACCGAATGGGTATCCCCCATCGTGGTGGTGCCCAAGAAGAATGGCAAACTGCGCGTGTGCATTAACTTGAAAAAGGTTAATGCAGCTACAATTCGAGATAACTATCCGCTTCCCATCACAGAACATCTCTTAGAAAGAGTGGCAGGCAAGGAAGTGTACAACTTCCTTGATGGATTTTCTGGCTACAATCAAGTAGCCATAGCTCCAGAGGATCAGCATAAGACAGCCTTTGCCACAGAATGGGGCATTTTTGCTTTTAGAGTAATGCCATTTGGGCTTACCAATGCACCAGCCACCTTCCAGAGGCTGATGTGCCATGTGTTTAAGGAGTTCCTAAGGAAGAGTTTAGAAGTCTATGTTGATGATCTTTGTGCTCATTCCAACGTTAGGCAAACCCATATTCCTGAACTCAGACAAATCTTTGACAAATGTAGAGAATATCAAGTCTGCCTAAACCCAGAAAAGTGCGTTTTTATGGTCAGACAAGGCAAGATTCTAGGACACATAGTGTCAAAGAATGGCATATCTACCGATGAAGAAAAAGTGAGAGCCATAGCAGAGCTACCTAGGCCAAAGAATGTCAAGGAAGTACAAGCTTTCATGGGGCATTGTGGTTATTATCGACGATTTATACACATGTATGCTGTCATTGCAAAGCCCATGTACGGACTTCTGACAAACTTTGAGTGGACGGATGAATGTGAGAATTCCTTCCAAGAGCTTAAACGAAGATTGTGTTCAGCACCAATCTTGACCACGCCAGATTGGAATAAGCCATTCCATGTTCATGTGGATGCATCCAATTATGCTATTGGATGTGTGCTCGCACAACCTACTGGTGAAGGTAATATGGATCTTCCAATTGCCTATGCCAGTAGACAATTGAATGCGGCTGAACGGAATTACACCACTACAGAGCGCGAAGGATTAGGCATGGTTTATGCAGTCAAAAAACTTAGACACTATTTGCTTGCAAATAAGTTTAAATTTTTTACTGATCATCAGGCATTGTTGTACCTAGTAAACAAGCCATGCAATACAGGTAGATTAGTAAGATGGTTTCTCTTGCTAATGGAATACGAATTTGAGGTTGTGGTAAGGAAAGGTAGGACTCATTTGAGAGCCGATCATCTCTCTAGGCTCACATCGGGAGAAGCCCCACAAGGAGTGTCAGATGACCTTCCTGATGCTTACTTGTTTAATTTGGAAGTTATACCGCAATGGGCCAAGCCAATAGTACCAGTATTGACATACGGGCCTAATCATCCAGTGGTGAACACACGGAATAGAGAGATCGTAAAAGCCCAAAAGTACCATATCATGGCAGGAAGCATGTACAAGCACACAGATCAAGGGATCTTGGCTTGTTGCGTAGAAGAGGATGAGTACGCTAAATGGTTGCAATTAGCACATGTAGGTGCGGTAGAGCAACACCATTCAAAGCAAAGAACTTTGCAGACTCTAAAGAGATTCGGAGTGCATTGGCCAACTATGGAAGCTGATGTCCAAAAGTGGTGCAAGGAATGCCCAATCTGTTGCACTAAATCACCAGTGGAACATGCCACTCTTTATCAAGTATCCATTGTGCCAGATTGGAGTGAACCTCTAGTATCATTCTTGAGAACAAACACATTCCCTCCAGACATGACTCTAGCTAGGAAAAGGAGTTTAGAACAAGAAGCCCAAGATTACTCACTTATAGGTGATAATCTATATAAGCGCGGTAAAGATGGTTACCTGAGGTTATGTGTCCATGAAAGTGAATATATCAAAATCTTGGAGACTGCTCACCAAGGTGTAGCAGGAGGACACTTTGGACCAGATCGGGTAATCAAGGCGATACTATTTGCGGGCTTCTGGTGGCCTACCCTTCACATGGATGCACATACCTATGTGAAACGGTGCGATGTATGTCAGAGGACTCAGTATCCTATACGCAAAGATGAGATGCCACTGAAACCTATGATGGGTGGACGTGCATTCTCTAAGTGGGGAATAGACTTCGTAGGTCCTATTAACCCCCCAGCTAAGGGTTCTCATGCGGAATACATCATTGTGGCAACAGATTATCTCACCAAATGGGTAGAGGTAAAGGCTACAACCAAGAACGATGCTCAAACAACTGCCAAATTCTTGTTTGAGAATATATTCACGAGATATGGACTACCTATAGAGCTTGTAAGTGATAGAGGCACTCATTTCTTGAATGAAGTAATTGAAAATCTACTCCAAGAATTCTTGGTAATACACAAGAAGTCTGCCCCTTATCACCCTCAAGCTAATGGACAAGCTGAGAGCACTAATAAGATTTTATGCAATGTACTGACGAAATTAGTGAACACTAAACGCTCTGACTGGGACAAACAGCTACACCATGCTGTTTGGGCATACCGAGTTGCCTACAAAACGGTACTCCAAGCCACTCCCTTTCAGATGGTATTCGGTCAAAACGCTGTGCTACCCTTGGATTTCCTGATTCATACGTTGAAAGTAGCACAAGAGCACGAATGGACAGGTCACGAACTCTCCTCTAGGATCTTTGACCTTGAACGATTAGGGGAAACAAGACTAAGAGCCGCTGCAGGAATATATGCAGCCAAGAAGAGACAGAAGGCATATTTCGATGCCCATGTGAAGGATAAAGGCTTGAAAGCAGGAGATCTAGTCCTAGTCTATACACTCAAACAACACGCGAGGAAGCTAGAAAAGAGAGGCTATGGACCTATGATCATCAGTAGGATCTCCACAAGCGGAGCAGTACAATTGGCCACATTAGAGGGTGATGTTCTCCCTAACTATATTAGCTGTTGCAGAGTCAAGTTGTATCAGGAACCCCTCACGGAGGAAATGCTTAGCCGACTCAACACTGCTAAGCAACGCAAAGAGGAAGAAAAGAGAATTAGAGAAGAAGCTCAAGCAGAGGCTTTAGAACGCATCAGAAGGATGAAATTACGAAGGCAAGGTAGAGATCAGCCTGGAGCGAATGACTCTGCAGACCAAGGATTTCCCATAGCCATGTGTGAAGTTGCAGGAACAAGCTCGAATAGAATAATTGATAGACGTCCTTTCATAACCATAGACATAGGACAAGGAAAGAGTACAAGGACCGTAAGAGCCTTGATTGACTCAGGTGCTGCCACTAGCGCTGTTAAGTTGTCTTACTGTCAAGAGTTACAGTTAACTGTCCATCCTGTGGAAGCATACCTCATAGGATTGGGAGGCGTGGAAACCCCTTGCATGGGCGAGGTGGAACTTCCCCTCTACATTCACGAGGAGGCAATGACCGTTAAAGTACTAGTGTGTCAAGATGAGGATCTCACTGAACCTCTCGTCTTGGGTCAGGATTGGATCTATGACCAAGCAGTCAATCTAAACCTAAGAAGTGGACTTCTCCAGGTTTGGGTCAATCATAGTCGAGTTACAGTAGAATTAGACAATGGAGCACTCAAGGAACTAGGAAAGGCACAGACTCCTGGTCCTTCCAGGGGTACACATGAAGATGACCATGCTGTTCTTGTCCAAAACTATGTGTTGCAGAGGAATGATATTTGCAAAAAAGGAGTCAAGAATGCAACGGAACTCCCTTCTTTTCCAAAGGCTAGAAGGAGGCAGCAACCCAAGGTGGATCAAAGGCAGAAGAAGCAGGGTACCACCTATGTCAGAGATCAAAAGTACCTGCGCAGCAGAACAGCCCAGAAAATAGACCAGGTATGGGGGCGGAAAGGCGAACGACCGGTTGCACCACCGTCAACTACAGGGGCAAAGCCTCTTATTAGTGACCAACAACGCAACGCTAATAAGAAGTCTTTCAGAAATTCTTCTGCTAAAGTAAAATCTATTTGGGTGCCCAAGAAGTCGATGAAGGCAAGCCCACAATCAAGACAAATTTGGGTGCCTAAGGCTTGCTTGATGGCACAAGTAGCTACGCTGAGGCCACAACTTAAACAGCATAACGCAGCGACGCATACTGCCAGATTTCACTCGTTCTCGACACTCATGTACACACCAAAACCCAAGAGCGTACATGTAATCAATTGTAAATGGGTCCCAAAAAGGCCTCATCTTCAAACCACGACACCGAGAAGGCTCTGTAGAGACTCTCCGAAACCGAAGGCAAAGCCCACTCACTGCATTTGGCAGCCTAGGGCCTGTAATAAACCCCCCGACCCCAATTTGTAAATCCATACCTACTTACTACCTGCAGTAGTCTCCTAGGACAACACAAGCACTAAATACACACACTGTCTTCATGCACTTTCTAACCACTAACTCATCATCCACCTCATGTTAATGTTGTAACGGGGACAACAACGGATTTATTCTGTCCATTACGATGTTAACACTTGGTTCTATATTCTCACAGAACCAACCAGCGAACAGGGCCATGGCAGAAGCAGGTACTAGTTCTCAAGCCGGATCTGGTGCCCAAATTGTGGACATAGAAACACTTCTCCTTGAGCCACGTCTCACAGCGAGGCCGCAAGAACTTCAAGCAGTACATGTGCTCCCCATTCAGGATCCTCCTCAAGGACACACTTCTCAAGTAGGTAAGCATGCGCATTGGTTCAGTGATGTTGCTGGACCACTGGGCGATGGGACCTATTTCTGGGAAGCAGAATTGGAATTCAATGGCAAATGGGGTCGATACCACTTTTTTGCACGCGAGTTTGAAAGCTATCAAAATGCTGAAGTCATGAGATCAGTTTGGGTCAAAGCAGGTGTGGAAAGTTATTTCAGGACTCACTTACCAAAGCCGGATTTTTTACGATGTTCTTATCTGATCAGTACCATCACACCAAGCAGAGCCAAGGGCGGCGACAGCACCTTTGTGCTGCCATCACTGCTGCCGGGTAATGAGCTTAAAAGATTCAAGTTGACCCTCAATCTGGTAAGGGAAGCATTGGGTATGTATGGCATGCACATCCCAACAGAAAAGGAAACCATGGTTCCAGGTCGAATGAAGCACAAAGATCTTAATAAGCTGAAGGACATGGTTGCGATGACACCTACCATTGCGCTTCACCTGCGAACCATCATGCAACATTTTGCTTTTCCCGCCCAAGAACGCTTCACAATGCCCCCGAAAAAAATATGGTTCAGTTTATATCTAGCAGAAACCGAAAGCCTGCCCATCAATGTACCACACTGGATCATAGATCAGATCCACCTAGCGCATCAAAGGTGGAACAAAAAACAGAAGAATGTGCTCCACGGGTGTTGTGCTTTGACCAGAATAATCTATAGATGCTTGGCTTATGACGTGCCTGTTCAGCGGGCACTCGTATGGTCCCGAGTCCAAGAATTCCAGAGAAGACTATCAGCAGCAGGTCCCCCATCAAAGAAGATGAGGGGGGGAGTCCAACTACCCTGTGCTCAACCAAGGGGAGCTACCGCTACACCAGAAATCACTCCTCCCCAGACACAACGAGTTAGGCCATTCACAATCCGGTTACCAAGACCAAGCACAGAGGGGCCTAATCTGGTGTTTCCACCCATTCCATCCGATTTGGAATTTCCGCAGGGATTTACTCTTGAGGACCTCACGGATGAAGAAATTGCCAGATTAATCTATGACTCTAACCTCGAAGCCGAAGCAGCGCGAGCTCAGGAACCGCGACCCCAAACAACATCGGCCCCTACCCAACCACAAACTGTAGAAGTCGATGTAGATGAACAAGAGGCAGGAGGAGATGAAGAAGAGGCCGACGAAGAACAACATCAAGAATATGACGAACTCTCCGAGTTAGCAAGTGCCCCAGCATATTCGGCACAAATCAAGAGACTATATCGAACCATGCGACTGGTTCAGGAACAGCATCAGATGTCTCTAGAACAGGGCAAAAGACTCATGAACGACTTGCTAGCTGAGGAAGGTGTGGACGAGTTGTTCATTGAGTCCATGAACCTTCATGCCGACGCTGTAGGACTGGACGAGGCCATTCATGAGGCAATGGCCTACATCCACAGGTTTGAAAAAAGAGTTCCCGTTCGTCCCAGGAGGTCCGGAAAGCAAATTCACATCAATACATCAGCACCAGGCGAGGCAGCGCAAGCAGAAGAATATCAGGAAGCACCGTTGTCACCCCCATCCCCACCTCACACTACACAATTCACTCCACCACAGGACACTAACACTACCACATCCACTGCCACTACCGTGGTCATGGGCATCCCACTCTCTCCGGGAATCCAATACGGGGGAGTCACCATGCCCACCTTCACCACCCTGTTCACCGATGTCACATCCACTCCACCAACGATTCCCATCTACACCGTCACTCAAACAGTGGACACGATGGAAACATCACCTGCCACAGCACCGCTCCCTCCCCCTATGCCACCTTCATCACCCATACCCCCTCCACCCACATCTCCACGTACATCCACATCATTCACCTCTCCCATTCCCGCCCCCATTCCCCCTGCATCTTCACCCTTCCCATCATTATTTAATGTAAATAACATATTCTTAGCATTAAACCAATGTGTATACCAGCTCCAGCATGAATACAAAGCTCTGGACAACCGATATCAGAATCTGGAAACGCACCATCAAAACTTACAAAGACAATTTCTCATTCTACAAACAGAAAATGCAGAACTGAATCAACGCTACACGACGCTTGAGCAGGCTCACCAAACCTTATTGGCGGCACCCCAACCATCGACAGAATCAGGTGCCAAACAACTAGAAGCTTTGCTCGAGGTATACCAAGCCGATAATCTCAAAGTCCGGCGTAACCTGGCACTTCTCAGAAAACACATGGCGGCCGCCCTAGAAGAAAACAAGAGGCTGCAGCAGCAAAATGAAGCAAATCTAGAAGCAGCAATGGAAGGCTCTCCACACGAAATTGATCCAGAGCAGTTTAAAGCTGTGCCCTCAGAGACAATGAAGACCATCTTGGACAGCTATGCAGATCTATTAGAAGCTCATGATGACTTGGAAAGGGAACGTGATGCGCTGCGCAATCAACTCCAAGAGCAACAGACAGCAACCAAAGTCACAGAAACGACCACGACTTCAGAGGAAGTCAAGGCATTGAAAGAGCAGGTGGCCGAATTACAGGCAAGATTACTCACACATGAAAGGCAACCCTCTCCAGTTGTCGAACCAGAACCCGAGGATTTGGTACCCATCGAGGTAGATGAGACGTATGAGGAACCTTACGTTCCTATGCCAATGCCAGGGGGTGAGCAAACCGCAGAAGGAATGGATACGTTAGAAATCGAAGTACCTGAGTGGCTCCAAACACTAGAGAAAACGGCATCAACTCATGAAGATCGAGTGGCAGTTCAAATCCAATCTATGGCAAAGATAGAGGACACTATTATTAAATCAGAATACTTCCGCAGCATGTCCCACCATAGATGGATCGGAACCAATGATGATCAATACGTGCCATATTGTATACTCCTGGCGGACTACAATGCAGAAATCCAACATAGATGTGGCAAACCTCCAACGTTTGCTACACCATTTGGGCCAGATGATATCCCAGAGAGCGCCAAAAAAGGATCCATTCATCAACCCACTTGGAGGATCCGACTCCTCGAAACCTACCCGGAGATGGTTCGCACCTGGACGAATATGCCTCTTTTTATTAAATATAACCCTTGTTATGTTCCTGTACTCCACAGACGCACATGGCCAGAGTTTACCATTGCAGTCAAGAATATCAAGGGATGCGCCAAATGGTTAAACTACGTCTATCTAGCACCCCCTCAAGGGCCTCCCACCGTCAATTACATGATTTCCACTATACGGCACTGGAGCATCCGATTAAAGAATACCCCTGATGTAATGGCCCAGATGTGCATGAAAATTTTTGAGTTAATGCTTATTACATTCAGGACATTCAAGAATATCAAAGACCCACACTTCTCAGGTGTCGGATTCCTTACAGGAAACCAAGATTTAGTTTATGACATGAGCACCACTCCTTCCATAGAGGTGATATACGCTTGGCACGCCAGAATAAAATACCTCCCAGCCTGCTTTAAACAAACATTCGAAGAGATGTTCATAACAGGGTTCTGGGAATACCACTCAGAAATATTTGTACCCAGACCCTCACATCTCCTCCATTTATTTGCGGTGGAGCGAACCATTCACTCAGAGCAATTACGGGTGCCACATCCAGATGTCCCAGGGCCAGTCAATTGGGATGCATTGCTGACAGATCTAGCAAGGGGACTCAGGTTAGAAGAACACCACCTCGCCGCCGATGTTGTACAATACTACGTCCAAAAAGCAGCTAGACAAGGGTCTGTCAGGGGCGACAGACGCGAGAGTGGGGGGGGTGTTGGCAGTAGCCTTGGTACATCAGGACCTACAAGACGTGAAAGTCAAAGAAGGGAGTCAGAGCGAAGGGACAGCACAAGCAAACAGGGCAGTCAAAGAAGATCTGGCAAGTAGGCCAATATTTTTTCAAGACATTTTATCAGAGAGATGGACATGCAGGGAAGAAGAGCAAGTAGGGAGCTTGAAGATATGTATGGCAGATCACTAGAAGAAATCCCTACAACAACAGTGATTTTTATCACTAATAATCATTGTAAATCTCATTTCACATTTTTGTAGCTCCATTTTGTGCAAGCCAAGGAGTCCTTGAGCTTGAGGAGCCTTAGAAGTAGTTGCGTACCAATTTTCATAATTTTTAGATCTCGTTTGAGCCCCCAAATAAGCCCTGGAACCTAATTTTTAACTAGGCCGGACACTAGGTCTGGACAGGGCCAAAAGCTAGTCAAAAACTATAAAAGGAGCTAGAGAGCTCATTTTTGGGGGGTAGATTGTAATTGAAACGAACTTGTAAGAGCTTTTGGAAGTAATCTAAAAACTCCATTGATTCTCACTCTTTGTCTTACTGTGTGTGCGCGTGTGTGTGTATGTGTGTGCATGCTAGTGTGCTTCTCACTCACGCACTTGTGCCGCCACTTGCTCGAGGTCTTCATACCATCCTCTCGTCTTCCCGGATTGACATTAAAGGAGGTGCTACTCATCATTGAGCTACAAATAGATAGTATGATGAAGCTATAATGCTTTGAATCACAAGAAATGATCCACTATACACTGAGAACAAGCTCTGACAAGTTCACAGTTCTGATGGAGTATGATAGAGATATGAGAGTAAGAAGTAATGATCATGTATGAATTAAATAATGTAAAAGCACAATGTCATTGGCAATAGATAATTGCTCAATGAGTGAGGAAGGAGAGTGAGTTATGATGTGAGCTTCTCTTCTCAATAAAAGTACATGAAAATGATCTCTGAACCTCGAGATACACACGGGCCTTCCATATCCTCTTTTTTATAGTTTTTGTTGGAGCCAAAGATTTGAATTCAAATTCAAATCTCTACCTAAAAGTGAATCCTAAAGTATATGATTGATTCTCTCTTGATTCAACTACCAAATGATATGAGATTATATGCTTCCTACCTCTTCGTGGGTTTATTCCACTTTTACAATGGGTAATTGTGAAGCAAAGTTACAAGAGGTTGTATATATGAAGCCCTCCAAGAGTAATGTCAATACATCAAGCTTATGTGAGGTGATGAAGTATGTAGGCTTGGGCTTAATTGCACCAACAGCTCCCCCTCAAGCCTAACATGCTTGATCTTCATTGCTCCTTGATTTCTTGCAGCCCAATCATCAATTTGAACCTGTTCATCTTTGTTCCATCCAATGCTTTGGTAAGTATATCTGCACATTGTAAATGAGTTCAGACATAGGATAATTGGATATCCTTGCTAAGCGATTTGTCCCATAAATAATGATAGTGCACTTCAATATGCTTAGTCCTTGCATGGTATACATGATTAGCATCCAAATGAAGTGAACTAGTGTTGTCTGCAAAGATAATTGGAGTGTAGGATTGTATCTCCAAATCTGCATACAATTGCTTAAGCCACATAGCTTCCTGAGTTGCATTTGCCAAACCTCTATATTCTGCTTCCGTTGAAGATAAGGCCGCATTTGGTTTCTTCTTGGATGACCAAGATATGAGTTTTGAACCTGCAAAAGATAGGTACCCTGAAGTGCTCCTTCTATCATCCTTGGAGCCAACCCAATCTGCATCAGAATACATCTTTATATCTATGTCAAAAGTGAAGGGATAGAACAATTCTTTATTCATTGTGCCCTTTAGATACTTAAGCACATTCTTTGCATCTTCCATACAAGGTTTCCTTGGTACATGCATGAAATGGCTCAATGTACTTACTGCATAGGAAATATCTACTCTTGTCAAAGTAGCATAATTAAGACTACCCACAAGTTGTTGATAACTTGTAACATCTTCAAATAGTTCACCTTCATGTGGACTTAGCTTATGGTTGAGCTCCATAGGAATACTTGCAACTTTAGTGTTCTACATCTTTAACTTTACCAACATATCATTTATGTACTTCCTTTGTGTGATGAATATACCTGAATCTGTATACACAAGTTCTAAGCCAAGGAAGTAGGTTAATAATCCTAGATCACTGATTTTGAATTCCTTCATTAATTGAGCCTTGTATACCATCAGAATCATTACCAATAATAATGATATCATCTACATAGACATTTGAATAGATGACCTCTGATTTATTCTTCTTAACAAATAAAGAAGAGTCTGCCTTGCTTGCCACAAAGCCTTGATCCTGCAAATAGGTAACAAGCCTATGGTTCCAAGCTCTAGGAGCTTGCTTGAGACCACAGAATGCTTTTCTAAGCTTGCATACATAGCCTACTTTTTCTTCATCTTCAAAACCTCATGATTGTGCCATATACACTTCTTCTCATATCCAACCATTTAAGAATGCATTCTTGACATCGAACCGATATAAATTCCAAATTTTTGATGTAGCAAGTCTTACCAATACCATGATTATTGGCATCTTTGCCACAAGTGAAAATGTTTCTTCATAGTCTACTCCATGTGTTTGGGAAAATCCCTTTACCACTAACCTTGCCTTGTACCTATTTATAAAACCATCAGAGTTATTTTTAATTTTGTATATCCACCTTGAACCAATTACCTTCATATTTGGCTTCTTGGGAACTAGATCCCATGTGTGGTTTTCTTGCAATGCTTCCACTTCTTCCTGCATGCCTTAGAGTCAAGCTTCCCTCTAATTTATGATGGCATGTGTGCATCGGCAATGCACCCAAATATTTTGCAATGATCGAATGAGGTCCTCCTGCCATTCCATGCTTCATATGGTGTCATACAATTCAATGAATTTGATGGAAGCCTATTGACCAAATAGGTGGATGTGGATACAACCTCTGCCCATAAATAATTAGGTAATGATTTCTCATTTAACATAGACCTAGCTGCTTCAACAATTAGCATGTTCCTTCTCTCTGCCACTCCATTCAATTCATGAGTATACCTGGTTGTTACTTCCCTCTTTATGCCTCTGTCCTGTAGAAATAGATCAAACTCATGTGAAAAGTACTCACCACTTCAATCAGACCTAATTCTCTTCAAACTCCTTCCTGTTTGGTTTTCAATCAATGCCAAATACTTCTTGAAACATGTAAATACCTCATCCTTATGTTTCATGAAATAGAGAATTGTCCACCTACTATAATCATCAATAAATGAGACATAGTACCTTGAGCCTGAGATGGATGGATCTTTGCTAGGACCCCACACATCAGTGTGTACAAGTTCCAAATAGTCTTCATAAATGTATCCTTTCCTGTTGAATGGTTTCCTGTGAGATTTGCCAAATTGGCAAGCTCCACATTTGCATATCATGTGCTGCTTGGTCACATTGGGAATGCCAAGCACACTTTGATCCCTGCAAATTTGCTTCATAGTTCTCTCTTTTATGTGCCCTAGCCTTTTGTGCCATATTTCCAACTCACATAAGGTTTGATCTCTATAACTGAATAATGCTATGTTCTTTGTGTCTTCAATTTCAAAAGTAAATAATCTACCCGACTTCTCACCTTTGGCAATCCTTTTGAAGCCTTGTTGGAGGTCTTCCACATATGCTCCATGCTTATTGAATCTGACCTATAGACCTTTCTCTACAATTTGCCCAACACTAATTAGGTTTTTGGTTATAGTAGGCACATATAGAACTTTGCTCAAAAGGTTCATACTACCATCAAATGTTTTGACATTTCCAACTTGTTGACTTAGTGTTTAGTTTCATCACCTGTTTATACTTCATGCTTCCCCTTGGGTTCTTCAAGATCGGATAATAGAGCTATATTTCTTGCCACATTGGAGCAACCTGAGTCAATGTAGAAATGATGCTAATCATCTTTACCTTGGTTGGATGTCATGTTCATGATGAGTAGAGAGTCTTCTTGATCTTCAGTATAGTTTTTGAAGTTACTTCTTCCTCTAAAGCCTCCTTGATAATTGTTGTTGTTGTAGCCTTGATTGTAGTTATGCTTGTAGTTGCCTCCACCATTGTTGTACCTGCCTCTAGATTGTCCATAGCTTCCTCTATTGAAGCCTCTTCCCCTTTGGTTCCTTGTATTTTTGTAGCATTCTTCTATAGTGTGGTTGTTGAGATCACATATGTTGCATGGTAAATTGTTATAGGGTCTCCCCTACCTTCTTTTCCTCCTCTACCCCTTTCTCTAGAACCTCTTCCTTTTCTTGCATAATTAGCTTGAGAGGTACTAGCCTCTTCATCCTGTTTCTTACTTTTACCTTTATCCTTAGCTTTATTCTTATATGTATAAAGGGAAGAAGATTGGTCACCTCTTGAATTGTCACCATGTTTGTTGAGCTTTGTCTCATGGGTGAAGAGTTGTCACATCAAGGTGTTAAGATCAGGTATTTGCATATCCATGTAGAGATCCATTGCTGTGGTGAAGGACTCCCACTTGTCATCAGCCTTAATTCCATTGATGATCTGCCTCACTATGTGACCTTCCTCTATCTCTTCTCCAATGCTTGCAAGCTGGTCTGATACAACTTTGATTTTGGTTACATAATCAGACACTCCTTGCTTTGGTTGTTTCTTGAGGGTTGTGAATTCCATCCACAAACTGATTCTTCCTAGCTCTTGTGTTTGAGGAGAAGTATGATGAAATCACTTCCCAAGTCTCTTGGGAGGTCTTGCAATTTCTAACATGTGGTAACAGAAATCTGAGATTGAGTTTAATAGATACGACCTGGCAAGAGCATCCTTTGCACACCATGTGGTCAAACTTTCTTGCTCTTCCTTTGTTGGTTGATGCTTGCTCTTGATAGTTGGCATGTATTCATCCCTTGAGATGTATCCATATAAGCTTCTACCTTGAAGGTATGCTTGCATCCTTAGGGACCATGCTGAGTAGTTGTTTCTGTCCAACTTGTCAATGAAGGATGTAAATCCATCTCCCATCTTGATTGTGCTTGCTCTGACACCACTGTTGGAGGAGATGGTGGATAATCACAAGAGATGAATCGGTGCAACTAAAACGTGCTTCACATCTACTATAAGTGATGTTTGGAGAGTGTTGTGGGCCTCTTTAGATAGCTAATAAGCATAAATAATCACATATGTTGCTTGGAAGATGATCCACTAATGATAGGATCAAAACAGATAGCTAGGCATATAATCCAAGGTCCAAAAACTTGCTATTTTGGTTGATACACCTACTCAGAGTTTTGAACCATTCTTTGAGTACAACAACAACTGATAAAATTCCTTTTGGGGAACTTCAATTAGCTTAACAAGCTACCAATCATGAGTGATATCATTTAAAGTGATGGACTATATGCAGAGGAATATGTTTAGCAAATTGATCATGCATCCCGACATTTATGGGCCTTGACAGTCACAGACCAGTGAGCAGAGATTGATTAAAATCTGATGATCACAAGAAGTATTACTAATGAAACTTTGTAGGATTAAAATAGAGAGTATGCTAAAGTGATCATGCTTTGAATCACAAGAAATGATCCACCACAGTGAGAACAAGCTCTGACAAGTTCACTGTTCTCATGGAGTATGATAGAGATATGAGAGTAAGAAGTAATGATCATGTATTAAATAATGTAAAAGTACAATGTCATTGGCAATAGATCATTGCTTAATGAGTGAGGAAGGAGTGAGCTATGATGTGAGCTCCTCTTCTCAATGAAAGTACATGAAAATGATCTCTAAACCTTGAGATACACGCGGGCCTTCCATATCCTCTTTTTTATAGTTTTTGTTGGAGCCAAAGATTTGAATTCAAATTCAAATCTCTACCTAAAAGTGAATCCTAAAGCATAGGATTGATTCTCTCTTGACTCAACTACCAAATGATACGAGATTATATGCTTCCTAACTCTTCGTGGGTTTATTCCACTTTTACAAAGAATAATTTTGAAGCAAAGTTACAAGAGGTTGTACATATGAAGCCCTCCAAGAGTAATGTCAATACATCAAGCTTATGTGAGGTGATCAAGTATGTAGGCTTGGGCTTAATTGCACCGAAAAAGTTACCTTCACTAAAGTGGAAGTGAAAGTCGGATGATATGGGACATCTAGGCTTTCACTATCATTGAAGTAGATTTGATGGTATGAGACATCAAATTTATGGTAATCTAGACTTGAACTTTGGGATATTTCTTCAACAAGCTTGGATGAAAGTTAAAAGCTCTGAAAAGTTATTTTAACTAGGGGGAACAATTAAAAATTGCAAATAAACTTTTTCAAATTCTATAGAAAGAGCACAATTTTCAATACACCCTCATGCAATTTTCAAGGAGGGGAGAAAGTCCCCAAGAAATTGTATCTTATGCCTTAAAAAGACCAAATAAGGTATTGCAAGGTACAAGATAGGTAAGAATAGATAAAGTTGAAGTATTTCCTCGTATTTTGGATCTTCATACATCTTTCATTACATCTTCCAACCAATTGAAGTCCTTAAAGATTGGGAAATCTCAAAGAAACCCCGATGCATGAGAACTTTCATACACCATAAGGATTGTACAAATCCTAAGTGGGTTAGGAAAAGGATTTGGATGAGCTATAAAGCATAATCCTAAAGGTATCTTGATGCTTCATGAGTATAACATAACATACGTTATGGATTCCAATAATATAGACCTAAGGAAAGTGGTTTCTTGTATGAAGCACAATAGTTAGATCCCCAAGTAAAACCCATATGTAAAGCTTTGAACATGAAGGGATCTATTCAAGAAAGACCTAGTCTTATCTCTTAAAGAATAGAGAAGAAAAGCCAAAAGGCTCAAAGTAGGATCAAAGATCAAGTCAAACCTTAAAGCTTGATAAGACCAATCACACCACATTAAATGGTTAACCAAATATTCTTGAAGTTTAAGAAAGATTAGTTGTGGTGTATCCAAGCACCTTAGTCCTTGTTCTTATAATTTGGCACCATAGTTTGTAATAGACTCGGAGCATTAAAAAGGACAAAGAAGGTGGGAAAGTATAGAGACACGACTATGTGGATTGGATAAAGAACCCACTGGTATGGGATAGTGGGTACTGAATCCCATTAAGTACTTTTTATTGATGGCCAATGGAATACATTAAGAAGATAATGTCTAGGAATAAGCATCTTCTTCAATTATCCTCCCAAAGGGAAGAAGAATTCTTCCAACAAGATACTAAAGGATCTATCTCTCATAGAGAGTCAGAAATAAAGTGAGGATCAACTTCTTGGAGTTTGAAGGTAAACCCCAAAAGATGAAGCTCTAAAAGCTTCATCCAAAATAATAAATTCAAAGAACATAAAGATGATCTTAGGCCAAGCTTGAAAGAAAGCTAAAAAAGATCATCTTTTGATACTCGACAATTCAAGTCAACTAAAGAATAAGAAAGAGCTAGTTATGATGTCAAGAATATAAAGAGATAGAATTGTAGAAGGATCAAGAAGACCTTTAAGGTTTGAGATCCAACTAAAGATCCATAAGGATTCAACATTAAAGAAATGGTTGGAATAGTCTGTTTCCTACTTGTGACCTTAAAGATAACACAATCTTTTACACTATGAGTTCCCATCTTGGGAGATAGTTATAAAGATCTTAGTCTTTTTGGAAGAACAAGTAAAATAGATTTCAACCAAAAAGAGTCTTCAATATTTAGATTGATCCCTATGGGTTCTAGTTTCTTAAAGTGGATGCTCAAAACTACGTAAAATTTTGAAAGAATATTAAACAAAATTTTAGTAAGATATTCAAATCCTCTCCAAAGTAAAGAGCATGTTATATCCTCTTAAAACCAAATAATCCACCTATACCTTATTGGTTGGGTAGGGATTATAAAACAAAATTCCCCTCTACTTAGATTTATTGGAGGCAAATTGCAAACAAGAAAATCCACCCATTTCACTAAAAGTATAGAGTATGTATACATCTAAGAGGAAGTGATTTGGGCAGGGATTATGAAAGATTCATCTTCATATTAGAACAAGTTGGATTTTGACTTGAGAGATGAATTTGGTAAGGAAACCTTGAAAAGCATTCATTTATTCTGCGAGGTTCATGCACAAGTGGTGCAAAGAGATGGACCAAGGTAGCAATTTAAATGAAGTCACTTTGAATCCACCTATTTCACATGTTTGAGCTATGGTGACCTATGTGGCACATGGCTTAAACAAGGAAATAGGCAGGGATGTTCTTTTCCGCCCTTTTCATTCTTTCCATACTTTGCATTTGACTAAGTTCTCTTTCGTATGCAAAACTAGATGGATCTTTGAATGATTGGGGTAGGGAATCAAACCACACATGGATTCTCCTCGTTTAAAATTTAGTCAGGATAGAGATCACCCTTTTGAATAAAGAGGCGAATTAGAGAGATGAAGCCCCATGATCCTTGAGATTGATCATGGGGCATAGGGGAATACCCCAAAGTATATATCTCCACTCATTTCTGAGGATGCAAATGCTTTTAAGGGGGGGAGAATGTTGTACAATTACATGGGTCTAAGGGGTAGAACCCTTGGGTTTCTAGGTGTGAAACCATTGAGATTTATGGTTTATTTACCCCTTTTAGATGGCTCGTGAACCTTAAGGCTAATTCTCTAAGGTTGAGTACCTTAGACTTGATTGGAAGCTTCTCCTAGCCACTTGGTTTGTACATGAGAGCTTGGAGAGTCTTCTTTTAGAAACCATGTGATTTCATGTGATTTCCTAAGCTTGGAAACCATTTGAACACCTTAGGGATCCATGTGATGGAAGGTACACATGTCCCCTTGAGAGGGACTTACTCCCATGGACTTGGAGCTATATATTGGAGGGGTTGGTTGGGTGGAAGGGACATCTCTCTTCCCATAATGGTTCTCCTAGTTAGTTAGTTACTTTGTGTGTGGAAGCTATTGATCTCTCACACAACATACTGCCATAATGATAGTGCATCTCAATGTTCTTTGTGCGAGCATGGAACATAGGGTTTCTCACAACTTCTAATGTGCTTTGACTATCAGTGAAGATGGTGGTGGCAAAAGACTAACCAATACCAAATCAGCCAAAAGGCATCTGAGCCACACACACTCAACGATCGCTATGAAAGTTTCCCTATACTCAACCTCACAACTAGAAGTGGCCATATTAGGTTGCTTTTTGTTCATCCAAGATCTGCATGAGCTACCAAACATGAAGCAAAAACCATTAGTAGACACATGAGTTTCATAGCAACCAATCAAGTTAGAGTAACAAAAAGCATGTAAATCTGGTAGCAGTGATCCCCCCTTGGGATAAAACAATCCAAGTAGCCGACTGCCACTCAAGTAGTGAAAGATGTGCTTAACTACCTACCAATGCTTGTCACCTAGAAAACAAATTGAATATCAGACCGAGTTATGCATAAGTAAATCAAGCATCCAACATCCTATTGATAGAGAACAACATCAAATGCATCTCTAACATCATGAAGCTCAACTCTAAACCTTCTTCCATAGGAGTGGCAATGGGTTTGTAATCTTCAAGGCCTAAATGCTTCAATAATGTATCAATATAATTTTCTTGACATAGAGCTATTCCCCCATCAACTTGCATAAACTGAATGCCCAAATAATGATGCAAATGCCCCAAATTTGACATTTCAAAAGAGGCATGCAAATCAGCTTTAAATTCAGCAATATGCTTCTCATAGCTATGATAAGAACTAGTTAAAGTTCTGTGTATACATCTTCTTTTTCTATCTCCAGAGTTTGTCTTTTCTGTGAAATGTCTTTTAAAAGTTGAAGTTTTCCAAGCAAGTCGATGCCTGGCATCGAATGTATGTTGAAAGGTTGAGTTTTATGAGGGAAGTCGATGCGTGGCATCGAATCTTAGCTGATAAGTCCTCGTCTTCATATCTGACTTTTATCTATTGACAAATCTTCTTGAAAAGATGAAGTTTGTGGCGCAACTCGATGCCTGGCATCGAGTTTCAACATAAAGTCGATGCCTGACATCGACTTCTAATATAAAAGTGATCTTCTTCATAACTTGTGTACACACGCCTATTTCGGGAGCTGAAAAGTTAGCTAAAAAAGCACCAAGTCAATGCCTGGCATCGACTTTTGGTTGCAAGTCGATGCTAGGCATCAAATTCCATATTTAGACATGCGTTTTTTACTAAAAGAGGCATAATTTCCATTTTTGGAAGTCATACAGGCTCATCTTGTGAAGGCTATATCTTGAGTTCTAGAGATCCGTTTCTTGCAAATAATAGCTTGTTGGAAAGCTCTACTTTTCTACTTTCATCCACCAAAAGATCTTGAAGAAATATTATTTTTGCTAAGAGAAATTAGCAAAATACTAAAGGTATGTCAATTTAGTGATTGGAAAAATCTGAAGAAGTAAAGTTCTTGGTTTGATGTTTCACACATCAACAAGTGGTATCAGAGCAGAAAGGTCCTAGAGAGCAGAAGACAACAAAGGTACGAGAAGTTTTTGAAAAGTTTTTCATTAAATTTTGAAAGGTGAAGCATTTGAAGACACAACGCATCAAAAGTTTACTTCAAAAGTATCTTCATACACAAAGAACTCCAAAAGGTATTATCCTTTATCCTTTAAGCTCACAGGTTGAAGCAGAAGGAAAGGAGTATGGAATATCATATCTCCATTGACAAACTGGATAGAGATAATTATCCCGCGTGGGTAATGAGAATGGAAGCCTTACTTATGAGTAAGGATCGCATGGTATATGTAACAGGTGAAGAAGAGAAACCAATATTTGAAGATGAACACCGACCAAAGAAAGAGGAACTTGATGCTTTAAAGCATTGTCAGAAGAAGGATGCAAGTGCAAAGGCATACATTTACAACACAATCTCAGATCATTTGCTACCACACATCAGAGGATTGGAATTATCTAAAGATATATGGAATGCATTGGAATATCATTTCCAAAGTACTACCAAAGCAAGGAAAGAAAGTCTATGGTCATAGTTTACAAGATTCAAGAAGAAGCCAAGTCAAAGTATTAGTGATTATGTAACTGAGATGAAGGATCTAGCAGATAGTCTTGGATCTATAGATGAAGATATTGAGGATCACAAGTTGATTGCTCAATTACTTACATGTTTGAGAGGGGATGAAAGGTGGAAACCTTTTGTCTTATCAACAGAACTGTCATTAAACCATTATGTTCCAGATTTGAACCAGTTGCTTGGTTTGATGCTTACATTTGATCAAGACTTGAAGGGAGATGGAGATAAAGGACAAAGTTCTGCAATGTACATGAAGAACAAGAAGAAGGGAGATAAAGGTAAAGCAAAGGATGAAGAAGAGTCAAGTTCTCAAGTTTATTATGCAAGAGGTAAAGGCACAGACAGAGGAAAAGCAAGAGGTTTTGGAAGAGGAAGAGGTAATCAGAATAACAACAAGAAGGCTTGTTGGATTTGTGGATTGAGTAATCATTTGGCTCATGACTGTTGGCACAATCAACAATGATCAAACTAGAATCAAAACAACAATAGCAAAGGGCGAGGTGGAAGATATCAAAGTAATTTTCAAAGAGGTAGACAAAGTCAAAGAGGAGGCTATGGTAGAGGTGGAGGAAGAAGTTGGGGACATAATCAATCCTACAACACCACCTACTACAACTATGCAAACGACACACAAAATGAAAGTCATACATCATTAATGATGAACTCAATCAACACATGAGATAAAGAAGATCTAAAGGTATTTTACATTGACTCTGGATGTTCTAATCATTTGTCAGGAAACATAGAATTGATGTCAGAATTGGAAAAAGGCATTTCTAGTCATACAGTTCAAAGAGGTGATAATACAAGAAACAGTGTACATTCAATTGGAAAAGTGAAATGCAAGCGTGGAGCATATTTGCTAACCAATGTTTTGTATGTTCCCACAATACCTAAAAACTTGATTAGTGTGGGACAGATAGTTGAAAAAGGTTTTCAAGTCGGGTTCACAAATGAAGGAGTATTTGTTGAAGATCCAAAGAATGGATATAATCAGATTGTTTGTGGTAAGAAAGAAGGTAGAATTTTTACTTTAAGAGTACAAGGGAACATTGGTCAAGCTTTGCTCACACATGGTGAAGGAGTGATTATAGAACTTGATCTCTAGCATAAGAGATTAGGCCACTTCCACGAAAGAGGAATTAAAGCTATGGTTGAAAATCAGTCTGTACTAGGATTACCAAATGTGCAGAGTCAACATATGGTTTATAAATGTGAAGCATGTCAAATGGGTAAAGCACATAGGTTACCATTTCAGAAGAAAGGATTCAAACATGATGGAGTACTTGAGCTCATTCATACAGATGTATGGGGACCAACAAAAGAAGGATCTATCAGTGTCTCAAGGTGTTATGTTCTTTTCATTGATAATGCTACAAGATGGATAACATTATATGTTTTGAAGGAAAGATCGGAAGTGTTTGTAGCTTTCAAGCATTTTCATGCATATGCAGAGAGAGTCACAGGTCAAAAGCTTAAAAGACTGAGGTCTGATGGAGGGGGAGAATACTTCTCCCAAGAGTTCAATGATTATCTTTGGAATGCAGGTATTAAGAGAGAAATAACTTGCAGATATACACCACAACAAAATGGTGTAGTAGAAAGAAGGAACAAGACTTTGGTTGAGTTTGCTAGAGCTATGCTGAAGGAGAAGAATTGTCCAAATTATCTTTGGGCTGAGGCTATAAATACAGCTACATATCTTGTGAATAGATTACCATGTGCAGCTCTAAATGGAATGACTCCATATGAAGCTTGGTGGGGTAAGAAACCAACACTAGATCATTGTAGAGTGTTTGGATCAATTGCATATGCTTATGTGCCATCACAACTTAGACATAAACTTGAACCAAAGGCAGAAAAATATGTGTTCATTGGTTATGATGAAAAGCTGATGGGTTACATGTTGTGGAATCCTTTAAGCAAACAATTTCTTGTTTCTAGAGATGTTACATTTGATGAACATAAAAGTTGGTATGCAGATCAAAGTCATACAACTGAAGAATTTGAAGAAGAGGTAAGAAGATGTGAGAAAGGAAAATCAATTGTGGAGGTAAATAGAGATGAAGACTATATGCAAGCAAGTACATCTAGAAGTGGATTAACAAGAAGGAATGAAGAAGCTCCTATATTTGATGAAGAGGTGTATCCAGACACATATGAAGAATGTGAACCAAGGAGGTCAAGCATGACTAGAAGGCAACCAGAAAGGTATTCCTATGATAATTCTTACATAACTCAGAAGAACTATGCATATATGGTCAAAGATGATGAAGAACCTCAGAACTATGATGAAGCTAAAGGTAAGAAGCAATGGGAAGAATCCGTGAAGGAAGAATTCAATGTATTAGAGGGGAACAAGACATGGGAACTTGTTCCTAAACCAAGGTAAGAAAGTAATTGGAAATAAATGGGTTTATAAAGTGAAGAAGCTTGCAGATGGAAGTATAGACAGATACAAAGATAGACTGGTGGTGAAAGGCTATGCCCAAACCTTTGTCATAGATTATGATGAGACATTCAGTCCTGTAGCTAAGATGTCAACTATAAGGACAATCATTGCTATTGCAGCTTCAAAAGGATGGACCCTAAGTCAATTGGATATAAAAAATGCATTCTTGAATGGATACATATCAGATGAGGTATACATGGAACAACCTCAAGGGTTTATAGATTCCAGGTATCCAAATCTTGTTTGCAGGTTGAGAAGAGCATTGTATGGATTGAAGCAAGCTCCAAGAGCATGGAACTATAGACTAGTGAAGTATCTCAATGACCTTGGATATCAAATTTCAAAAGCAGATCCAAGTCTACTCATCAAAAGAGCAGAGGAAGGTACAATCTACATTTGTATTTATGTAGATGACATTATAATCACAGGTACTTCAGATGAAGGAATCAAGGAGGTAAAGAGATTACTTGAAAAAGAATTCAAGATCAGTGATCTAGGAAAGTTTTCATACTTTCTTGGAATGGAAGTCACTTATACAGATCATGTCATATATGTATCACAAGAAAGGTATCTTCTGAATCTATTGAAGAAGTTTGATATGGAAAATTGCAGAGAAGCTTCAACTCCACTTGAAGTTAATCACAAGCTCAGTAAATATGATGGTGCAGAATACAAAGATATGAGGAAGTATCAATCTCTTGTGGGTAGTTTGATTTATGCTACACTAACAAGACCTGATCTTAGTTATGCAGTGGGAGTTTTGTCACAATTCATGCATTATCCAAAGGACCCACATTGGATTGCAGGTCAAAGAGTTCTTAGATATATCAAAGGAACTATAAAGGAAGGATTATATTATCCTTTTACATCAGATTTGAAGTTGAGAGCCTATAATGACTCAGACTGGGCAGGTAACTAGGATGACAGAAGATCAACTCATGGCTACATGATATACATTGGTGATAATCTTGTAAGTTGGTGTTCAAAGAAACAACATACAGTAGCATTATTATCAACTGAAGCTGAGTACAAAGGACTTGTGGAAGCAGCTAAGGAGGTCATATGGATGCAAACACTGTTCAAAAGCTTGGGCATTGATCAAGGTATACGTACAATACATGGAGATAATATGAGTTCACTTTATCTTGCAGCAAATCCAGTATTTCATGCAAGAACAAAACATATAGAGATACATTATCATTTCCTGGGAGAAAAGGTAATGGAGAAAGAAATTGAAGTGGAGTACATTTCTACAAAAGATCAGATAGCAGACATAATGACAAAGAGCTTGGATGGTGTGAAGACCAGTAGATTCAAAAGCATGGCAAGAGTAAAAGAAAAGAAGATGATATGAAGAAACAGAGAATGTCAATTAGTGATTGAGGGGGAGCTGTTGGAGAGAAAATCACTAATTGGACATATATTTGAAGGTTAAAGCTTTAGAAGAAAACCACATGCCTATGTGAAGGGACAATTTTACAAGTGTATTATATTTGTAAAGTTAGTTCACTTTAGTTCTAGAAGTTTTTTAAAATCACGAGAATGAGAAAATCTATATAAGTTAGTTTGTATCAACTGACTCGATGAGAGAGAAGAAGTGGAAGAGAGTGAGAGAATGTCACTAGGAGTTCATTTTGTATGACTGAGTATAGTCGGGCTTCTCTGAGTGAGAAAGCACTTGTAAGCTTCTGAGTTTTCATAGCTATGATAAGAGTTAGTTAAAGTTCTGTGTATAAGTCTTCTTCTTCTATCTCCAGAGTTTGTCTTCTGTGAAATGTTTTTTAAAAGTTGAAGTTTTCCAAGCAAGTGGATGCCAGGCATCGAATGTATGTTGAAAGGTTGAGTTTTATGCGGGAAGTCGATGCCTGGCATTGAATCTTAGCTGATAAGTCCTTGTCTTCATCTCTGACTTTTATCTACTAACAAATCTTCTTGAAAAGATGAAGTTTGTGGAGCAACTCGATGCCTGGCATCGAGTTTCAACATAAAGTCGATGCCTGGCATCGACTTCTAACATAAAAGTGATCTTCTTCATATCTTGTGTACACACGCCTATTTCAAGAGCTGAAAAGTTGGCTAAAAAAGCACCAAGTCGATGCTTGGCATCGACTTTTGGTTGCAAGTCGATGCTAGGCATTGAATTCCATATTTAGATAGGCGTTTTTTTACTAAAAGAGGCATAATTTCCATTTTTGGAAGTCATATAAGGTCATCTAATTTAGGATGAGCAGCAACATACTCCTGATCGATATCATCAACAATGAGATGTGGTGGCCACATGTTTAGATACGGTTGGAATGTCGCATTTAGGTAGCGGCGGATAGGACAGTATGCGCTACCAATTTGTAAGTATCATTTTAATTACTAATTTTTTGTGTGTTAAGCACATCATGTATGTTCATCTAACATTTTGCATATTTATTATAGGATTTGGCAGTGGGTTGTCCTCTGACGCGAATCGAAGAAGCTTATGGATATCATCATGGATTGACTGCATTGTTGTAGGACTTAGAGGGACGCAATGCAATCAAGTGGATGCTTCTAGAAGATTCTAGAGCTCTTTGGGCAAAACACTCTCTCCATGTATCCCATGGGGGTTGAACCCAAGACCTCCTCCTTCACACCCTTGATACTTAACCACTAGGCTAAGTGGATCACTTGGTTACAAGAGTAAATGACCTTCTAGTAAGTCTAGACTTGAGATCTTTGGTCATACACACGGGTGACCAAACGATGTCCGATTTCAGATCTGTCTGAACTGGCTTGACCCTTGGATCATAGAATTACTTCATTACCTTCCATCCTTGGAAAAATATTTTCATCCTCGAAAATAGAGCTATATATCTACTATAGGCAACCCTCGAGCCTCATGTTCTAAAATTGGAAGAACATGGTCATGTTCTTAAACTAGAAAAACATGTCTCATCTCTATGGTGGCATCCCTGCCTAAATGATTCAAAACATTGTCTCACTTTGCACTTTGATAAATTGGTCAAAGTACAAATTAGTGAATGAATAATTAGCATGGATCTAAAAACATCCCTGGCGAATTCATAATTTCTCAATGTGCGATCTAGGCACAAACATGTAAACTGGGTGGATTCAAATTACTAGTCCATTTCTGGGCATGACTAGTGCATGGACTTAGTAATGAAGGCGAGGTGCTTATCCCTCCCAAAACATTGAGAACTCTTGATTCACTTGAATTTGGTTTAGAGAACTTGAAGTTTGGTTGTCCCAAACATTTGACTTGGATGTTTGTTCAATGGTTTACTATGATCCAATAGTTACTTGATTTTTTCACCCGACTAGAGGACTACTTTGTCCTAATGAGTTTAGAAATCCTATGTAAATTGTAGGAGAAAGTTTACCATTTTCTTTAAGTCAACTATACTATAACTTGACCAATTCAAATTCAAAATGAAAAATTGTCCAACTTAGGACACTTTTCTCAAAGACTTTAGCTAAAAGTTCTTGGGAATATCAATCTACTAAGCAATTCCTAACTTCTCTATTCTATAGTATACTGGACTCTAGGAAATCTTTTATGCTATAACGAAGCAAACTCAAATGAATAAATCAATCTTGAACTTGTCATCTTTCAATGTATGAAAAGGTTCTTGTACAAAAAATCTATCTAGGATGTTTTAATTTAGTTACCTGGTTCTATCCGGCTAACCCTTGAATTTTATGAAAAGAATCAGATACCATATCTAAGTCAAATCCAAAAGATTCGGAAAGCGAAAAGAAAGAACTAAAACTTTGTTCAACCAATTCAAACTTTGAAGATACGTAAACTTGCTATGAGTCAAAGTCTAGATCACTCAAGATTTCAACTTCTCAAAGATCTATTTCAACAGGGTATTGAATCATTTTTCTATTTTTAAGAGTAATAAGCTGGTTTCTCAAAAAGATTCAAAGCAAATTGAAAACATTCCACAAGATACTAGTGTGGTAACCAACATCAGTGTGTCGACCCACTGAGGTTCTGTTGATGAGTTTTGTATTCAAATAATGCTTCACTTGAGACTAAGTTCAGGTCATATTCAGTCTTTCTAACTCCTTATTGGGAATGCAATTCTTGTGCATTTCTTTGAGTCAAAGGATTGAATTTTCTAAGTTACACCAAGAACTTGATGCTTAACTTAGTCAATCAAATCCTTGGTTGAAAAGATCAACTCAAAGTCGGCGTTCGACTTCTTTAGAAATTTATGAAATATTTCCAAATCAACAACACTTTATCTTGAAGTGTTTCAAGAAGATCTTGGATGTCACTTTACTTCATATATTTTGCTTCCTTGATCTTAAAGTATCTTGAAATACTACTTTTATCCTCTTTGAATTTAAACTCCTTCTTTGAAGTTTTAATTCCATTGAGGATCAAACCTAACTTCAAGATCCAATCTAGGATTAAAAGATAATTATCATCCCACTATCTGATGTCCCATACCATCTTTCCTATATCAATCTGAGTATAAAATCTGGTGTTCCATACCACCTTATTTTATATTCACATTAATGTGCAGGTGATACTTATCCTAAAGTCAAAACATATCTAGATAGAGAACCTTCTTGCTTCAATTCTTTACGAGAATTTTGAAGTTTCAGGCATTACCTCTAACTAGATTTTCTAGGTTTTGATCCCTTCACATGATCATTCCATGATCTTGTGCTTTCTTGTGGGAACCTGAAAACCTTTTGATGGAACATCCATCCTTCTTTGCTAGGCTTTTCAAATGAAAACCAATTAGAATTCCAAGTACTTGAATTGGTCTATTCTTGACCAATTTGTAGTGACAAGAGTTTTTTGACTTCGTATGTTTTAGATTCCTTCTTTACTGATGCTTTAGGTACCTATATCGACCAAGAATTTTATAGGAATCTCTCTACTGCTTAAGTCTAAGCATCCGCTCATGCTCTCTGGATTTGTACCAAAATCCCTTTAAGGATAGGTAAACATTTATGTTTTACCTTCCACAAACTTAAGTACGGTCTTCATGGTTGCAGACTACATTCTTGGAATTCCTTCACTCTGTTCAGACTTGGAACAGCTTACTCTTTTCACAAATTTCCATTGGATAAATTTCACACAGAGTGAATAATTCTCAAAAGGAATTTTATCACCAATACTTGGGAAATCTATGTTCCAATCACACATTCTTGGACAATCATGGCCAAGCTTGATCAAGTCTAGTTGATCTTGCGATTAAAATAAAGACTTAGACTTTAGCATTAAGATCTCCTGAACTATCAAAAGCTTCTTTGCTTACCCGCGGGATTTTTAGAGATATTTCCCTCAACTTAGGTCCAAGCATACACTGATGCCTCTTAGATTCCAAAACTAAGAATCTTTGATACACCTTTAGGTTATATCAATATTTGGACTTAAGTACCAATACCAGTGGTTTGGGAATTACTGGGAACTACTTGCTGTTAAACTTGAAAGATTCCACTCTCACATCTAGGGAGATATTTTTTTTCAAGAACTTTAGATTCCTGCCAAGGAATCAAGTAATAACAAGCCAATGATTCATCTTGGAATCTTTTGCTTTACTAGAAGGATATTTATAAGACATTCTGAGACTTTGAAACAATATCCAAAAGCTTTACTTATTCATTTGTGTTCATTTCTTGAGTATCAAACTAGAGAATAAATATCACCTTTAGGATATGGTTTCCTATTCCACTATGAAAGTTTTGACTTGAACTTTAATTTATGTGATATTGATTCCTGTTCTTGAGTTTGATACAAGATGCTACTATGAACACATATTTTTGAACTTTATCTCTTGTTTAGGAAAGGTTCATGGATTGGAAATCCATATCTTGGAACTTTGTATTTCTAAAAAAAATTCATAGCTCGATTCAAGTCTTTGGGAACTTATCTCATTTCCTAAAGATCACTTACTTTGGTTTCCACTTTAAGCTTCAATGATCTTAAATGAATCCAAAACTTAAGTCTCTAAAAGAGTTCTTTCAAGTTTTGAACGGCCTACTTTTCCTAATCAAGGCTCCTTATAAGTGATACCTAAGTATCACTTTCAAGAAAATGAACTAGCTACTTGAGTTGCATAGTAGCTAAGAGCTTTGCAACTAACTAGTTTGCCATTTTCCCCAACTGTCTAACTCGAGTTAGAAAAAGGAGGAAACGATAGTAAGTATTCAACTACTTACAAATAATCATGCATATGCAAATGCCTATTCTAGCATGTATATGCATGTGAGTGCATGCATGTGTTGGCATTCTCATTTCATGCACAAAACTTAAATCAAGTAATTCTTGAGCTTGATAATGCATGTGCCCAATCATCCATGCACAAACATTCTACTTGCTAGCCTTTTTTTTCAAAAGATATAACTGTTCATGTGCATAAACTTGAGCATAGCTATCTTTTCAAGCAAGAAGAAAACATGTTTTGTGCATGAAAACATTCTTTGAAAAGGAGAAATGCACAATCCCTTGAAAAGAATGGAGATGTAGCTACACACTCGAAATGATGGCCATGCAACACTTGCTTGAATTCAGCGATATGGTCATAAGGCTCTCCCATGCCATCAGAATGATTCCTCATGCATTTAGCGACTTGGATTGGCCTGCCTTCTTATTGGCTCTGGGGTTCTGACCATTACATGAATTGCTAGCCTAACTGGATGCATTCTCGGTCCTACAACCATTTGTGGTCCTGGCCTAATGGGTGGTCTATTCATATTTCCTATTCTTGAATTAGTTTTGTTGTGCAAATATACTCTTGGCATAGAGAATTGAACATGAGTTCGGTTAGGGATGCTGCATTGACTTGTTTGACCTGACATAGTATTCTTTGTTCCTTGATGGGGTCCAAAAGGGTTTTGCGAGGTAGTTGCCTGCTCTCGAGGAGGGAATACAAGCAAACCCATGTATTTCAATTGAGACTTATCAACTTCATCTACCAACGAATACCTCCTTTGATTTCGGTCTAGGTACGTGACTCTAGACTCATCCTCTGGATCCTTCAGCTCATAGATAGTTACTAAGCTTAATTCTTCTCCTTGTCTAGGCGAGTCGGTTTGTAAAAGTGGTTCTGACCTATGGATCAAATATACATCCAACAGATAATCATCTTGAGGTATTAGGTCTCCTCTTAAGACTTGAGTCACTACGGACTTGCCCCTTGGGGTAGTCACTATGTTTCCGTCATTAGATCTCTCTGGAGCTCCTTGTCCATCTAGTTCCCCTCTATCATTGATCTAGTTAGAATTTTCAATCACTACATAGATTTGACCTAACTTGTCCTTATAAACTCCTCCTTCATACTTGACCGCGGGTCTTGGAACTATTGCTGAATCTGTAGAGTTTACCATTCTCACCACCGACCTATTTATGCCATCAAGGTAAATAGGTACCCCTTGTAGGTTGGTGGACACATATTGTAAGGAGGTCTGGTATTCTCCCTCTATGGTGGACATGAAGCTCTCCCTTGGAACTGAACCGTGCATTTCCTCTAAGGCCATGGGTAGTTCCTCCTTTGAATTACTAGATGTATTTGAGTAGATTGAGTGATGGCTTGCTTGGGCTGCACTTCCTACCAATGAAATGACACTTCTCCGACTACTTAGCACTTGTCCTGACCTTAAGTTCATTCACCTTTTAGGTCTATTTCTTCCCTCTTCTTCCCTTAGTTTTATCTTAGATTCCTTGGAGTTTTACTTTCAGGTTGTCTGGATTGCTCTGGATGATACCAGTGATGGGGGATACAATTTTGGGTGGGCAAATTATGATACCAGTCAAATGATACAATACTTCAATTTTCCTCGATATGATACCACTCCAGTCGATACCTCTCTAGCGATACGATACTATTTTCACAACGATATGATACCAATAGTGGACTGTGATATGATACTTTAATTTTTGACGATACGATACTACTAAACAAAGCGATACGATATTGGATCTGCTGACGATACAATATTGCAGTAGTGTCACGATATGATACCATTGAAGCTTTATGATACTATTACAAGGACGATATGATACCACAAAATTCCAAGCATGATACGATACCAAGTTTTAGACGATATGATACCTCTATCTAGTAATACTTCCCTCTTGTCGATACGATACCACTTTAAGAATCGTGATTGTGATACCTCAACCCGATGATACACAATACCGTGATAGTATTGAAATACCTCAAGGGAGGCACCCACAATACATTACTTCGACGAGCATCAAAATTAGGGAATTTTGGTATCGCAATACGAAAACTCAACCGATTGTGATACTTCAGCATAAAGTGACCAAAAATTAATTATTATTTTTTCAATGTGTTTGTCTCTCTCTCTCTCTCTCCTCTTCACTCTTAGCCCACTTTGCAACTCAAAAAATCACTCAAACCCTTCTATCCTACCCCATGATAACATGTATGTGTTCAATCACGTTTGTGTGTGTTTTTGATATTTCTAGTTTACAGGACTAATGCGCTCACCTTCAAGAGTGTCTCTTCCAAAATTTTCCCTTAACTAATAGCTACACTTCAAGTTCTCCGCGATATTGCTTCTGGGATACCAGTTGCTGCTCCTCTCCATGATACTTGTCAAGATAAGTGACTGAAAATTTAGCGTTTTTTGGGTTTTATGGCCTTGGTTGACCAAGTTACTGAACTGAAAAGAACTAAAATTTTGGGATTTTCTCAAGGTCTCCTACCTATCCTATTCCTACTTCTCTCTCTTCCCTAAACCCTAACTCTTTCCTCGCTCCCACATCCCTAAACCTAAAAACTCATTACACACATGCCACAAGTGTGAAGTAACAAGTGCTGAAATGTCTTGTGATTTGCCACTAGCTGAATTCACCTTTACAAGTACGAGTCATTCACTCCATAGCTATAACCATCACAAAAGCACCTTGATTGGGCTATTCCCCGACAACAATGCCAAAAACATGTGTACCTAAGTCATGAGTCTTAGGGACTTGTGTCGATGAGATTGTACCTCAATCACCCCACAAGTGCATATAGTGGTGGATTAATACACGTTTAATTATCAATCCGAGAGATTAGACATACCAAGTGTATGAAGACATGTGCACATGTGATGGTAAGTGGAGTATCAATGCTACAGTGCATGTGACTTGTCTCAACTACCTCTCCAACTCACTACTTCTCTAAAAATTCATGTCACGATACCATTTGCAGCAGTAAGCACAAATTCGGACTTTTCTCTTAGCTCAAAACTTTGAATATGGTTAATAGTGGATTCCTTTTGAAGCTCTCAATGAGGCGCATCTAATGGTCCTATTTTCAGTTGAATCTGACAAATTTACTTCAAGTTATGAGCAAAATAGCGAATGGCGAGAAACACCAACACCTTCTCCACAACTCCTCAAGGCTCACACATGCACTATAGTAGTTCAAAAGTGATGGGAAGGGGTAGACAACAGTCCAACATACACATTTCAAGCATTGCACACACACAAAAGCTCTTGGAGAAGATGATAATCAACAAGGAAGAGGCAAACTCAAAAATCTGCTTCAATTCTCACAATGGCAAAAAGTCCTTTACAAGAGTCACCAAGTGACTTATATACATGTTCCCTAAAATTGGTCCTTTCACACAAGAGACCGGCACTTTTATTGAAAAACACTAATTTCCTAATATATTACAAGGATTATGTTACAATAATTGGGATTTATGCATCTAGAGGACTCCTCTAGTGCATTTACATGGCTTCATGAGGTTTTCATAGACATTTGAAGAAGAAAATTTATGCTCATAATTTGAGAATTTTTGGGGGTCCCCTTTCTGTGCTTCTTTACTCTGCATCACTCTCCTCCTCTTTGTCTCTGTCATCCCTTGACAGGCTTTTCTTCTTGTCTGCGGCTTGCTTATAGTTCTTTCAATACATGCACCCAATGGTTGAAGAAGCGGCTAGGACTGTTAGAGAATTTGTTACCTTATCCGAGCCTCAATACTATCGTTCTGTTCTCCCCTTGGTATTCCTTACATTCATACATCTAGGTTGCTGTATTGTCTTTGATAATTGTTAAGCTCTTTTTCACTGCTCGCATCATTTGGTAAGCCTTGCATTTGTTTTTGTCTTTTGGTTGATGCTTTAAAGGTCTTGTCTTTAAATCTTCTTTCACATCCTTTGGGACCTGATGCTTTTCTTTAGCCTGTTCATTTCTTTTCACCGCATGCACCTAGTGGCTAAGAATGTGATATTCTTAGGCACCCTCTTCAACTTTTTAGCCTCTACCTCTTTCTAACTTTTGGACTTTGAATATTTCTTTATTTTCACACATCTGGCCCTGTTGTATTGCTTTGTGTTGCCATGCATGCCTCAATGGGAAGTGTTGCATCTCTTTTAGTGAGGGTGGTGCTTGAAAGGTCCTGTTGTATTTCTTTGTTTCCACTCTTCGGGACCTCCCTCTTTCGCATAGTGGCCTGATGCGTTTGAAGCTTGATACGTGCCCCTACGAGGCTTTGGGTAGAGGGTGGGTTTTATTCATTGGACAGTTTTGCTTTTTGATTTTCTTCTTCTTCTTCTTTTACTTGATTCTCCATCCACAACTTGTTTCACAACCATTAATAATACTAAAGTTTAAGCAACCATTTGATGTGTTATTACATGTACAAGGGAGAATAAAAGTAGGCACTTCCTATGCATCATCTATTATTGTCACAAATGACTACAAGCGGATGTAAACCAATCAAAGCTTTTGATGAGAATGATGATACAAGGAGCCACATATAAGAATTTATAATGGCAAATAATGATCAAGATTTGGATGCTTCAAGCTAGAAACTATGAATTCCCAAGAATATAATGAAGAGCTAATAAAGGAAATAGAATAATTGGTGTAAGCAAGAGATAGCCATTTCACTAGCCTTCATGAAAGGTAAGCTTGATGGTATGAATTACACCATGTGGAAGTTAAAAATCACTTCTCACTTGATTCATATGAGCTTTTGGAGACTGTCCTTGGGACTAACCATGAGCCCCAAGAATACATGATCCAAATACTCTTGGACCAATGATTCCTCATGATGCTCATCTTCTACATGCTTGGAAATGTAGAAACACAGATGAACTCTATGCTCTAGTTACAAGTACTACTAATAGTGTTATGACTCTCATTTAGCATATTAACAAGGCTTGTGGAGCATGGAAAATATTGAGAAATTAGTATGAAACTCCTAATCAGACACGAATTCAAAACTTGGAGAATTAGTTAGCAGCAAAAAATTTTTCTAATGTGGAGACTGCAGAGGTTTTCATCACCGACATAAATAATCTACAATATGAATTTGCAAAAGCAGGTGTACAAAAGTCAAGCAAGGTGCTAGCTTGGTGTTGTCCTCAAATCTATCCACCAAAGTTTGATGGTTTGGTAATTGCTTATTGTTTTGTTGTTGTACTCCCAAGATCCACACGACCTTGCATGGAAGCAAGAAGGAAGGCTCAAGAAAGAATCTCCTCTCATCCAAACCAACCTTCAACATGCCCATGCCCATGTCAAAATGGAGAGAAGGGTTGTCAAGGATCCTTGTCACACAGGTAAAATACAATAAATGCAACTAGTCTACTCACACATCAAAGGACAGACAAGCATGGACACACACACACCTCACTCTCACACTCACAAAGACAAGATACAAAAAATGTACAAATCCTAGGAGCAAAAGAGAGTTCTTCCATTAAAACAATATACACATGAGGAGCACATCAAACCAAAAGCACCCCTCTTTACAAAAATGAGGCTCTATATATAGGCTAAGCACATTTCCCCATGTGCTCCTTTTGACTAGTCAAAAAAGGGAACAACTCTAACTAACATATCTTCAAGAGATTCCAAGATCTCTTTTGTAACAAACAAATCCCAAAAAACTACATGCGTGGTATTTCTACGTGGGATTTTCCATATATGTGCAAAAAGGTAGGCTATTTTACAAGGCATCTCTACCATATCATTAGAGAAATATTAAAAAGTGGTTAGGGGGGTTTTGACATGGGCACATCTCCATTATACAAAAAAAGGTTATTTTTTAGTACTAGAGGGGTGCCTATGCACAAGAGAAATTATGAGCACCCTCAATAAGCTAACACTCTCCCCCCCCCCCCCCCCAGATTTTGTCGCCCTCAACAAAGCTAGAGAAGAGGAACATACACAGCTGAACTGTTCCAAGTTGGAGTCTTCAAGTCTAGAAATCTTTAGGTCTTCAAATCTGCAAGTCTTTAGTCTTCCAATCTGCAAGTCTTCAGTCTGCAAGTCTTTAGGTCTTCAATGCTAAGCGACATAATCCCGTTGTGGGGCAATCAACCCCACATACATCTCATTGTGCAGCCCTTTGTAAGACTGAGATGCCTTCTTGGGAAGCTCCAAAACCTGAAATTAACATATATAAAAAAAGTAGCATGTTTCTGAAAAAGAAGTAGACAATAACATTTAGTCCAATTTTAGTTTCCACTTCAAGGAGCATCGTCCTACAAGACTTTCTCTTTTAGAGAGAAGTCCTCATGAAGATCTGCATGATCTTGTAATTCACAAATTAGAGCTCAAAAGACAAGGAGCCAATTAAAAGTAAGAACCCATAGCTCTTCATTTCTTATACATTCGCCATACCACACTCACATAATCATCCCAAAAGGTGTTATCACACAAGTGAAACTGTGATACATGGAATTGTAAAGCTTGGGATAGTGTGGGTCTTTCTAATGAGTGGCCAATGTTCTTGGAGATAAACACATAAATGCAGCACAACAGAAGGAAAAAGTCGTGTGAACCCAAACAAGTCATTATCGAATGTGGGGATGGAGTCATCATAGATGGTTAATGCAAAGTGAAGGTCTAGAGTTTTGACCACAAACCCAATGGAGGCAGTCACAAAACTCTAAACCTTAACCAAGGGCACATCATATTCCACCAAACCTAAAAAGGTGTGGGATAGTCATAACCTAATCTCGTGACATTGGGGGGACCCATTCAATCAAAAGAAAGCACATATATTCATGAACATAAAGCATCTCATGAGTTTCCTATTCAACAAGAAGGAAATGATGGCCACTATCCTAGAGCAAGCATTTAGTTTCTAATCAATGTCGATCCCTACAAAGCTCATAATCATTTTTTCATGAAAAGGACAATAACAATCCCCTATTCATCAAAGTCATATATCATGAAGTATAGCTAAAATAATTACTCCGTGGTAAGGACCTCCTTAATCATGGTAGTAGCTAGCAACATATGGATGAATAGTTAGCCCCGAAGATTAGGGGCCCCAATCATATGTTGCAGAGCAAAGAAGCACAAGAGAAGAGCCCCAAAATTTTCAAATTAATGGGCATGATTTTTCTTCTTCAAAGCATTTAGAGAATTCCCTCAAGCCATGTAAATGCACTAGAGGAGTCCTCTAGTGGCATAATCCCATCTTGTTGTAAAATATCCCTTGTAAATTAGTAGAAATTCACTTTTTAGTAATAAAGTGCTGGTCTCTTGTGTGAAAGGACCAAATTTAGGGCACATGTATATAACTCACTTTGTGACTCTTTGTAAGCACTTTTTGCTATTGTGAACAAAGAGAGATTTGGAATCTCGAATTTGCCTCTTTCCTGCAGATTTTCACCTTCTCTTTGATATTCTATGTGTGTGTAATGCTTGGAATGTGTGTGTAGGATTGTTGTCTACCCCTCCCCACTGTTTTTGAGCTACTGTAGTGTGTGTGTGAGCTTGTAGGAGTTGTGGCGTGAGTGTGGGTGCTTCCTGCCATTCACTATTTTGGTCATAACTTGAAGCAGGGTTGTCAGAATCGAGTGAAACCACTTCCAATAGATGCGTCTCGTCGGGAGCTTTGAAAGGAGTACCCTATTGACTATATTCAAAGCTTGGAGCTGGGAGAAATCCTTGATTTACTGAAAACTATTGTAAGAGGTATCGCGGTAGACACTTTCAGTCTTTCAGTGAGTTTGAGAGGTGGATTAGTCTTTTCTCATACATATCAGCTGAACCACTTCATTTTTCATCATGTGTGCACATGTCCTCATACACTTGGTTAGGTCGTTTGATCGGATTGACATATAAGCGTGTGTCAATTTTCCACTATATGCACTTGTGTTGCAAATGAGGTTTAGTCTCTTTGGCACAAGTCCTTGAGTCTTCTTGACTTAAGTCCACACGTTTTTGGTGCCGTTGCCGGGGAACGCTCAGCCAAGGTGCCTTCGTGATGGTTATAGATCGAGTGTGATGAAATCATACTTGTAGAAGTGAACTCGTTCCATGGCAAGTAGTCAATCACTTCAGCACTTGTTACTTCACATCCTGGAGGTGTGTGTAATGAGTTTTTAGGTTTAGAGTTAGTAGGAAGGGAGAGAAGGAGGAGTTAGGGTTAGGTCAGAAGGAGAGGAGAGGAGAAGAGAAGTGAAGTAGGAGTAGGCCAAGATCACCAAAAAAACCCAAAAAATTTGCCAAAATTAGTGAAGTTCAGTTTCTGTCACCAAAAAGTATAAAAACCAAAAAATTTGAACTTATTTGATACTTTCCTGCATTCTGGTATTGTGTGCGAGCAGCGACCGGTATTGCGAGTGTGGTGTCGCGTGCTACAGGCTGCCAAGGCTAGGTATTGAGCTCAAGTTGCAATCAAGACACCACAAAGGTAAGACTCCACAAGAATTCCTTGGCAAAAACACACTAAAAGCAATTCTTTTGTTTCTCTCAATGCAATTCTTTGTCAAATCTACTAAATCATGACCAAGTGTAATGCAAAACAAGAAACTGCTTCTTCTTTAAACAAGATGTTCTCGTAGACTTGTCTTTGGATGTAGAGGATAAAATAGGACTAGTATATGGAAAATATATGAGAAAAGGAAGCCTTACTTTTCTTTTGGAAATGATGGACTTTCTTTTTCTGCATCTTTCTTCCACTTGATGATGTCAACATCTTCAAACTTCTCTTCCATACCTTTTGTTCTCTTCATCTTGAAGTAGCAAACACTCTTGACTTCTTCAACTGAAATTTTCTCTTCCTCTAATGCTAAGAGTAAGAGATAAAACAACTATGGTATACAAATGGAAGTGAATATAGAAACATGTTTTATCATCTCCTCATATCTCTGAATCAAAATTCTGCTTCAAATGTCTGAAACGACTAAATTCACCAATCGTTGTCTGAATGATGAATTGCCCTTCTAGAGTTACCTTCTCTAGATACATTTGTACCTTGATATCCAACCAACTTACAACAGAAAATTGGCTGAAAACAAAACTCATCTCATCTCTGCGCTTGTCTTCTTAGATGAACTTTCTTGCCATGAAAGAGATTTCTCAAAAACTCTCTAGAAAAACCTCTAGATACCTGTTTCGATGTAGCCTTTAACTTTCAAATGATGAAAGCGTATAAAAGCAATCCTTGAATTTCTTCAAATCTCTTCATAACTGCTCTTCTAAGATATGACCTGCAAATGATAATCTGATAGTAGAAATTGATACCTATGATTTGATGTTGATCTGATTTCTTCATCTTCTCTAAACCATTGTTCTTCCTTGAATTTGAAGTAGTCTTCTCTTCATCAAGTTTGGGTCTTCAAACAATACTTTTGTAAAGTATTTGCATACTCTTCCAAAAATATTCGGCTGCTAACAGATCATCAACTTCGTACTCCACACTGATGAATGTAACTGAAGTGTCTAATTCTCAAATCTCTAATCATCTAGATTAAGTGTGTATGTCAAATGTCAAATGTTAGAAGATGCTTTCAAATCATATGTTGTAAATCTGGAAGTCTAGGAACCTGGGATTATGAATGAGCCTTAATGCATTGATGCCAAAGATCTAAAGTTCTGTAACCAAAACCTTAGTGCTCTGATACCAAATGTTGGAAGTGAGGTAGGCCCTTAGCTCATGTCATAGGTCCATGGTTCCATAGGTCCAGTATATATACAACATTAATTCTAGCAATCTTCCATATTGACAAAACATGAACATACCACAACTTAATCATAAAAATGATGAGATAAAGATAGAGAAAGAATAGACGTCATGTGTAAGGTTTTACGTAAGCCATCGCTTACTCATAGTATCATATATACCAATGTTCAATGTACAATGTGGGAGCAAAATTCTCAACCACTCTATGTGATGAGAAATAGATGAACAAGTGAATGTACAATGTAACAAACATATTCAGATGTATGGGTAGTAATCTGAATATACATGAGATGTGTGACCTTATAGGTTATAGAAGAGTGAATATGAGTGACTGAAAGAGGAAGGATCAGTGTGAACAGAAATCCTCAAACTCATGTGAACACACCTTCTTAAACACCTCATCAAATATGCATAAAGCATATAAGTACTAATTCTCTTGTACCTATGCCAAATAGGACTCCTCCTGATATGAACGCCACGGCTTCCATAAACTTTAAGTAGTACCTGTGTGCATAAAGAGAATATGTACCTGAATACTTAACATAAGATGTGAATCTTATGTTAAACTCCATCTAATGTCTTTGAAGTAGCCAGATATCTTCTTGTAGAAGACAATCTTCAACCTAACATCTTCTTGTAGAAGATGATCTTCAAATACGCCATGTAGATGGTCCCATCCAATGTCTTTGAAGTAGCCAGACAGCTTCTTGTAGAAGACAATCTTCAACCTAATATCTTCCTGTAGAAGATAATCTTCAAAATCATGTAGATGGGCGATCCTCACCATCAAGCTGCTAATAATCAAGTCTTCTTGCCATGAACAAGAGATGACCTCCTCTCCATGAGCTAGAGTGTGAGCACACCCTTCATCTTCTCCAAGAAGAATCACCAAGAAGAACTCCATAGCTGCTCCTCAACATGCTTCAAGTTAGCACCATGGCTGCCCCATGTGCTAGAAGAAACACCACCTCTACTGAGGTCCAAGCTCTAGAAAGCTTGTGTTGATCCTAGGTGAAGGATACTCCAAGTGATCCCAAGCTTGTTCTTATATCGTAGTTCTTGATACCAATAAAGCACATAAAGCTATGCGATCGCACTTCTCCAAAAGCAAAAACGTGTTGCGAAAAAAACAAGTCCGTCTGCTGTCCGTTTTCGGCGCCATTTAGCTATTATGAAAAGCATGATATAAAAGAAGTTGCCGCGGGCTGTCGCCAAGGGGATTCGAACCCAGGTCATCATCGTGGGAGGCGAGTGTCTTATCCATTGCGCTAGGCGCTTTCGATGTATTAAGGATTAGTAAACAGTAATACATATTCTGTGATCGCTGTTGTGACTGCCCGCTACGGTTCGGATTGGAGAGTGCTATAAGAACATACATACTCATATATGTATTGTGAGCAATCCTGACCAATAGGAACATTGTTTTCCAACATTATATGCATGCAAGTGAATTATGATGATAGAGTTTACTCACAAGCTCAAAGAAACATCCTCACTGGTTCAACGCAATACTGCGGAGCCTTCTCACACATAGAAGAAATAGAAGACATGTAAAAATACTTAAGAGACTGAGAGAGGAGACAAGAGACAAGTGACAAGTGACATGAATTAAAAGGATTTGAATTAAGTTACATGTAAAATATCATCGTGGTACGTCATGCTAAGCAGTCTACTGATCAAAGGTGGTTCCGACCCTCAAACCATGACAGTTCAACCGAATGTCACACGTAAGAAGGTGAGTTCCACTCCAGTGACCCTATGTCTGTCTAGGCTCGTAACGTCTAACTAAAGAAGTCTAAGACTCATTAAAATCAGCTCTAACTCACTCACACGCTCCACCGAGGGTGAGTCAAGATAGAGATGTTGGTTTCAAGAGCCTATCCTAGATTGGAGTTCTAACTTAAATTTGAAACTAGGTTCTATACTCATACTAGCTCACCTTGGATCCTCACTCGCTCAACCGAGGGTGATCGTCTCAAGGAAACCGTAAGCTAGCATGAGCCCTATGGATGCCTAACAATGATGCTCTAGGAGTTTGGAGGGGGGTTTATATAGTTTTTTGAATGAATTTGGGCCCTTGGATCTAGAGAAATCAACTCTCAACTCTAGGATCACTACTTTCGATTACAACCATTTGATTAATCAAATCAATGGCTTGGAATTGTTCTTTCTATCAAATCTAGTGTAAAGGAGTGAAATTTAGGCGCCCTCATTCTCCACCATTGGATCTGGGGATGATCTGGACCGTCGGATCAGTGCTGACATCAATTCGGATAAGATAAGCCACTATTTTTGGAGAAATGCTGCATTATTGATCTTTGATTGTAAAAAAGGTCTTCTTTTATGGAAAAAATTCGTGGATCCTCCTTCCTTTATGCTTTAGTGCATCTCCACACTTGAATATGAGCTCATCTTGACCGTACAACATGGTTCAATCATATTTTGACATGTGGCAGACATTCAAGCCTTCAATTTTCTTATTCTAGAAAACTGCGGTGACCTTGAAAACTGGACTTTGTGCTCTTTGACCCTCCAAAAAGTCTTTGATGAAGATGAAACATTGTAGGACTATGTTTCCAAAGATCTCCTTCAGGAATATGCAGAAAAAACTCCCATATGAATCTAACTTGTACAAGTTTGACTACATTTGGAAGCTTGCAAGGTGGCATTAAGGTGTCTAGGAAGCTCGGATAGCCTTGAAACTTTATACAAATATGTAGCCACATATGGTGTTTATACATGCCAAACCATATGGCTAACATAAATTTCTATACAAGAATTTGTAGGGTCAAACTAGAAAAAATACATTTTTACAAAATGAACATAGCATATCAATGTTCTACCAAATCCATTTTCTGCTGAAATTTGGGCTATAGACTGCCTTTGACAATCTTTACAAGTATATGGATTTTCATCTAATTTGGTGACAATGAAATTTTTGTCCTAATTTCCCAACTTTGACCAGCTTTGACCAACTTTGACCGCTACCATGGACTTTCTTGATTTCTTTGAAACTTTGTATGTGACCTTCCTTTGACATCCTTGATGCATCCTGGACTTCTCGGGGAATTCTGGCTACCTTCACCAAATATGTTTTTTGTAGGCCTTCACAAGTGAGAGAGGAGAGAAAATCTCGATGACATTCGCCCCCACTAAACCTGCGATTCCTCCGGAAGCGCCACTCTAGCATCTGTGAAAAACAAAATGTTCCAGGCATCAAATTCTTTTATAGGCAACATAAGAAACATGGAAGGAAAATTGATTATATGCATGAATTAGTAGGTAACGTGACATGAAGCAAAATTTGCATGAAAGAAAGAATTAAAACAGGCAACATGAATATGCATGAACAAATAGGCAACATATATGCAAATGAACAAGCAACATTGGCAACAAGAAAGAAAAAAAACAAGCATCAATATGAAGTGGAAGTGGATGTATTGAGTCGTTTTAAGCATCAGTTCCTCTCATCTTGAAGAAAATCTTGTACCTTTTTCATAAAGCAATCTACCTTAAATATGATTATAAACAAAGATTTAGGATTTTCAAGAGACATCTTTCATCTTTAGCTTATTTTAGATCAACTCCTTTCCTACATAAATATGAATATGCTCTTTCTCTAATAACATGCAAGGAAATCTAACTAAACTCCACTAATGCATAAATCTGCCTACATAGCCCGTGATTTATTCTACTATGCCTCTTTATCCTCCTTTGGCTTGCTCTTTTTTTTTTTTTTTTTTGATGATGATGATGATGATGATTCGGCAACTTTATGGTTACGATCACTTTTTTGGGGTGGAAGAAAGTGTAAACTTCTTGGTAACATGTAGCAACTTTTTTTTTTTTGATGACGGGGAAAAATTAAACCCCGATACAAGGTACAACCATTTTTGATGACGGAGAACAGTCGTTTAAACTCCGATACAAGTGCTGTGAGATGGACTAAGGATGTAGAAACATGCAATAGCATGAGCTAGGATTTCAACAATTATGCTTTCGATACTGGATACATATGCATGTTTATATATGAAAGTCATGTCACCAAAATAAACCTCCAAATCTACATGCCCTATCTTTCCACAATCCTAGATTATAATCAATTTCTTAGTAGATAAGTTACTACTTAAGATACAATTTTACACAAGTAGAGAAATCATCATTTGCCTTTTTTGACTCAAGTGATGTGGATATGCAATGCAATGCAAAGACTGAAAAAAACATGCATGAAACAAGCATGGAAAAAAAATAGAATGAACTTGAAAAAAAACAAAGCAACATGAACTTGAAAATTAATGATGTTTTTTTTTCTCTTTTTTTTTATTTTTATAACATGGATACTCATGTTTATGAATCGGCCTCATTGTTGTCATCTTCTTCAATGTCCTCATCCAAAATGTACTCATCATTATCACGCTTCTTGAATAACTTTATCCTTTTACCTGCAATCAAAGCTTTTAGTGTAACACCATTTAATTCACAAAGAGCATACGTACCATTGTTGTTGACTTTTGCTACTATGTATGGCCCAAACCACCGTTGAGTGAGCTTTTTGCGTGCATCATATTGAGAGTCGAATGTACTATCATAAATGAGCACCCAATCTCCTACTTCAATTGGCTTAGGACGCAATCGATGAGTTTTATCAAAATAATGCTTGTTCTTCATTCTAGATTCTCTTAATTTTTCAACAGCATCATCAAGTCTTAATTTACCTTGTTCTAACTGTTTAATACGCAAATTCAAAAAATCATCAATAGACATGTTTTCAGACCAAGGAAAATTTGACCATGCAGAAATATGAGACTGAATTGGAAACAATGGTTTTTGACAGTACATGAGTTCAACAGGCATATATCCAGTAGTACGTGTGCATGTCATTCTATCTGCCCAAAGTGCAAAAGGTAAGAATTTAGGCCATTGTTTGATGTCACCATTACATGCTTTAGATATGGCTTTCACAATAGGTGGATGCCCTCTCTCTATTTTACCATTGGCCTCTGGGTTATATGCAGTAGTGAGAGACAAACGAATACCGTGATGCTCAAAGAACTCTTTAGCTTCTCTCGCATTTAACTCTCCACGATCGGCAACTACTTTCTCTATGTACCCAAAGCGACTTATGACATCTTCAAGCAAGAATTTGCAAACATTGTAAGTGGTCTTAGATCGTAGTGTACGTCCCTCTACATGATTAGTTAAGTCTTCTCTTGCAAGTACAATGTAATGCATTTTGTCAATACCTTTAGGCATAGTTACAAGATCTATTACCCACTTGTAATGAATACAGGGTGGATAAGTAGGATGCAACAGATCTCTATGTTTGACTGATGAATGAAGTTGACAAGTAGAACATGTAGAAACATAGCTACTAATGTCAACATACATCCTAGGCCAATAATAGGTACTTCTAATTTTTTCATATGTTCCAAAAAATCCTTTATGACCTGCCCATAATGTCTCATGCATTTCCTTCATTACTTGCAATTGAAGAACTCTCTTTCCTAGGACTCGTTGTGGATTCTTAACCTTACCCTTAGCATGTCTCCAAAGGTAACCATTACATAGGAAAAAGTTATAAGCTCGTTTCCTAATGTTACGGAATCTATTCGTAGTCCAGCTAGGTAATGGTTGTAGTGTACTTAGATACTTTCCTATGTCTCTCCATTCATCTTCGTACTTAGACTCATAAAATTTCTCATACTCATATATATGTGGAACATAGTCAACTAAGTTCACATTCTTTATTAGATCACTTTCAAGATCATCATCAAATCTAGCTCTCGATAACATATCAGCAACTGAGTTTGACTTACCTGAAATATGAACTAACTCAGGATTTATGAACTTAATATATGAGATCCATCTAAGCATGGCTATATCAGGAGATGAACAATTGGCTATCATTCCAATGAGAGGCAAACAATCAGTCTCAACTTTGACATTTGCACCAATGAAATATTCTTTGTCTATTTTCAAAGCTGTTACCATACCCCATAGTTCTCGTTTGATCTGTGGATATTTTCGTTGTGTTTCATGTAAAATTTTGGCACCAAACCTAATTGCATATCTATTCCCTTCACTATCATCTTGACTTATAACCCAACCTATACCAATAGGACTAGTATCAACAGTCAATATAATAGGTTTGTTAGAAGAATAGTCTACACGCTTAAGGATGGGAGCTTCAAGCAATAATTTCTTCAATTTACGCATAGCTTGAGTGTGTTTGTCAGTCCAAATAAATTTTTGTTTCTTCCTCAACAAGTCATAAAGACAATCAGCAACATGAGCAAAGTGTGGGATCCAAATAACATAAAAGATGCAAGCACCAAGAAATCTACGTACCTCACTCACATTGTTACATGTTTCAGAAATCTTGCTAATGGCATCAACTTTTTGTGGGTATGGCTTTCAACCATAATGGCCACATAAATGTCCAACAATAAGCACCTCGTTGACACCAAAAACAGATTTCTCTATGGAAAATGTGAGACCTACCTCTTCAAATCGTTGAAATATTCTTTCACAATCAGAGATATGGTCAAGAACAAATTTACGACATCCAGATGAATCTAAAGTAATGTCCTTTACACGTTCCTCACTCCCTTTAATTGGAATATCATCAATGAATGGCATAGTTATATGAGGGATAAAATCATGTAAGACCATATTCATAGCACTCATCATATGAGCCACAGAATTGGTCTCTCCTTGAGGTAAAGTACACATTCGCACTAAGCCTAAAGGAGTTTTCATTGTGGTTATGTCACGACTATCAATTGCTAATTGGAATTGGTCATATCCCGAATATAAATCACCCATTGAATATATAGAATGTCCTGAAAATGATTCAACAAACTCATCTACAATGGGTCCTGTTCCTACATTCCTTATGGTGACTTTATTGACAGGTTGGAGATCTTGAATAAAACATAGTTTCCCATTTTTTTTAGGCACAGTGAACCATCTGTTTGAGTAAGGTGCAAAAGATGGCTCTAAAATTCTCATGTTTATCTTCTCCTTAAGTAGTTTCATTAGCTCAGGTAAGTGAGCCTTTGGAACAGGTATAGGACGAAGATTCCATGGAATATGTGGAATAGTAAAGATTATCATGGGTGCAACTAGCTTAGGATCTACACAATCAATCTCATGAGGATACATAGTAAAGGCTTTTCCATGGCTACGTATGACTCTCTCAAATTTATCTCTCTCTGCTGGCAAAAGAAAGTCATCATCTCTACCAATTTTCACCTGTTTGATTGTCTCATCCGTGAATGTATGTCCTATGTTTTTCTTATCCCGAAGAGTTGGATCATTTTTCACATCAATAATTTTTTCATTACTTCCTTGAGGTAATGGTTGAGCTATGGGTTTGATTTTTTTGTCTATAGTTTTGTACTTTGTTTCAACTAAGGCATCATGTGTTTGGTTAAATTTTGAGCACTTGTCAACATTGAGAGCATACTCTTGGATTAGAGCATACTCTTGGATTAGAGCATACTTATCAAGGGAAGAAATAAGAATAATATGGGAATTAGAATTTTATTGAAGACATAACTCTAACTCCTCAAGAGTAGAGAAACAATGAGATGTCTCAATCACATGCTCAATGTTCTCATCATGTTCCATGATTTTGTTGTTTTTATAAATTTTTTGGGTTTTTTGGATAAAAGACTTGGACAATTGACTCTTATGAAGAAAATCTAATCTAGAATGTGGAAAACAAAGTGACAAACTATTGTACATGTTGGTTGGATGCGAGATGTCAAACCAATATCCACTGTTGTCCCGCTCAACAATGGATTCTATCCGAAATTTTGATCATATGTAGCTCCAAACATGAATCGAGGTGCACAATCACTACAAGCATGCTCATGACCCTGAGTAACAATAGGTTTCTTTCTAATTGACAATCGATTCCTAAGATGATTCACTCCTACCGTCATGACTTGAAGTGATTGCATTCCATCCTTAGACTTAAATCTAGCATAGGTAGACCCATCATCCATGGCTTTAGTTTCCATACGACTCTCACAAATAAAGGGTTGACCTAAGAGAACTTCATAGGAGCAATTATCTTGAATAAAAAAGTGAAACTCTTCTGTGATTCCTCCTATGGATATGGTCACACTAGCACAAGCTCCATACAGGGTACCTACACCATTATCTGCAGTTCTCATACGCCATCCACAATCTTCATAGACTTCTCTTGAAATCACATTGATTTCGGAGCCGGAATCTACTAATGCATTTACAGTGATAGTGTTCTTATCATTTCCTATTTTAACATGCATCTCTGATGTACCTCTAGACCAAAATGTTCTTTTAAAGTGACTTTCAGGATTGTTTTCATGATTTTCATGGTCAGGTTGAATAGGTCCTAAGAAATTTTTATTAACATTTACTTCATCATCATCAAAGTCCTCTTCATCAGATTCATCAAAGTTTAAGGCCTCATTCATAGCTTGATCTTGATCTAGAGAATCTTGCATCTCAGTATCTAGATTAAGCGGAAACCTCTTCCTTTTAATTAGGCCGATAAAGTTATCTTTAAAAACAGGCTTTGCAATAGAGAAAACTTGTTCTAAAGACATAGTCACTTGACTCTTAAGCAAAATGTCATCTAAAATCTCCATAGGATCTATTTTTCTCTCAATTTCTGAAATCAAGATGGCTTTAGGTTTTCTCTTTGGTTTCTTTTGTTTTTGCTCAGGGTCTTGTTTTTGTTCATGTTCTCGTGTTTGTTCTTCAGTTTGTTTTGATTGTTCTTGTTTATCTAAAGGCTTTGGTTCTGTTTTTCTTTGCTTTGTCTTCTTCCCTTTTTGTTTCTCCTCTTGTTTTTGTTCATTGGGTTGTGATTCTTGTTGTTTATCTTTGGATTGTGATGTTTCTCCCTGCTCTATGATTGTTTCTATTCCCTCTGAGGTTTGTTTTCCTGTCACTCTTCTTTCACTAGGCTCAGCTTCATCTCTTTTTCGTTTTTCTTCTACATTGGATATGTGAGAAATAAGAGATTGATCTTCTATTGGTGATTCCCAAGCTGTTATTCTCCTAATCTCATCTCGTGCTCTTACTAAAGCCTCTATGGAAAAATCACCTTCCTTTGTGGGTTTACTTGATTCCACTTGTTCATCAAGAGCTTCTAGTTTCACTCCTCTAGTTCCTACATCCGTTATGGTTATATTTTCATAGTGTTTTTTCATTCCTCCCTTACCATAATTTCCTTGCAAAGGTAGCCTAGATCGATAGTCACAGATTTTCTTGTCTATGTCTATTACTAGTCGTTGCTCCTTAGCAGCCTTCAATAGTTCACAATCTCTCAAAAAGTGCTCTAACGAATCACACCAAGGACACCTACGAGGGCCACGCACAAAACCATTTTGATTTTGAGGATTTTGATTAACTTGTGGTGGGAAATTTTGAAATTGAGGATTTTGTTGATAAGGTATTGCTTGAACAGGATAATTAGGATTTTGATAAGGCAATTGATGTATTTGAGGAGCTTGGGGAGCAACATGTGGTACTTGAGGTGCAAGAGGAGTTTCCATATTATACGGTTGATGATTTTGAAAATTTTGATTTTGAGGATTTTGAAAAGCTATTTGTGAAGCTTGAGGATACAGATTTTTATACATTTGAGGATTTTGCACATGAGGATGAGGATTTTGCATTGAAGGATTATGCATTGGAGGAACTTGATATGCTTGAGTAGGAGCTACTTGTGGATTTTGATTGGTAGCTATAACATGTTGATTAGGCTCTTGAAAAGTCATTGGGTTCATTTGATTTTGGAAAGTTTTGGTGTAATTAGATTGTAAAGCATCTATAGTCTTGGCCAAATTGGATTGTGTAGCAATAAGACTTTCCATTTGCTTAGTGAGAATTTCCACTTGAGATTGTTCAACTACACTTTTATTTGGCTCTACTTTAAAACCTTGAGTAGGCTCCATCATTTGAGGAATAGGAGTAGAGTCAAAAAGCATAGCATGGGATTGTTCTCTAACTTGCTCCTTAGTTTGTGGAAGGCTAGCTTGAGGAAGACTAGTTTGCTCATAAAGCATGGATTGTCTTTGATGTCTATGGGCTACAGCCTCTACTACTTTGCGCACTTTTTGCCAATTGTCAGTAAGACCATAGCGCTTATCTGGCTCTTCTAATCACCGTTCAACTTCCCTACGAGTTTCAGGATGAAGAAGCTTAAGAAAATTGATCACAAGATCAGGTTCCAAAGTTATCTTATCCTCATCAGGAAGTTGTTCATAGCGTCTAATATACTCATTTTGTAAGTGAGTAATAGAGCTACTAGGCTTTGGAGAATTGACCCATCGTAAGAATCCATCTCGATTATGTTGGCTATAATCTTCAAGATAGAATTCTTTGAGCATCTCCTTTCTAAAATCACTCCAAGGAAGACTATCATATTGAGTGACACGGTTTATGATAGAGCTATCAACAATTCGTTCAAAGAATGATATCAAAAGATCTTCGGGAAGACCAAAAATCATAGCTTGCTCTTCAAACAAATCTAAGTAGCTTGTGATGTTGATGCCATTGAATTTTCCCTTCTCTCTCAACATAGAAGAGACTATTCTTTGGCCTTGTTTCTCAACAATAAGGGATTAGAATCCTTCCTCCATCTTATGTGAATAAGCAAGTGATGCACGATGCTCTAGATCTCTCACAAATGCGTCTACTTCACGACGAAGATGTGCACGATACTGTGAGAAATCCAGTGCAACACTCAAGACTGATGATGATGATATGATGAGGATGAAAAATATGAAACAAAGGATATGGATCACAACCTCCCAACAAGATCAGAAGCAAATGCCACGAAGCGTTTCACGTCGGGTTCAAATGTGGAGGTGATCGCAATCCGGGTGGATCGGGTCCGGTCGTGGCACACACAGGGTGTATGAAGCTAATGAATGTTGGATGGTTTAAGGACATGAAAGTGAAATTAATGTTGAGTATGGAGAAGAGAGAGATGTTGAAATGATTATGGGAATGGGAAAGTAGGAGTGCAAGTTAGATTTATGAACATGAATGATAAGAATGAAAGAGAACCATACATACGAATGAAATTTGGAAGGAAGAATGGTCCATTGAAGGAGCTTCTTAAACACTTCCTAATTCCAATCCATATGCATAGTCTTCTTTGGATGATATGTATGCATGACGAGAATAGATGGAACCCTTACACATAAACCAGTTTCGAAAGGAAGAATGGTCCAATATTGGAGCTTCTTATAAACTTTCAGAAACTAATCAATATGTATGGGTATGTATGGATTATATGCATGCAAGTGAATTATGATGATAGAGTTTACTCACAAGCTCAAAGAAACATCCTCACTGGTTCAACGCAATACTGCGGAGCCTTCTCATACATAGAAGAAATAGAAGACATGTAAAAATACTTAAGAGACTGAGAGAGGAGACAAGAGACAAGTGACAAGTGACATGAATTAAAAGGATTTGAATTAAGTTACATGTAAAATATCGTCGTAGTACGTCATGCTAAGCAGTCTACTGATCAAAGGTGGTTCCGACCCTCAAACCATGACAGTTCAACCGAATGTCACACGTAAGAAGGTGAGTTCCACTCTAGTGATCCTATGTCTGTCTAGGCTCGTAACGTCTAAATAAAGAAGTCTAAGACTCATTAAAATCAGCTCTAACTCACTCACACGCTCCACCGAGGGTGAGTCAAGATAGAGATGCTGGTTTCAAGAGCCTATCCTAGATTGGAGTTCTAACTTAAATTTGAAACTAGGTTCTATACTCATACTAGCTCACCTTGGATCCTCACTCGCTCAACCGAGGGTGATCGTCTCAAGGAAACCGTAAGCTAGCATGAGCCCTATGGATACCTAACAATGATGCTCTAGGAGTTTGGAGGGGGGTTTATATAGTTTTTTGAATGAATTTGGGCCCTTGGATCTAGAGAAATCAACTCTCAACTCTAGGATCACTACTTTCGATTACAACCATTTGATTAATCAAATCAATGGCTTGGAATTGTTCTTTCTATCAAATCTAGTGTAAAGGAGTGAAATTTAGGCGCCCTCATTCTCCACCATTGGATCTGGGGATGATCTGGACTGTCGGATCAGTGCTGACATCAATTCGGATAAGATAAGCCACTATTTTTGGAGAAATGCTGCATTATTGATCTTTGATTGTAAAAAAGGTCTTCTTTTATGGAAAAAATTCGTGGATCCTCCTTCCTTTATGCTTTAGTGCATCTCCACCCTTGAATATGAGCTCATCTTGACCGTACAACATGGTTCAATCATATTTTGACATGTGGAAGACATTCAAGCCTTCAATTTTCTTATTCTAGAAAACTGCGGTGACCTTGAAAACTGGACTTTGTGCTCTTTGACCCTCCAAAAAGTCTGTGATGAAGATGAACATTGTAGGACTATGTTTCCAAAGATCTCCTTCAGGAATATGCAGAAAAAACTCCCATCTGAATCTAACTTGTACAAGTTTGACTACATTTAGAAGCTTGCAAGGTGGCATTAAGGTGTCTAGGAAGCTCGGATAGCCTTGAAACTTTATACAAATATGTAGCCACATATGGTGTTTATACATGCCAAACCATATGGCTAACATAAATTTCTGTACAAGAATTTGTAGGGTCAAACTAGAAAAAATACATTTTTACAAAATGAACATAGCATATCAATGTGCTACCAAATCCATTTTCTGCTGAAATTTGGGCTATAGACTGCCTTTGACAATCTTTACAAGTATATGGATTTTCATCTAATTTGGTGACAATGAAATTTTTGTCCTAATTTCCCAACTTTGACCAGCTTTGACCAACTTTGACCGCTACCATGGACTTTCTTGATTTCTTTGAAACTTTGTATGTGACCTTCCTTTGACATCCTTGATGCATCCTGGACTTCTCGGGGAATTCTGGCTACCTTCACCAAATATGTTTTTTGTAGGCCTTCACAAGTGAGAGAGGAGAGAAAATCTCGACGACATCGTATCGTGCACCAATAGTGGTATCGTATCGTCGTAGCATCTGATATCGTATTGTCCAGTTCCCAAGTATCGTATCGTCTCACTGTCAGGCGTATCACGATACCAATTTGGTATCGTATCGTCTGGGTTTCCAGTATCCAACCTTTTTCAATATTGTATCATTCTAATTTTGGTATTGTATCGACTAATCTGAAGGTATTGTATCGTCAGGATTAGCTCGTATCGTATCGTGATCAACAACGGTATCGTATCGTCTATTGCGGCAGTATCGTATCGCCAAGGTTTCAGGTATCGTATCGTGAACAGAGTGGTATCGCCTAGTGTGGTATCGCCCAGAGTGGTATCGCCCAGAGCGATTGAAGCATTTGTGAAGAGCAACTTTGAGGCAATTTAGGAGCCACTTAAGGAGAGTTGTAGAGACCTAGAGAGCTTTAGGAGGGTGAATGAACTTGAGGTCAGGGAGTGCTAAGTAGCCGAAGAAGTGTCATATCTTCTGTAGGGAGTGCCGCCCAAGTCAGTCAATGCTCGGTCTATTCAGACACCTCTAGTGACTCCGAGGAGGAGATACCAATGGCCTCAGAAGATATGCATGGCCCAACTCCAGGTAGAAACTTCATGACCGCTATAGAAGGAGACTACCGAACCTCCTTACAATATGTGTCTACTAATGCCCATGAGATCCCCATCTATCTGGATGGCTTAAACCGATCTGTGGCTAGAATGGTGACTTCCATGGATGCCACGATTGTGCCCAGACCTGCTTTTAAGTACGAAGGAGGGGCATACATGGACAAGATAGGTCACATATACATAGTAACTAAATTTCCCGAGATGATCAATGAAAGGGGAGAGTTAGTGGAACAAGAAAACCCAGGGAGAACAAACCCTGAGGAACTAGTGATGACCCCTAGAGGTAGATCCCAAGTAACACGAGTCTTGAGAGGAGACCTGATACCTCAAGATGACTAACTGTTGGAAGTCTATATGATCCATGGATCAGACGTATTACTTCAAACAGACTCACCGGCTCCAGGAAGAGAAGAAAGCCCGATGACATTTTATGAGCTAAAGGATCCAGAAGACAAAACTATAATCACATACCTAGACAAAAATCAGAGAAGATATTGGTTGGTTAGTTCCTTGGATAGAGCTCGACTAAAATACATGGGTTTGCTTGTATTCCCTTAGAGAGATCAGGCAACTACTTCGCAGAACCCCTCACGAAATCAACAAGAGACAGAACACACCACGTCAGGACAAACTAGCCAACGGAGTGTCCCAAACCGTACTCATGTACAATTTGCGACTCCAGGAGTGCAAGCACACGATCAGGCCCACCCAGGAGTAGGGAATCAGTACCGACCACCAGTAAGACCACGACCACCAATAGGAGGGCAGCCTAAAATACCTCCAGTTAGACCAGCAGTTCCGGCCTTTCCTGCAATGCCTAGACCACCATAACCAATGAGAAGACTGAGAACTATCCAAGTGGCCAAGTGTGTAAGAAATCATTATGACGGATTGGGAGAACCCTACGATCACATCGCTGAATTTAAACAAGTTCTAAGAGCAGAACAAGTAGAAGACTTCTTTGTGTAGTATGAGACTTTTGGACTCACCCTCACAGGAACAGCTCTAACTTGGTTCCAGCCGTTAGATCCTAATCAGTTTGGAAACATGGAGCATTTTTTTCAAGAATTCATTGGGGAATTCACTAAGAGAGGGATTAAACACAATTTTGCATCTTTAATCCATAGTTTTAAACAGAACCCTAATGAAACAGTGAAAACAACTGCCCGGAGATTCAATCAGTATGTTGATAGATGCCCAGCTGCCGAGAGGCCCACTCAGCAAAAAATGATCTCATTATTTTTGGACGGACTCACGAACGGAACCCTAAGAAAGCTAGTTTACGTGAAGAGGCTAGAAACCCTAAGTGAGTGTCTTCAAGAGTGCATTGATCTAGAAGACAATCTAGCTGAGGACCTCAAGAGCACGCCAAGCCCCACTAAATCAGAAGACTCTCGGAGTACCATTACATCCAACTCTAGTAATATGGAAGAATTAGCGGAGCTCCTAGCAAAGAAACTAGGAGTCCAGGGACAAAGAACTTACCCACACCCAGCCTTAAGGATGCCCATATTACGGAGGTGTAGTCTATGTGGAGGAGATCACCCCACTCACATGTGTACATGAGGAGGGACGGGTGCACAACAGACAGCACCAATAAGGAACTGCTTTGTATTGCCACATAGAACAAAAATACACTAATCACACCACAGAGAATTGTCCATTCAATAGGCAGTCATGCCCCTTACAACCACCACAGTATCGACCATACAAATATCCACCTAGAGAGCCAGGCAGAGAGATGCCTAGATACAATCCCTATCCAACACCAGCAGGAGCACCAAGACCTTATGAACCAGCAACATATCCACCACCCCAACTGGTGTTAGGGCCACAACTGTCACAACCTCAACAAGTGGTACCTCTGAAGTATGCTCAGCCAGAAGAAAATTTGGAAAGAGCCATAGTGCCAGCATCGACGACAATCAAGGTGGAATCAACGAACCCTGGATATGAGCTGGCCCCAGGAGATTATTATCCATATGAAGCCAACATGTTAGAGTATGAATCAGCTTATGATTTGGCTTATTATGGATATGAAGGATATGATCAAGCTTATGGAACGGAGGTAGCAAATTTGATGTATACTACACCTAAAGCACAACCACCCATTAGACCACCTGTGCCGAGAGGACCTTGTTATAGATGTGGAGGAGACCATTTTATCAGAGAATGTCCTCGGCCTTACAATCCACCACCCCCTAGGACTTGGGAAGGATGTTGCAATGACTGCGGAAAGGAACACCTTTTTCAGGGACTTCCCTAAGAATCCAACCAAAGTCCAAGACACTACACCAATTAATGTAATTGAAGTGATAGAAGCATCTGGAAGTGATAAGGAATATATTGTACCTTTAAAGGCCATTACTAGAGCTCAAATGAAAGAACAAAAAGGAAAACAACCAGAACAGGACGAGAGAGCAAAAGAACGGTAAGTCCCAAGATTCAAATAGTTGAAGATTTTGAGGATCCACGTGAGAGTACCCAGAACATTAAAGCACAGAAATGGAAGGAAAGAAGAGAAAAACTCAAAGATAAATGGATGAAAAGCAAAAGTCAAGATAATAAGAAACAAAATAGAAGTATGAAAGAACAAAAAGAACAAGAAATTTAGAAAGAAGTGCCCATTTCCCCACCTATCCAAGAAGTAGAGAAACCAGAATCCATTTTAGCTGACCCAAAATCAGACGACCTAGACATGTGGCTGAAAGCTTACCAAGCTAGAACTAAGACTGGACCTAAAGTAGAACAACATGAAAAGCTTTACCCACAAGGAGAATTAGAAAAAGAAAGGCTAGCAATATGTCGAAAGCTTATAGAGGTTGCACAAGCTACCCTAGAAAAGACTATTCCAGCCCTCCCAGAGACGAGAATACCAGATAATCATTATAAAGAACATGTTAGAGCCTTGGATAAAGAACCTAGAGGGAAGAATGGCAATAAAGAGCGAATAAGAACTCAGGATGAACTAATGTCGACCATACCTGACCTAGAAGCTGAATGGCCGAAGGAGTCATGGAATAGAATCCGAGAAGAACAATGGAAGAGGAATGGAGTGACCAAGCCTCCTTTTGAGGAAATAGATGTGGAAGTCTATCAACCAAACCCCATCCTGGAAGAAGTATATGAGGAAGCATCAAGGCTCGATAGAAATAGAGAAGAAACCTAGAGCATTTCAACATTGCCTAATTACATGGGAGAATACAAAAAGGAATCTATGATAATACGAGCACCCACAGTACACGGAAAAGGAAAAGGAAAGTCAGAGAAGAGTTCACACAATTTAACAAAACTTAAGAAGACAAAAGTACAATGCAAATTAATCGTGGAAGAATTACTTCAGGTGAAACCACAATTATGGAGGCAATTAGCGAGCCAATTAGAATTAGGGCAAGAGAAGGAAGAAAAGGAAGGAAAGGGAAAAGAAAACACATCTAAAATACAAATCCCAGTTGATAAAGTGGGAGAGTTTAGTGAAGGAGACGAAGGTAATACATGTCTACCTGTCACATACAATGGGTACATGACCAAGGCTATATTAGACACGGGAGCTGGGGTAGGAATCGCCACCAAGGAAATTTGGGAGAAATGGGGAAAGCCTGCCTTACGACCCACACGCATGAAGCTCCAATTAGCAGACGGTCATGTGGAGGAACCCTTAGGAATACTAGAAAGAATCAAATTGAATACCTGTGGAGTTGAATTTGAACACACACTAGCAATTTGTAAGTTCGAAAAGGCTAATAATTACGAGATGATATTAGGATGACCCTTCATGAGACAAATGCGAGTAGTACAAGACTGGGGAAGAGATTCATTGTACCTACAACGTCAAGGAAATACAACCAAGATAAACTTGCATACGTTTGCATATCGAGATGTTCCTCCACTACAATGGAATCCCATACACAAGGAGGAAGACAACCTATCTATTCATAGTGCTGGAACAAGTGATCAATCATGGATGCACGAGGACGCCCAGTTATGGATGTGCAAAGAAGCCAAGAAAGAGGACAGTAAAAGACAGGCGTGGCCAATAGGACATCCTAACTACCGACCTGTAGAGGACCCAAGGTACATGCCTCAAATCTTCCCTGATGAAACCTTTGAACCGCATGGATGGATGGAAATCCTAGCAACCTTAGACGTGTGTGTAAATGAAGAAGTCTTGACAATGAACGAGTGCATAGATGAGGAAGGCTATGATGTAAATCTTTATATGGTTGTCCTTCAAGAAGTGGAAGAAGGGGAAATCTTGGAAAAAGAATGGAAAGAGGAATATGAGAGTATAGAAATGGAACCAGAATTCGATTCCGAGGAAAGCTATCTGGACACCATTCGAACCAAAGAGAAACAGGAACCGACAAGGATCTTGGCAATAAAAGCCACTCCTAGAGTACAAGAACACGAAGCAGAAATGAGTAAAATTGGGCCAGACCCAGATCTGTTTGAAGTTCCTGAACGTTTTAAAAGATACGAAGTAGAGGAGAGAAAGATAGCTATTCAAATGCTTAAACCAGAGGCTCGAGATGGAGAATCATACGACAACAAAGAACAAACAAAAAAAATCATAGTAACAGTGGAAGAGGGAGAAGAAAGAAGTACCTACATAGGCAAAGATGTGTCGGTGGAAGAGGAGGAAGATTTAATACAACTGATATGAGAATATCGAGACGTGTTCGCATGGACGTATAAGGATCTCAAAGGCGTGGAACCCTCGATTTGTTCTCATAGGATACCAATGACGACAGATGCCAAACCATCGAAACAACGGCCATATACATACAATGAGATATATGCTGCTAAAATTAAGGAGGAAATAGACAAACTACTAGAGGCAGGCTTCATATATGAGATAGAACACACTGAGTGGGTATCACCACTAGTAGTTGTGCCTAAGAAGAACGGAAAACTGAGAGTGTGCATTAACTTGAAAAAGGTCAATGCAGCTACCATACGTGATAGCTACCCATTACCCATTACGGACCATCTATTGGAAAGAGTAGCAGGAAAAGAAGTATATAACTTCTTAGATGGATTCTCAGGATACAATCAAGTGGCTATTGCTACTGAGGATCAACATAAGACCGCATTTGCGACCAAATGGGGATTCTATGTTTTTCGAGTGATGCCTTTTGGACTCACTAATGCACCAACTACTTTCCAACAATTGATGTGTCATGTTTTCAAGGAATTTCTGAAAAAGAGCATGGACGTATATGTAGATGACCTATGTACATACTCCAATCAAAGACACGATCATATTCCTGAGTTGAGGAAGATATTTAATAAATGTAGACAATATAGAGTCTGTTTAAACCCACAGAAGTGTGTCTTCATGGTGAGAAAAGGGAAAATCCTCGGACACATAGTCTCTAGGAATGGAATATCCATGGATGAGGACAAGATTAAGGTCATCTTAGAGCTTCCTAGATCAAAGAATGCGAAAGAGGTGCAAGCATTTATGGGACATTGTGGATATTACCGTCGGTTTATCCACATGTATGCCATAATCCCCAAACCCCTGTATGGTCTATTAACTCAATTCACTTGGTCAGAAGAGTGCAAAAAGGCATTCAATGAGTTAAAAAAGAGGCTTAGCACAACCCCAATTCTGAAAATGCCAAATTGGAACAAGCCTTTTCATATTCATGTTGATGAGTCTAATTATGCAATAGGATGTATATTAGCCCAACGAGCCGATGAAGGAAAATTAGATCATCCAATTGCCTATGCAAGCAGACAACTAAATCAAGCTGAAAGGAATTATACCACTACCGAGCGAGAAGGATTAGGAATGGTCTATGTAGTGAAGAAATTTAGACACTATCTCTTAGCCAACAAGTTCAAGTTTTTCATAGACCATCAGGCTCTATTGTACCTAGTCAATAAGCCTTGCAACACGAGAAGATTGGTAAGATGGTTCCTACTATTAATGGAGTTCAACTTTGAGGTGATAGTAAAGAAGGGAAACACCCATGTGAGAGCTGATCATCTTTCAAGGTTAACACATGGAGAACCACCTAATGGAGTACCCGATGATCTGCCAGACACTTATTTGTTCAATCTGGAAGTTTGTCCAAAGTGGGCAGAGAAATTAATTCCTATACTTACTCATGGTCCACAACACTCTATTAATAAGGAAAGTAAAAAGGAAATTTTACAATCAAGGAACTTGCATATCATTGCGGGAAGCATGTACTGTAAGGAACCCAACGGGGTATTGCTAAGATGTGTCGAGGAAGACGAACAAACAAAGCTAATCGAACAAGCACATGTGAACAAATGGAGAACACACCAAGGGACTCATGGAACCATCAGGGAATTAAAAAGATTAGGAGTATACTGGCCTGAGATGCCCAAGAATGTCCATGACTATGTAAGTAATTGTGCAGAATGCCAGGAGACAATCCCAGAGGATCATACCAGTGCTCACGAAAACCGCCCTTATAATGTAATTGTATCGATCAAAATTGGTAAAAACCGGCAGTTCTAATTTGATGCCCTTATTTTGCACCGGCTAAAATTTTGTATGTTTCTTTATTTTACCGGTTCTTCAATGCGAACATCCTTTTTTTAAGGGCTAAATGTGAAAAAAACCTTTTAAATAAAGGTTCATTAGAATACATGTAGGTATTAGGTAAGTACTTAGAAGTTAGTATGGTATACTTAATGTTATGCCGTGGCCCGTTACAACTTACCCGTATGGTGCTCCAGGCTCCTGCCACCTAGGCCCTGGCCCTCTACCTACCTAGTACTTGGCATAGTCAAGATTCGAGAATGTTCAATCATCAATGGACATTGGAGTCTGGAGACCTGAATCCAGATAATAGAGAGTCACTTGACACTGTGGATGAGTTAGGTGAAGATTTTAATATCACTGCCATACACTTAATGTATGTTTAGTAGTTATTAGTAAGTACCATCTACCACTGGCATCACTTTATATTAAGATCGCGATTCTCGAGAGTCTAAAATTTGCATGCCAAAACTGATTTTGTTGATGATAGAGTGCACATTGCACAGTGCACAATGCATACAGTGGAGTGGGATGGGATGGGACGCCTCTAGAATCTAAATAGATGAAGTCCTCTTTGTAGTATGTACTATCGTGGTAAGTTTCTTCTCTCATGTATTTGATTTTCTCATTAATAGTCGCATTACTTTGAACTCAGAGGTACTTATTTGCTTTCAAGCTACAAAATCATTGGATCTCGGGAGTCAGGACTGGTCACTGGACACTCTCTCTTGCCTTGAGCAACCAGGTATGTGTTCTTACCATCTTAGACTTCTATCATATTTTTTTTTTGTTTCTTCACATAAAGTAGCCATTGTACTCTATGTTTTTGTTCTCTCTCTCTCTCTAAGAGTGGTGCGATGTGCATGTATGATACGTCGCACGGTATACTAGTTAGATAATACATTGTCACTTAAACATGTAGCCATTGTACTCTGTGTTTTTGTTTTGTCTCTCTCTCTATGTCTAAGAGTGGTGCGATGTGCATGTATGATACGCCACAGGGTATAATAGTTAGATAACACATTGCCACTTAAACATTGTAAGCTTATGATAGCTTACACTAATGCCAACTTAGAAATGCAAGAAAAGATTTTTTGTTCCTCTTTTGGCACAACGCACGCATGCTGAGATGGAGACATGAATTTTTAAACTGCCATATGCATTGTTCAAAGTTTGGCAATCTGTACATGTTTCTTTGTTCACAGAAGAGAGATGATGGTATATGCATGATTGCGAGAATACTCGAGTATGGTTCCTGAAGGTGAATGTGATGTGTTTATATACAATTCCGTAATGGTTAGAGAGTGGAGTGCTTAATACTTATATAGTTTTGTTGTACAGTACCTCGGAACAATGATAGTGCAAGAGCTCCAAATGTCATTCTCAAAAGCTTGGTTTGACACAGAATAAGCAGTTTCTATGGTATAATAGTTAGGTAATAGGTTGTGACTTAAACATTGTAAGATTATGGAGAGCTTACATTAATGCCATGTCTGCTTAGAAATGCAAGAAAAGATTTTTTGTTCCTCTTTTGGCACAATGCACGCATGCTGAGATGAAAACATGTGAATCTTTCAATGGTACTTACTGTATGCGCACTCTATCATCAACAAAATCAGTTTTGGCGTGCAAATTTTAGACTCTCGAGAATCGCGATCTTAATATACAGTGATGCCACCGGTAGATGGTACTTATTAGTTTTGCCTTTAAAAAACTGACATTCTCATTTCTTTGCATTTTAAAAAACGGAAGAGGCTACCCTTTGCCTTTTGAAACCAGCTGATTCGTAAAAATCTTGGCTAAGATGTAGAATAAAAGGTATTTTGATTGGTTCATATTAAGGTTTTTTGTGAGCACTGGATCATACGTCCATACCTTTCTCAACGATAGCACCCAATTGGAGCAAAACATTAGTGAAATTCCTAAAGACAAGAGAACATGAGGAAGGAGTTAGAATGGCTAGAAAACGATCCCTAGAGGAGATGAGTAAGGATTATGTTCTCATAGGAAGAAACTTGTTTAGAAGAGGAAAAGACAACCAATTACGATTATGTATTCATGAAGGAGAGTATTTACCCATATTCGAGATGGCGCACGCAGGTGCAGCAGGAGGTCATTTTTTCGACCAAAGAACTGTAAAAATGATCCTTTTCGCAGGCTTGTGGTGGCCAACTTTACATATGGATGCTCAAACATATGTACGAAGTTGCAAGATATGCCAGAGAGCTAAATACCCAATTCGAAGCAACCTATGGTTTGTGCGAGAGCATTTTCTAAATGGAGTATTGACTTCATAGGACCCATTAATCCACCGGCCAAAGGATCACATGCTGAGTACATCATAGTTGCCACTGACTACTTGACAAAATGGGTAGAAGCAAAAGCTACTAGAAGGAACGATGCTCAAACCATTGCTAAGTTCCTTTTTGAGCATATATTCACTTGTTTCGGATTACCAATTTAGATTGTGAGTGATCGGGCATTTCCTTAATGAAGTAATAGAATCCCTAATGAATGAATTTTTAGTGATCCACAAAAAATCAGCCCCCTACCATCCCCAAGCCAATGGTCAAGCAGAAAGTTCCAATAAGGTATTATGTACAGTATTGACAAAGATTGTCAATAATGGGAGGTCTGACTGGGACAAGCAATTGCATCATGCAATCTGGGCCTTCCGCGTAGCATATAAAACTGCTATTGGAACTACCCCATTCAATTTAGTGTACGGGCAGAATGCAATTTTGCCAATTGATTTTTTAATCCCAACTTTGAGAGTAGCCCAAAAGTATGAATGGAACGGACATGAAGTATCCCAACAACTAGACCAAATTGAGAAGTTACATGAAACTAGGTTACAAGCGGTGGAAGGAATCTATGCAGCCAAGAGAAGACAAAAATCATACTATGATGCACATATAAAAGACAAAGGACTTAAAGAAGGAGACAGTCCTGGTTTACACCTTAAAAGAACATGCCAAGAAGTTACAAAAATGCGGATATTGACCTCTGATCATCAATAGGATCTCTACTAGTGGAGCAGTTAATCTAGCCACTCTAGATGGAGACATTCTTCCTAACTACATAAGTGGATGCAGAGTTAAACGATTCATGGAGCCATTGACGGATCAAATGTTAGCACGTCTAGTAGGTGCTCAAAATAGGAAGAAAGAGGAAGAACGGATTAGAGAGGAGGCTCGACAAGAAGCCCTAGAACGCATCAAGAAAAGGAAAGAATGGATTAGGCAAAGAGATGAACGATATCTCCAAGGAGAGGAACCTATCCCTATGGCTAACTACCAAGTCCATACATCTGACACGAATAGAGCTCACAGGTCATAACCTTACCTAAACCTAGGGATTGGAAAGACAGAGTACAAATTGATAGATGCATTGATAGATTCAGGAGAAGGACTTAGTTGCATACGTAATACTGTCATAAAAGATCTTCAACTGATTATGACTCCCACAAAAGCTCAGATGATAGGAATTGGAGGACAAAACATAGAATGCATGGGAGCCACTAACGTATCCCTCCACCTAGGAAATTCTTCCATGGAACAACGAATATTAGTGTGCAAAGATGAGGATTTAATAGAAGATTTGATCCTAGGACAGGATTGGATCATTGAGAATGAAGTCAGCATCAACCTAGCTCAAGGATATATTTTAGCCAAGATAGGGCACAAGGAAATTTTTAGTTTATTAGGAGAGAAGCCTTTACTCCAACCAACAACCATCGAGAGTGCGGAAGGATGCAAAAAAGAGCTAGTAGAACATGATTCCAGTCCCAATACCTCAGAGACCAGTCTAGAAGAAGCCGGAAGCTCAAACCCTAATGTATCCAAGGAAAAGGTGATACCACCCTACTCAGTTGATGAACGGCCAAACAATCAGGAAACCAACTCTCATGAAGTCCCTCATGCGACAGAAGGATCACCAATATGGAGGACAACATTTAGCCATTCACATCAACGGAAGAGCAAATTCAAATGGGTACGCAAAGATCAAGTGCAGAAATCGGAAACATCATCACCAAAGCATAGGGAGAATAAGAAGAATAACAAGTCAGCATCACAAAAATCTGAAACAACAATACTCTTGCAAGTATGGCTCCCTAAGCCTTTGATTGAAGCTCAGAAAGCACGACAACAGATATGGATTCCCAAGAAGGTGAAACAAGTAGCCAAGCAAGAGATGTGCAATCCGGAGGATACACTACAACAAAACATTCGAATGACAAAGCAAAAAACAGACTCGTCCTAGACACATGAAGAGCAGAGCCTCTAATACAAGGACACTAGAGCAAACAAAGAGAACACATGAAACCCGAGGAGCCAAAGAAAGAAGACAACCTATCAAAGAGACCACGAAATGGATTTGGAAACCCAAACAACTGCAAGAAGTGGACCATCGAAACAACAAGGATTCCAATTGCACTCATGAAGTATCACGTGCACCTAAAGTATGCATAATAGAGCCACATGATGAGGCCAATCATTCGGCACATGATATACATGAGAACAGTAGTGGTGCACATTCTCCAAAAGGAGTTAGGGCATAGCTTCAACTCTCTTAGGAATGGACATACTATGTACATAAATAAATGCTTCGGCTACACTAATGCTTGTTTTCTTGTAGGAAAAGAAATAAAAAGATGTGGTAAGAGATCTCACTTATAGAACCATGGGAAACGGAGTGATGGAATGACAACAAATCACTGCAATACACTACACAGTTGCTATACTTTCCTTTGAAGCTAATGCGCTTTTCCTTACAAGTGCAGATGGCTTCTGAAGATTCTGAAGCAACAGTACAAGAGGAAGTATTGGAATTTCCACTCCAGAGTATCACCAAGGCAAAGGGACACTGGTTTCGAGAAGATCAACCGGCTGGGGAGTATCTCTTCCTGGCAACTATAAAAATCATGGATACCGATCATCAATTTCCGATCATGTCCCAAGACTTCAGAGTGTTGCATGAACTACCATCTACAATCACCATCATGAAGAAAGCAGGCATTCATAAATATTTTGAATTACCAATCTATAAGCCCGACTTCCAAAGATGCACTCAAGTCATGAATACCTTACAGCCAGCACTGCATGATCCATTGGTGCATGAGGCTAGAGTGATGGATAAAGTAGGAGAATGGGTAGTCATCCAATTTACACATGATTTGATCAAGGAAGCTTTTGGATGGGAAAAAGATGGAAACATGGTAGTGAAAGAAGAGAGTCGAGGGGCAAAAACCAGAACGTTCATTGACATTAACAGAGTCGACATAGAAGAGGAAGTCAGACTTATTCACCAGCACTTCTGCTTCCCAAATATGCATTGGTATACGGCCCCTCAGAAAATAATTGTCCAACTGCTCTCACATGCAATCAAGCAGATTGGAAATCAAATCAATCTGACTCCTTACATACAAGAAAGACTATTCGAAGCAAAGAAGCAATGGAATAATAAGAAGTTCCTCAATGGAAGCGTCGCTCTGACAATATTAATTTACCATGCTTTAGGCATTAGAGAGCACCTGCAGGAAATGCCACCTTCGACTGCCATTGCTAAGTATGCCAAAGTCGCCACAGTTCCTAAAAAGAAAAGGGGAGTTAAGATAGTAGAAGAGCCCAAAACTAGCTCTCAACCTAGAATGAGAGGAACAAAGAGATTAAGGGAAGTAAAGCAAGTGGAAGAGGAAGTTCCAGCAATGAAAAGAGTGCATGTGCTTCCAAAGACAACAATTGAAGAGCAGAGGCCGATTAAAGAGGAAGATTTAACTCAAGCCCTCGAGGATACACATCAATATATAGAAGGGCAAGTCAATTTACCAGTACAAGGGCATCATTATCAGCACGCCAAACAGGAGATAAAGGCCAAAAAGAGGCTCACAAAAGTACACCGTTACAGGGAATTAGGGTTGGACAATTCAAGCTCATCTTCGGATGCACAAGACGAACCCGAAACCTCATTGTCAAATGTAGATATTCAAAGTGAATCAAAGGATGATGGACAATGGGTGGAATCGAATGCAGTCAACTACAATGAAGAAGAAGAGGGTATAAAAACAAATGACAACACTACCCACCTTGATCAGGATACCGCAAGTAAGGAAGCAAACCAAGAAGGGACGCATGTGATAAAAATCAATGAGACTTCTACTATTCATATCAAGGAGGCAACACCTACGTGCGAGGTGTCAATCAAGATAACAAAGAAAGAGCCTCAAGAAGAGACAGTAGAAGAAGAAGAACCCTTCACACCAATAAGGGTCGTGGCAGAACCCTCCCCCATGGACGTCACCTTTCAAGGGAGTGCCACAAAAATTACTGATTTGGATGAAGAAGAAAAAGAACCAAAAATCCAATTACAAATTAGACAACCCCACAATGAAACCATCCATGTAGAGCAAGGAAAAGATGTGTAAACCGGAGAAGCTCCAAGCATACCGAGGACATGGTTGAATGTCGACATTGCTCAGCTCAAGCCCGTAGTACAAGACATGATCAGAACCGCAATGGACACACAACAATTAATGATTGAGGCTGATGAAGACTATGATCAAGCGATGCAGGACAAGCATGAGCTTCAAGAAAAGAGTAAGAATCTTTCAGAAGAATTAAAATTTTCTAGCGAACAAATACAACAGAAACAAAATGGAGTTCAAGAGTTCAAGCAACAGTGCAAAGCTCTAGCCATGGAAAATGAAGGATTGAAAGCACAACTACAGGAATTAACAAAGAAACTTGAAGCTAGCGAGGCTGAGAAAACGTGAATGAACGCAAGAGGTAAAATACTAGAATCACAAATAAAGGTATACATGGAAGAGGCAAAAAACCTTAGGAACCGAAACAAGGAGCTCATGACAGCTCTTCTCAGTGATCAGCCCGTTGAAATTCAGGGAAGACCATAAAAGGATATCAAAGCAAGATAGCTAAGTACGAAGATCAGCTCAAACAGGAGCAGGCCACAATTGCCGAATGGGAAAAGAGATACATGGAAGACACCGTAGCTCTTAGGGCAAAATGGAAAAAAGCTGAAAATCGATACCTACTGCATTGTAAAGAAGACACTGATCAACTCGCGATAGTGGCAGAGGAAATCCAAAAGAATAAGGAAACAATTTTGCAAGCACAAGAAGATATTAGACAAAAGAAGGAAATGATAAAACAACTACAGGATCAACTAACACACAAGGACATAAAGGGGACACCAGTAGTTCCGAAATCCGCAGAGGCTACTGAGGAGATTGAGGTACGTCCTCTCTCTCCCCCCTTGTATCATTCGCCAATAAGGGAGGAACAGGAGGTCCAAATTGAACATAATACTCGGGACATTGCAGAACTGAGCCGACTGGAAAGGGCACTACTGGTGTCCCAGCTTACTACTGAATTCGAAGATCAGATAATCCAGGTAACGAAGGAGGCCCAAATCGACAGCAAAAATCTAGATCAAATTTTGAAGCCTTTCAATGTACCATATGGACTACTTAAAGAAAAAACGCGACAATATATAAAGACTACGACGAATAAGGATCCGGACCACAACCTCCTGTTCAGCAAAGATACATTCAAGTATACTCAGGAACAATTCAAAAAAGTTGATCCCATATGGAGACGCAAAGTTTTGGAAAAAAATCCTACATTACGTGTACAATGGGAAGCATCACCATACGCGCTTCAAGTCAATCCCGCATTTTGTCCAATACCCCATAGACACGCCTGGTTGAAATTTTGGGAAGGACAGCGCCAGGGGAGCATTAATAATCAATGGTTGAATTACCCACTATTACCTAGTCCGCCACATAACTACCTACCAATGGAAGAATATATGGTAAAAACAATGGAATTTTGGATTGCACGCTATGCGACTGTCCCGGACTTAGCAGTCAAAATGACCAACAAGATTTTCAGCATGCTATTAACTGTAATTAAAGTCTTCCAACATGCAAAGTACACTTTTTTGAATTTCATCGGCATAACACAAGGATCCGAAGCGCTCGTTTTTTATCTCTCCACTATTCTGAGCCGCTTAACCCTGATGGCATATTATTCACGACTCATGTTTTTGCCGTCAACATACATGCAGACTTTTGAAGAAGCATTTTTCACAGGCTTCTTCGAAATAGATTTGGAAATTTTTGTCAAAATGACTTCAAATCTTAATGCATGCCTGATGGCTTATGAAACCAGCTTTTTTGCAGATCACCGACAAGCGCCAGAGGACGGAGTGAAGTCAAGCCAGTGGAAAGAATTTATGATATGTCACGCCAATTTGCTGAATCAAAGAGAGCAAGCAGCCATAGAAACCTATTCACGTCGCCACAAAAAGCCTGTCGGGGATGACAGAGTTCAGGAGGAGGGACGTGTGGAAGGGGAATCGAGCAAGAAGAAAAGAAGAAGAAGATCAAAGTCAAAAACTGCGCAATAAAGAATGAAGATCATAAAATGAAAGAACCACCCTCTGCCCAAAGCCCTGCAGGGGCACGCATCAGGCAACAACGCGAATCATCCAGGTCCTGAAGATTGGAATTAAAGATCAATCAGAACCAGGACATTTCATGGGAAGGACAGACCAGGGCTAGGAACTATCCATGAAGAAGTGCAAGACAATACTTGGCAGGTAGTAATCCTCCCGCTGATAGCGTGCCTGTCAACAAAGTAAACAGGCTCAAAGCCATACAACAGGTCAGAGGAGTGGAGACAAAGACAAATCAGAAGACCAAAAGTTAGAAAGGGGCAGAGGCTAAAAAGTTGAAGAGGGTGACTAAGAACAACACATTCCTAGTCACTGGTGGCGTGTGTGGTAGCTCGACTGAATACAGCAACCCAGATTTGAGATATAAGGAATACCAAGGGGCAAACTGAAGCAAAGGACATACCTCGGATAAGATAACCAATTGTCTGACAGTCCTTGTTGCTGCTTCGACTGCTGGGTGCGTGTATTCAGAACTCTTAAACAAGCTAAAGACAAGAAGTAAAGCCTGTCAAGGGACGACAGAGACAAAGAGGGGGAGAGTGTTGCAGAGCAAAGAAGCACAAGAGAAGAGCCCCAAAATTTTCAAATTAATGGGCATGATTTTTCTTCTTCAAAGCATTTAGAGAATTCCCTCAAGCCATGTAAATGCACTAGAGGAGTCCTCTAGTGGCATAATCCCATCTTGTTGTAAAATATCCCTTGTAAATTAGTAGGAAATTCACTTTTTAGTAATAAAGTGCCAGTCTCTTGTGTGAAAGGACCAAATTTAGGGCACATGTATATAAGTCACTTTGTGACTCTTTGTAAGCACTTTTTTGCTATTGTGAACAAGGAGAGCTTTGGAATCTCGAATTTGCCTCTTTCTTGTAGATTTTCATCTTCTCTTTGATCTTCTATGTGTGTGTAATGCTTGGAACGTGTGTGTAGGACTGTTGTCTACCCCTCCCCACTGTTTTTGAGCTACTGTAGTGTGTGTGTGAGCTTGTAGGAGTTGTGGCGTGAGTGTGGGTGCTTCCCACCATTCACTATTTTGGTTCATAACTTGAAGCAGGGTTTTCAAAATCGACTTCCAATAGATGCGTCTCATCGAGAGCTTCGAAATGAGTACCCTATTGACTATATTCGGAGCTTGGAGCTGGGAGAAATCCTTCATTTACTGAAAAGTACTGTAAGAGGTATCACGGCAGACACTTTCAGTCTTTTAGTGAGTTAAAGAGGTGGATTAGTCTTTTCTCATACATATCAGCTGAAACACTTCATTTTCCATCATGTGTGCACATGTCTTCATACACTTGGTTAGGTCGTTTGATCGGATTGACATATAAGCGTGTGTCAATTTCCCACTATATGCACTTGTGTTGCAAATGAGGTTTAGTCTCTTTGGCACAAGTCCTTGAGGCTTCTTGACTTAAGTACACATCATCCCACCCTTAGGCTTGTAGCACTCAGAGATAAGACATATTCAAGCATTGTATGAGCAAATGAAGAGCCCTTCCATATCTATAAAGTCATTGAGAAAGAAACCAAGATCCCAAAAGGATCCATCTGAGGTGATGAATCACCAAGTAAGATGATCTTAGTGAAAACAAGATATGAGCAATCTAGGCACTACATCACTACATCCTATAAAGCACATGAAAACAAAATAGCAAGGAGCTACATCCATTCATACAACACAGATACACAAAGCTGAGTTTCCTAGGAGTTAGTAGCATTAGGAGACCAAGAGAAGAGTCAAAAAATAAAAGACTCATCACATTGAAAAGGACAACAAAGATAGGCCCATCATTCCCCCAAAGTCTCTTTCCAAGGTGATGAATCGCCATCGATCGAACCAAGCACATACCCTTCCAGCCTGAAATTGCACAAACACAAAAGCATATAATTGAGAACATGAAGAATTCAACCCAACTACAGTTGTCATCAGAGACTATAGCATCATTGATCTTGTAATTATTTTTAGTGGACACCCCTATAATCATCATAAAAAGGTATCTGGAATTTCCGCCTCAACACAACGGGTCATAGGAAAGAAGTAAGGATATAGTCAGATTAGCACTCTTGTAAAGGTTATAGGTGGCATGTTAGGGCAAATTCTAATGAACTAGAAACAAAGTAAGCATAAAATGTGTACACCCCCAACTATATTCCTTGCGTGTTCCCCATCTTAGAGAAGCATTCATTTCTCAATCAGTGTTGATCCTTCTTGACAAAATCTTGGTATAGTCATCCTTCCAAGTCGTACAGGGAAACCTGGAAGGCAAAAAGCATTAGGGGAGCATAAAGCTATTAAAGAGGCCATTAAGACACCACATGATTATCCTTAAAATTTGATTCTAATATGTTGGCCTTCATCCAATATTTGTGTGATGTTCCAATCTATAGCCTCCAAACACCTGTTGTTATCCAAAGGATATAAACTTCAAGCAGCTTCATTAAATTTAGAACCCCCAAAGAGGAGGTTTCATGAAAGAGGAGGTAAAGCTTTAGAAACCTCCTATAATATATTTTAGAGATATGATGCAGAGAACAATTGATTGTTACCAACACTACCCGAATAGACATACATGACTAGCAAGCGATTTTCAAGACAACTATTTACCAAGAACACTATTACAACATAGAGGAGCCATGAAAAAATTTTGTTCAATTTGTCCTTTTTAAAGAGATCATGAGATAACAAAAAAACTCCAATAGTTCATCCAAGTGTAGCATATGTGACATCAACAACATTCATCCCCATGTAACCATACCATCTTAGAGACTATCGGACTCCAGCATCAGACACAAGAACAAGCAGTTCTGGACCTTCAACAAGCATACATTAGCTCTTCTGAATCTAGACAAGTGTATGCCATGTTGCAAACTTAGGATCACCTGTAGCTTCACTGTTGATGGGGGATAATTCTAACACCCCAATGCAACAATGTAAGATGGCTGCCCTCCACTAGGTCCACAAGCAATGATATATGCTCAATGTTCTAAACTTTTCTCTGCACCAGTATAGAAACTTAAAATGAAATTTTATAGAATTATAGTAGACTATAAGAGCTACCCAACACGCTTTAAATCATCCCAAATAAATATTCCAGCTGGGAGAATCACCCTTTGCAAGACAAGCTGCCTGTTTGCAACACTCTCTGCCTATGTGCACAGATATACCTTCACAAAGTTGGCAATTTCTCACAACTCACTCAGCCAAATAACTTGAAACTTTTACAAAGTTCAGGGCACTATATGACAGACCAAATGAACCTTGAAGTCAATCAAAATGAGTACAATGAGAGAGCAAACAATGCTCTGCAATATGGTACAATTAGATTTGGAAAAGCCTAACTACACCTCTAGATAGAGAGGAGCAAAATCATGAGAAAATGAGGTAAGCAAGCAAGGAGGCTGCTTGTTGGAGTTTATGACTTCACTAAACTAAGTGGGAAACTCCTGGAATGCATACAACTCAAGAAACAAAGGTGGGATGATTCTTATATAGAGTTTTACTTTTCCAACAATCTAGCTAACCACCCACCAATCCATGTAGGTGCACTTTTTGGTCGTTGATTTGATGAGATTTGAATTTGATTGAGTTTGGTGGAGCTTCTAACTTTATTCCAAGACTTTGGGCTCTCCTTTTTTATTGTTCCACTTGAAAAACTCGTGGTTGAGCCTTTTAGCATGATTGAGACTTGATTTTCAACACTCCCCCTCAAGTCTCAATGCCTAGGTCCTTCACTCCAATGCATGCCTTGAAGTGTTGTAGCTTTACTCAATCCAATGCTTTGGTAAACATATCTTTATATTGTTCCTTTGTATTGACATGCTCCACCTTGACATCCTTTGACATGATCTTCTCTCTAATAAAGTGGTAATGCACTTCTATATGCTTTGACCTTGTATGGAACACCAGATTTTGAGCCAAGCATTTGCTACTTATGTTGTCACAAAAAATAGTTACTTGCTTAACCTACAAATCAAGATCAACAAACAACTTCTTGAGCCACATAAGCTCACATGAGACTTGTTCTAAGCCTCTATACTCAGCTTAGGTCAATGACAAAGCCACTGTTGGTTGTTTCTTTGACATCCATGAGATGGTCTTCTTCCCTAGCATGATAACATATCCACTAGTGCTCCTCCGGTCATCTTTGGAACCTGCACAATCAGCATCACAATAAGCTTGTACACTTAATTCATCATCAAATTGATAATATAGACCTTCATTCACTGATCCTTTGAGGTACCTAAGTACCCTTTTGGCTGCAACAAGATGAGGTATTCTTGGTGCTTGCAAAAATTGAGATAACACTCCAACTACATGTGCAAGATCAGGTCTTGTCATAGTAGCATACAAGGGAGAGCCAATTATTGACCTATACATGGTGACATCCTTCACTTTTTCACGTTCATGAGCACTTAGTTTAACATTTACTTCTAATGGATTCGAAATGGGCTTCCAATCACGCAAGACAAACTTCTTCAAAAGATCTAGAATGTATTTCCTTTGCATCAAGTATATACCTTCCTCTTTATATAGTACCTCAATCCCAAGGAATTACATTAAAATCCCTAAATCTGAGATTTTAAACTCACATCCAAGCTTCCTCTTTATGTCCTTGATGTTGGATTCATCATCCCCTATAATGATCAAATCATCAACATATTTACACCCTTCCTTCTTCACAAAGAGTGATTGGTCTGCATGACGCTGATTGTATCCACATTTTACCAAGTAGTGCACGTCTTGGGTTCCAAGCCCTTGGGGCTTGCTTGAGTCCGTAAAGAGCCTTCTTTAGCCTGCATACATGATGTGGAAACCTCTCATCTTCAAAGTCTTGGGGCTGCTCCATGAATACTACCTCTTCAAGCTCTCCATTTAGGAAAGTTGGTACATCTTCCAACCTTTTGAGGCTAAAATTGCAATCAAACTTCTGATGGTGGATATCTTAGCTACTTGATTGAATGTTTCCTCAAAGTCTATGCCATAGGTTTGAGCAAAACCTTTGACAACCAGCCTTGCTTTATACCTAGAGATGCTCCCATCTGCATGCCTCTTTACCTTGTACACCCATTTGTTACCAATGGCTTTCATGTCCTTTGTTCTTGGCACCAATGACCAAGTATCATTTTCTTCAAGTGCCTTGACTTCCTCCTCCATGGCTTCAATCCATTCCCTATGCTTATTTGCTTCTTCAAAAAAATTAGTTTCTTCACAAGCTATAACTTGACTCATGTATGCATAGTGTCTTGCAATGAATGAATCATAAGTTAATCTTTGAACATGGTACTTAACCCTATTGGATGACCTTACCTCACCATTAGGTGGTAGGAATCTCCTCCTCCTTGGTTTAGATGCTTTAAATCTTGGAGTTGATAATTTTTCCATATCTTCATCACTTGTAGATTCCATGTCTATCCATCGATGGTCTTCCTCATTTGCCTTTTCCTTTCCTTTGATACTTCCTTCACTTGAATGAGCTTCATTCCTTGTCCTTCCATGCCAAGCTGATGTAGTACTATTCTATGTGGTGTGCTTGAAGTGGTTGGACCACTTATCTCCATGCTTTGTTGTTGCTCTTTGAACTTCTTCTCGGCTTCATATGCATCGTCAACCTGTAACACATCTTTGCTACCATACCAAGGTAGCAACTCATCAAATATTACATCCCTAGATATCTTAAGCTCTTTGATGCAAGCGTTATAGCATCTAAAACCCTTTTGCTATGAAGAATATCCAAGAAATATACACCTATCTGCCTTCGGGTCTAACTTGTGTCTCAATTCTTGAGGTATGTGAACATGACACACACAACCAAATACTTTGAGATGTGAAAGGTTTGGTTTCTTACCACACCAAGCTTCATACGGTGTAACTCTGTGTACTTCTGAGGTTGGACACCTATTCATAATGTATATGGCTGTATTTGTTGCATCATCCCAATAAGAGTTAGGAACATTCATTTCATTTAAGAATGCTCTAGCCACTTCTGCTATGTATCTATTCTTCCTCTCTACCACCCCATTTTGTTGAGGTGTATACCTACAAGTAAAATATCATATGATTCCATGATCATGTAAACAATCTAAAAAATCATTTGAAAAATACTCTCCCCCTCCATCCGATCTGAGAATCTTTATATACTTCTCTGTTTCCTTCTCCACTAGCTTTTTGAACCTCTTGAAGTGGTAAAACACCTCTGAATTTGACTTCATGCAATACATCCAAACAAACCTTGAATGATCATCTATAAATGTGACAACATATCTATTACCTCCAATGGATGGCTCCCTTTTAGGTCCCCATACATCTGTATGTATGAGATTCAACACTTCATTGCTCAGATGTGCTCCCTTCTTGAATGGAAATCTGCTTTGTTTTCCTAATTGACAAGCATGGCACAAATTTTGCATATTCTGAGATCTAAGATCAAGTAGACCATTCACGAAGCCCTTCCTTTGCATGTCCTTCATCCTTTGTAAGTTTATGTGCCCAATTTTTTATGCCATAAGTCGATTCTGCAATCTGTTTATTTCCAATTGAAAAGTAGACAGTGTGAGGGGTTGATGGCTTTACCTCCATGGTGAAGAGTCTTCCTTGCTTCTTTCCTTTTGCTATGAGCTTGTAGTCCTGCATGGGGTCTTCAAAAAAACATCCTTGATCATTGAACCTCACCTCATAACCTCTTTCAACCATTTGACCTACTAAAACCAAGTTCTTTGTGATGGTTGGCACATGCAACACATCCTTCAACACCTTGGAGCTTTGAGATCCATTCAATGCAACGTCTCCCACATGTGTAATCTTGTGCTCAGTGTCATCCCCTATCTCTACATGTCCTTGAGTGATGGGTAAGTGTAAATTAAAGAAAACATCTTTATTGCAACTCATATGGTTGCTACAACCACTATCAATGTACGATGTAAAATCTGAATTGACTCTTTCACTTGAACCATACATCATAAGCAAGTTCTCATTTTATGAATTTGCTAAACTACTAGCATAATTACCCTGGTTCCTTTTGTATCCTTCATTGCCTCCTCCTTTGGACCAACAATCTCTTGCATAATGCCCCAGTTTTCCACAATTGTAACATTCTCCATTGGATGTTTCTCTTCCATGTAATCTTCCTCCTCTTCCTCTACTCCTTCCTCTTCCTCGATCCATAGCTTTGGTTGGGGCCTTCTTGGTTGCTTGAGTTTGAGTTTGACCTTCCTCTCTCTGCCTTGGGAGTTTTGTCCGCCTCTTTTGCCTTTGCCTCTACCTGCATAGAAAATTTGGGCTTGGCTTCCCCTTGATTGTGAACCTCCATGGTTGATAATTGCCTTTCTCTAACTTTTCTATTTGTGCATTATAATCAGCCATACTAAGCTCTACAATGCTCTTCTTGGTTCTCCTCAAGTGATTGTATGCTTTAGAAAGTGTGGATATTACCTTTTGATAGCTTCTCCCTTGCTGACCTTTGACTATTTAAGATCTCGATCGATGTAGCCCCCTTTCGATGTCTTCTTGCTTTGATAAGCCTTCCTTGTGCTTCCACGAGTTGTCTCGATTCCTTCAAGTCTTCAATATGATGCACAATGATGTCTCCAAGCCTCCAAAATGGCTCTAATACCACTGATGGGGGATGATTCTGACACCTCAATGCAACAATGGAAGATGGCTGCCCTCCACTAGGTCCACAAGTAGTGATATATGCTCAGTGCTTTGAACTTTTCTCTGCACTTGTACAAAGACCTAAAATACAATTTTAGGCACTTACAATAGACTATACGAGCTACCCACCAAGATTTAAATCATCCAAAATAGATATTCTAGCTGGGAGAACCACCCTCTGCAAGATAGGCTACTTGTTTGCAACACTCTCTGCCTATGTGCAGAGACATACCTTCTCACACCTCACTCAACCAAATAACTTGAAACTTTGGCAAAGTTCAGGGCACTATATGAGAGATCAAATAATCTTGAAATCAATGAAAATGAGTACAATGAGAGAGAAAAAAATTCTCTGCAATCTGGTACAATTAGATTTGGAAAAGCCTAACTACACCTCTAGATAGAGAGGAGCAGAATCATGAGAAAATGAGGTAAGCAAGAAAGGGGGCTGCTTGTTGGAGTTTATGACCACTAAACTAAGTGGAAAACTTGTGGAATTCATACAACTCAAGAAAAAAAGGTGGGATGATGCTTATATAGAGTTTTACTTTTCCTACAATCTAGCTAGCCACCCACCAATCAGTGTAGGTGCACTTTTTGGTGGCCGATTTGATGAGATTTGAATTTGATTGAGTTTGGTGGAGCTTCTAACTTTATTCCATGACTTTGGGTCCTCCTTTTTTATTGGTCCACTTGCAAAACTCATGGTTGAGCCTTTTTCCATGGTTGAGACTTGATTTTCAACAACTGTATAGTATAACATCACAATAGTAAGAGTCACCAAGTCTCACAGTACCAAAAGACTTTGCTACATAATTAGAGGACCATTATCTATGTGGTGTCACATGGAAAGAAACATCAGAATCTAGCAGCCACGTGTGGAATAGGGAATCAGCCATAAGAGCCTCAGTGGGCACAATATTGTCAAGTGTCAACACATCAACATCATCAGAAATAACAATAATTTCTTACGTTCAGTGTCGAAATTTCATAAAACTACAAGTACTGACATGTTTACTTGCATAATGAATCACTGACTCCATTGCATATAATCAGTCACCCAAAAGAAGCCAACTAGGCTTATCAAGCACCTATGAACAACTATCATGCATCTCCTATGGTGAGGCTAGGTAAGTCTTCCACCTACATCATCGAAGACACCCTGGCATCTGGTTGTCTCCCAGCTAAGAAAACTTCACCGTGATCCTCTTTATCAAACGTAAAAGGATTCATGCAAAAATGTGATTGTTATATCAATGACCACATGGACGTACATAAGCGGTATCCACAAAAGCATACATAGTGTGTGTGCTCAATATATGCAAAAAGATGACACTGAAAGGCTGAATGCATAGCCCAAAAACTAGCCAAAAACACTTACAAGTGTCTATCAACTATGTTGTTTAGGCTCAAAAACCTACATAAATTTGCAGTGGTTGCTCCCACCACAACTGCAAACCTTTCGATAAACCTGTAGTTTTACAAGTGTGGCTAAAAACACAACCCCAAAGGTGAATATTTATTTTTGGAAAGTACAAATAACACTCTTCTTGATTTTCTTGGACTTGTGTGAAGAGAACTATGCACGAAAGTATTCCAAAATGGCTCCAAAAATCACCCCAAAGATGCTTCAAAAATAGGCTTTGAATGCAAAGAATGAAGCTTTGAGGGACCAAAACATGTTCAAGGTAATGTTAACCTTAGTCTTTACCCTTCTTTAGACACCACAAGAGTGTAGCTTAGTGGCAAGAGATTGCCATGATTAAGCGAGCTCCAAGCGCAACAGTACTGGGATGGGTGACCCCCTGAGAAGTACCAAGAATCTCTATCTTCCTTGATCGTTGAGGTCCTCCCTTGTGTGCAACCAATGACACCAATGGTGACTTTGGTGACTCGGATGACAAGGTATGCCAAGGTTTATGCCTTGGCCACCTCCTTATTCAGAAGCCTTAGAGAAAGCCTTGGGTGGGTGGGCAGGTGCTCGCTCAGACAAAAGAAACAAAGCCTTTGCATTGAAATTCTCTAATACCACTGAAGTATTTTGATGGTGATGCACAATAGTGCACTCTCCTTCTTGAGATCCCCGTGATGATTGTAGCTCAGTGATGAGTAGCACCTCCTTTAATGTCAATCCGGGAAGACGTGAGGATGGTATGATGACCTCGAGCAAGTGATGCACAAGTGCATGAGTGAGAAGCACACTAACATGCACACACATACACACACGCGCACACACGGCAAGAACAAGGAGAGAGACAATGGAGTTCTTTTAGATTACTTCAGAAGTGCTCATACAAGTTCAAATCTATTACAAGCTAACCTCAAAAATGAGCTCTCTAGCCCTATTTATAGTTTTTGACTAGCTTTTGGCCCTGTCCAGACCTAGTGTCCGGCCTAGTTAAAAATTAGGTTCTAGGACCTATTTGGAGGCTCAAATGGAGTCTAAAAATCATGAAAATTTGTACGATGATACTTCTAATACTCCTCAAGCTTGAGGACTCCTCGGCTTGCACAAAATGGAGTTTCAAAAAGGTGAAATGGTATTTACAATGATTTTTAGTGATGAGAATCACTGTTATGAGGGTGTTGGTTTGGAAAAATTTGAGTGGCCTACTTGCCAAATCTTCGTTGACTACCTTGTCGGCTTGTGCCTTCTCTCCGCTCTAGATCCCTTCTTTGGCTTCCTTGTCGTGTGAGTCCTTGGGTGCCTTGACTGCTGCTAACAACCCCCCCTCTCTCATGTCTGTCGTCTCTGACAGACCCTTGTCTAGTTGAGCGTTGGACATAGTATTGAACCACATCTGAAGCAAGGTGGTGTTCTTCTAGTCGCAGCCCCCGTGCTAGGTCTGTTAACAATGCATCCCAATCCACTGGACCTGGGATGTCTGGATGTGGCACTCGCAATTGATCTGAGTGGATGGTCCTCTCCACAGTGAATAGTTGGAGGAGATGTGAGAGCTTGGGTACGAATATTTCTGAGTGATATTCCCAAAACCCTTTGACGAACATCTCCTCTAAGGTCTGCTTGAAGCAAGTTGGGAGGTATTTTAGTCTTGCATGCCAGGCATATATTACTTTTATTGAGGGGGTGGTGCTCATGTCATATACCAGATCTAGGTTGCCGGCAGTGAAGCCAACTCCTGAGAAATGGGGGTCTTTGATGTTCTTGAATGTTCTGAATGTGATCAGCATTAATTCGAAGATCTTCATGCACATCTGTGCCATCACATCAGGGGTGTTCTGTAGTCGAATGCTCTAGTGACGGATTGTAGAAATCATGTAAGCCACGGTGGGAGGTCCTTGAGGAGGTGCTAGATAGACATAATTTAACCACTTTGCACAGCCTTTGACGTTCTTGACAGCAATGGTAAACTCGGGCCAGGTGCGTCTTTAGAAGACTCGAACATAACAAGGGTTGTATTTGATAAATAGCGGCATGTTATTCTAGGTACGAACCATTTCAGGGTAAGTTTCTAAGAGTCGTATCCGCTAGGTAGGTTGATGAATGGATCCTTTTTTAGCACTCTCCGGGATATCATCAGGGCCGAATTGTGTGGCAAAGGTTGGAGCCTTGCCACATCGTTGTTTAATCTCTGCGTTGTAATCTGCCAAGAGTACACAATATGGCATGTACTGATCATCGTTGGTGCCTATCCATCTGTGATGAGACATACTTTGGAAATATTCTGACTTTATGATAGTGTCTTCCAATTTAGCCATTGATTGGATTTGGACTGCCGCTCGATCTTCATGGGTTTTAGCTATCTTTTTGAGTGTCTGAAGCCATTCGGGTGCTTCGACTTCCAGGGTGTCCATTTGTTCCGAGGTTTGTTGACCTCCTGGCATCGGCATAGGAACATATGGTTCCTCATATGACTCATCCACCTCAATGGGTACCAATTCATTTGGCTCTAGTTCTATAACTGGAGAGGATTGTCTTTCATATTCCAATAACTTCTTCTGCAATTCTGCCACCTGCTCCGTTAATGCCTTTACCTCCTCTGAAGTCGAGGTTGACTGTATGACCTTCGGTTGTTCCTCTTGTTCCCTGATCTAGCAGTGCAGTGCGTCTCGTTCCTTTTCTATATCATCATGGGCTTCTAGTAGATCAGCATAGCTTTCCAAGATTGTCTTCATTGTATCAGGGGGGACTGCTTTAAACTGTTCTGGGTTGATCTCGTGGGGGGAGGCTTCCATTGCAGCTTCTAGGTTTTCTTCGCTTTGCTTTTGTAGACGCTTGTTCTCTTCAAGGGCGGTAGCCATGTGTTTTTTGAGTAGGGTCAAATTACGTCGAACTCTTACATTATCTGCTTGGTAGACTTCAAGTAAAGCTTCGAGTTGTTTGACGCCTGGAAATTGTGATGGTTGGGGTGTCTCCAGGAGGGTTTGATGGGCCTGCTCGAGTGTGGTATAGTGTTGATTGAGGTCCGCATTTTCGTCTTCTATAGTTGTAAGCCGCCTTTGTAGTTGTTGGTGATTTGTAGTGAGTTGACGATGACAGTCTTCGAGGGCCTAATACTCACTCTGTAGTTGGTACACACATTGATGTAACGTCGAAAACACATTATTTACATTAAAGAACGCAGGGAAAGGAGAGGATGCAAGGGGAATGGGGAAGGGAAAGGGAGTCGTGAATGATGTGGAGTCAAGTGGTGAGGTGGGTGGAGGGGGTATGGGCGATTGAGGCTGCATGGGGGGAGGGAGTGGTGCTGTGGCTGGTGATGTTTCCATGGTGTCAAACGTGTGTGTGACTGTGTAGATGGGGACAGTGGGTGGGGTGGATGTGATGTTCGTGAATAGTGTTGTGAAAGTGGGCATGGTGATCCCTCCAAATTGTGTGCCTGGTGAAATAGGGATCCCCATAACAGATGTGGTGAGTGTGGAAATTGGGGTGGTAGTGTCGTGTGGTGAAGTGAAGTGTGTAGTGAGAGGTGGTGATGTTGGTGCCTCCTGATATTCTTCTGTCTGTGTAGTGTCTCCTACCGATACGTTCATGTGAATCTGCTTGCCGGAGCGCATGGGACGGGTTGGCACTCGTTTTTCGAAGCGATGAATGTAAGACATAGCCGAATGAATGGCTTCATCCAGGCCCACCGCGTTCGTGTGCAGGTTCAAGGACTCAATAAACATTTCATCCACTCCCTCTTCTCCTAACATCTGACTTATTATCATTTTTCCTGTTTCGAGCGACAGTTTGTGGTGCTCTTGAGCTCTCTTCATAGTTTCATACAATCTCTTTATTTGTGCCGAATAAGCTGGGGCACTCGCTAGTTCTGATGGTTCTTCGTATTCTTGATCATGTTCTTCATATGCTTCTTCGTCCTCAGTCTCTTCTTCATCCTCTTCTACTTCTACTACTTCCGGTTGGGTCGGGGCTGAAGTTGTTGTAGTGGGTTGTGGTTCTTGGGTCTACTCTGCTTCCGTCTCGAGGTTAGTTTCATTGATCAGCCTAGCAATTTCTTCATCAGTGAGATCATTCAGGGTGTAACCCTGTGGAAACTCCAGGTCAGAGGGGATTGGCAGGAAAACTAGATTAGGTCCTTCTACACTCTTTCTGGGCAAGCGGATTGTAAACGGACGGACACCTCGCGTTTGTGGAGGGGTCACTTCTGGTGTGGTGGTGGATCCCCTTGCTTGGGCACACGGTAATGGAACTATACCTCTCATTTTCTTCGATGGAGGACCCGTTGTGGATAGTCGTCTCTGGAACTCTTGAGCTCTGGACCACACTAGTGCTCTTTGAATGGGCACGTCATAAGCTAAGCATCTATAAACTATTTTTGTCAGTGCACAACACCCATGAAGCACGTTCTTCTGTTTCTTATTCCATCGGTGATGTGCTAGGTGGATTTGATCTATGATCCAATGAGGTAGATTGATTGTGAGGTTTTCTGTCTCTGCCAAGTACAAGCTGAACCAAATCTTTCTTGGTGGCATGGTGAAGCGTTCTTGCACGGGGAAGGCGAAATGCTGCATAACCGTTCGTAGGTGGAAAGCAATGGTAGGTGTCATTGCTACCATGTCCTTCAATTTGTTGAGATCCTTGTGCTTCATCCTGCCTGGAACCATTGTTTCTTTCTCAGTGGGAATATGCATACCTTGCATGTTTAATGCTTCCCGTACTAGATTGAGGGTCAGTTTGAATCTTTTGAGTTGGTGGCCTGGTGTTAGTGAGGGTAGTACAAAAGTACTATCGCCTCCTTTGGCCCTACTAGGGGTGATGGTACTGATTAGATAGGAGCAGCGCAAGAAATCTGGCTTAGGTAAATGTGCCTGGAAATAGCTACCCAAGCCCGCTTTGGTCCATACCGACCGCATTACTTCTACATTCTGATACTGCTCAAATTCGTGGGTAAAGAAATGATATCATCCCCATTTGCCATTAAACTCAAGTTCTGCCTCCCAAAAGTAGGTGCCATCTCCCAATGGCCCTGCGACATCACTGATGTGTGTGTTTCCCCACTTGAGAAGTGTGCCCCTGAGGCGGGTCCTGAATAGGAAGCACATGCACAGCTCTAAGTTCTTGAGGTCTCTCAGTGAGTTGTGGTTCCAGAAGGAGGGTTTCAATGTCCACAATCTAGGCGCTAGACCCTGCCTGGGAACTGGTGCCTCCTGCTTCTGCCATGTTACTACTTGCTTGCTGGTTCTGTGAGAATATAGAAGCATGCGTTAACATTGTAATGGAAAAGGTAGAACAATTTTTGTCCCCGTTACAACATTAACATGAGGTAAGTGAGGGGTTAGAGGGTCAGTGAGTGCTCGATGATTGTGTGTGTTGTTAGTGAACAAGTAGTCCTATGAGCTAAGTGAAAAAATGCAGTGTGAGAATGATGCAATTAGTAGGTGGAGATGGATTTACAAATGGGGGTCAGGGGTTTATGACAAGCTTTGGGTTGCCAAACACGGTGGATGGGTTTTGGTTTTGATTTTGTGGAAACTCTGGAGGGCTTTATAAGAGTGTTCACTTGGAAATGAGGCTTTTTAGGGACTCATTTACAAGTGAATCTGATCGTGTTCATGGGCAAATATGTATTTGTGTGTATCAAATAAGAGGGGGCTTCGGCGGTTCGAGTGAGTGAACCATGTAGTGCATGGTGTGATCTGTGTGTAGCTATTTGAGCTCGCAAGCAAGCCTTAGGCACCCAAATTTGTCTGGATTGTGGGTCAACCTTCATCGACTTCTTGGGTACCTAGATAGATTTTACTTTTACAGAAGAATTCTTGGAGGACTTCTTATTAGTGTCTAGTCGTTGATCACTAATAGGAAGTTGAGCTAATTGTTGTGGCTTGACCGTAATAGGATGCTCGCCTCTCCGCACCCACACTTGTTTCGATGGCTGGGACACCTTGCTTCGCAAGTTCTTTTGGCTTCCATTATAGGTCATCTGCTTTTTCTGTTTTTGATCCACCTTTGGTTGCCGCCTCCCGATGGCCTTTGGAAAAGAAGGGAGTTCCGTCGTACCGTTGCCGTCTTTGTTGAAATAATCATCCTTCTGCATCACATAGTTTTGGACAAGAATAGCATGGTCATCTTCATGTGTACTCCTAGAAGGACCAGGAGCTTGTGCCTTTCCTAGTTCCTCGAGTGCTCCATTGTCTAACTCAACTGTAATTCGACTCTGATTTACCCATACCTGAAGAAGTACACTTCTTAGGTTTAGGTTGACTGCATGATCATAGATCCAGTCTTGACCCAAGACAAGAGGCTCAGTAAGGTCCTCATCTTGACACACTAGTACTTTAACTGTTATACGAGCATCTTGAATGTAGAGGGGAAGTTCCACCTCGCCCATGCAAGGGGTTTCCACACCTCCCAGTCCTATGAGGTATGCTTCTATGAGATTGACATTTAATTTCAATTCTTGACAGTGGGAAAGTTTAACCGCACTAGTGGCTGCACCTGAGTCAATCAGTGCCCGTACAGTTCTTATACTATTTCATTGTGCCTTAGCTGAGCAAGAGTAGTTGAAGAGGTGACTGGCTTCAAACATGGTCTGAGCCAATGCGACCATTTTCACACAAAGCTTGGTTCTTTCTATCTCTAAGTCAGCTCTAGGGTAGCACTTGTCATGATTCGTCACATTTGGCCCTTCTTGGATTCTGGCCTGATATGCCTTAAACATCATGTCTATGTCTTCAGGAGTGGGGTCAGCTAATACTGATCCTACTCTAGGGGGTGGTGGGATGGTATGAGGTGGGTTGAAAGGTGGTGGATTAGACGGTGATAGGGATGAAGGTGGTGGTGGTATGTGAGAGTTTGTTTGAGACGTGAGCTCAACAATTTTGGCTTTTGTTTCTCTTATGCTTTCTTCTAAGTCGCTCATCTTTTTAGACCATTGTCTTTTCATTCTCTCTCGGATATTCTTCCAGGCTCTCGACCGTTTCTTAGCTATGCTCTTAGTTTCACTAACCTCTGCACTCTTTTCCTGGCCTAAACCTTGGTTCTGCTGCAAAGCCTGAGCTCTAGTGACCACCTGTACTGGTGCAGTGGAAGTTACACTTCCAGTAGCGTCTACTACTAACCCAATAACATTAATTGGAGTGATTTTTGGCATATTATTGGGATTCTTTGGGCAATCTCGTAAGAGATGCTCCTTTCCGCAAACTTGACAAAAGCCCTGGATTGTTACCGACTGGGGTTGTGTAGGTGCAGGCATTGGGCAATCACGAATGAGGTGATCTCCCTGACATCTATAGCATGGTCCTCTAGGAAATGGGGGTCTTACTTGACTAGGTTGAGGTCTAGTGTTGGGATTTGTGTACATGATGTTTGCATACTCTGGATCCCAACTAGGTTCACTCGGTTCTTCACTATAGTAGGATTCACCATGTTCAAGAGACTGCATGTAGTAAGCTTGGGGGCTATCAATATGTGTAGAATCAAAGCTATGGTCACTGGGATCACTTTTTGAAAGCAATGGTGTTACTGGCACTATGGCTCTATTCAGGTTCTCTTTTGCAGCTGCATATTTTACTGGGATCACATTGGCTGGAGCTGGAGGTTGTTGGGCTAGCACTGGTTGAGGTCTCTGCTGGGCCTGATATTGTGGTTGATAGCTTTGTTGAGGCCTAGCATACTGTTGTGGTGGGTACTGGTTCTGGTATCTGCCCTATTGTGGATATGGTTGAGGGTAGGTTTGCCTAACCGCTTGCTTATTGTATGGGCAATCTTATGCCGTGTGATTAGTGTATCTCCGTTCTATGGTGCAGTATTGGCTACTAGGATTCACTTGGGGTTGAGACATGATGGGACATACGTTCGCCATATGATCACCTCCACAAGTATAACACCGTTTAATTGGGGCAAATCTTGGGATTTGTTTGCTAGAGACACCTAGTTTTTGAGCTACTTTCTCAGCGAGCTCCTCAATTGATGTGGATTGTGTGGAAGTGATGCTAGTAGATCTATCTAAATCTTTGTAGATTTTTGAAAGTTCCAATTCCTCCCCTAGGTTATCCTCGATGTCGATGCACATGCGTACACACTCTTCTATGGTCCTCGGGTCCTTTAAGTACACATATGATCTCAACTTTGTACTTAGCAGTCCATCTAGGAATAAAGCCACTTGTTTGGCTGGAGTGGGTAGCTCAAGAATCGGACATCTCTCTAGATATTGCCTAAACCTTCTTCTTGCAAGTCGGACCGTCTCTTGGGGGGTTTGCTTGAAGCTATGAATCAGTGAGGAAGTGTTATGCCTTATGCCACTCTTAGAGAATTCAATAATGAAAGCCTCTAGAAGCTGGTCTATGTTTCTGAAGTGACTCTCATTTAGTGGTTGAAACCACGTAAGAGCGGTGTTCCTAAGGGTTAGACCAAAGGCATTGTACTGCGTGAATAGATCCTCCACTTGTTCAGCTCTCAAGACTTGCCTAAATTCGGCCACATGATCATAAGGGTCTCCAGTGCCATCGAAGTAGTTCTTCATGGACTTAACTATCTGTGTAGGTCTCAAAGTCCTCGTGTGCTCTCTAGGCCTCAGCAAGGGAAAATCCTCAGCATTTCTTAAGTTCCTTGGAACTCTAGTTCTCTCTGTTTCTTCTCTATTCGTCTCTATTTGCATTCGTTCTCTTCCTATTGGGTTGGCAAAGCTCACTTCTGGCCTATCTCTACTTCTATCCCTTTGAGCGCCATGAGCTTGGGATGTTCCAGCTCCTTGGTGGCCAAAAGAGACATTAGATCTTGGTTGGGGAAAAATAAATTCCCCCTTCCAAGTGTAGGCATGTCTACCATGTTCTGTGACCACAAAGATCCTCCATGAAGTACTATCTAGATAGGTCACTTTGCCTGGGCTATCCAGATCTTTGAACTCATAAATAGTGATCATTCCTATCTCATTAGGTTGTTCAGACTTATACCTCCAAAAGGCTTTGTCAGTTTCTTGGTTCAAGAGTAGATCTATGCTCTTGTTGTCCTGGGAGATCCATTCTGGTGTGAGAATTCTACTGAGAACTGATTTGCCTCCAGGAGTTTTAGGTTCTACACCCATGTTCCCTTGCTCTAGGTCACCTAAGTCCGTTTCTGGGATCACATTCCCGAATTCATGTATCTTGTCTGGGTGACTGGTGACTACATATATGGTTCCTTCTTTGTCCAAGTATGCTCCATTTTCAAAATTGATGGCTGGATGTTCAAATCCAATGGGTTAGTCAGGGTTTTTAATCTGGACCACAGATCTTCCTAGGTCGTCCTCATAGATGCTAGCACCTAATCGGTTGGTCCTAAGGTATTCCAACTGCGTCTTGTAGGGGCCTTCTACCCTATGTAAATATGGCACACCTGAACTCCCTATAGGTCTCTCCATATCGTGGGACATCTCTGACCCACTAGTCTCAGAGCTAGGGTAGCACGAATGATGGCTTAACTGCTGGGCCCAAGACCTAGTAGTATGATTGACACTAGCCTCTGAAGACCTAAGACTCTGTCTATCTCTTCCCAGGTGTCGTCCTGATCTAAGGTTCATAAGCCCAAATGAATAATTCCAAATTTCCCAAGTACAATTTTCGTTGCTGAGTTCTTTTGTATTAGTCACTTGTTCTTTTTAATTTCCTTAGGGTGTCACTTTTTGTCCAATCAATCTTCATCGCAAGGTGTATCTCAAGCGTAAGCATCACCTCCTTTACTTGTCAATCCACGGAGACGTGAGGACCGGTATGAAGACCATGAGTTAGTGAAGGCACAAGTGCGTGAGTGAAAGCACACAAGCATGCACACACATACCCACACACGCGCACAAAGTAAGATCAAACAGAGGAACAATGGAAAGCTTCGATTGCAAAAAAGTTCTCTTACAAATGCTCTACTCTCTAACAAGCTAACCCCCAAAAATGAGCTCTCTAGCTCTTTTTATAGTTTTTTGACTAGTTTTGGCCCTGTCCAGACCTAGTGTCCGGCCTAGTTAAAAATTAGGTTCCAGGGCTTATTTGAGGGCTCAAACGGAGTCTAAAAATTATGAAAATTGGTAGGACGATAGTTCTAATACTCCTCAAGCTCAAGGACTCCTCGGCTTGAACAAAATGGAGTTATAAAAATAGATAATGGTATTTACAATGGTTTTTAGTGATGAAAATCACTATTTTTGTAGGGGATTCTTCTGAAAATTTGACATACACTTCTTGGAGCTCCCGTCTTGCTCCCTTTCCTTGTGTGTCCACCTTTTGATGTGCTTCCATGATTTTTCCTTGACTTTGAGCTTCAACACTCCCCCCCCTCTCGAGTCTGTCGTCCCTGACAGACCCTTGTTGTAGTGGTTGTTCCATGTAGTGATTTGAGAGGTAGTATCCATTCTATATGAACAAGAGCCGTCTAACTTCCAGTGTAGCTCAAGCATAAGCATCACCTCCTTTACTTGTCAATCCACGGAGACGTGAGGACCGGTATGAAGACCACGAGCTAGTGAAGGCACAAGTGCATGAGTGAAAGCACACAAACATGCACACACATACACACACGCGCGCACAAAGTAAGATCAAACAGAGGAACAATGGAAAGCTTCGATTGCAAAAAAGTTCTCTTACAAATGCTCTACTCTCTAACAAGCTAACCCCCAAAAATGAGCTCTCTAGCTCTTTTTATAGTTTTTTGACTAGTTTTGGCCCTGTCCAGACCTAGTGTCCAGCCTAGTTAAAAATTAGGTTCCAGGGCTTATTTGAGGGCTCAAACGGAGTCTAAAAATTATGAAACTTGGTAGGATGATAGTTCTAATACTCCTCAAGCTCAAGGACTCCTCGGCTTGAACAAAATGGAGTTATAAAAATAGATAATGGTATTTACAATGGTTTTTAGTGATGAAAATCACTATTTTTGTAGGGGATTCTTCTGAAAATTTGACATACACTTCTTGGAGCTCCCTACTTGCTCCCTTTCCTTGTGTGTCCACCTTTTGATGTGCTTCCATGCTTTGTCCTTGACTTTGAGCTTCAACACTCCCCCCCTCTCGAGTCTGTCGTCCCTGACAGACCCTTGTTGTAGTGGTTGTTCCATGTAGTGATTTGAGAGGTAGTATCCATTCTGTATGAACAAGAGCCGTCTAACTTCCAAATTTGGCAGCGTTGGTTGTCCGGTTATTCATTTGTCACTGCAAGACTTTGCAAGTCATAGTCCCTTGGTATGTGCTTCTTTCGTGGATTCCGCATGAATGCGTCGTTGTGAGCTTTCAAAGATTGTGAGTTGCTCAAAAGAGGTTATCAAGATTGAGTTGGAGCAACTGCTAGCATTGAATTGCTTCCTAGGTATTGATGTTGCCCCCAGGATGTCCTCTAGCTCTTCTAAAGATGATGTTCAGAGTAGTCATGCCAAGTACTCATAACCCATAGTGAATCATGGGTAAGTGTGTTCGTGCATGGGTTGAGGAAAATATGTGCCTTGTGCATGGCCTTGTAATGTAGCCCTATGCATGCTTACTTGGAAAATGCATCGGAAGAAGTATGGTGCAAAAATTGGGGTTCTTGAGCTAAGTGCTCAAGGGTATGCCGACGAAGAGGTTTCCTAAGCTATCATGGTTATGAAGTTTCCAAGGTAAAGATACTTACCATGGAGAAGGGTGATCGATGTTCATCTCTTCGTGTTGTACACTCGACCTTTGGGATGGAACATTGTTGATGAATGTCCATGTTGATGGTCCACTTATGAGATCTTTTGAGTGGCTGATCCTGTCTCCTCTTTCCAAAGCATCATTTGTCAAATACAGGGAATTGAATTTCTTTATATTCCTTGACAAACAACATCTGAGAACTACACCAAGCTTAGTTTCACATATTCTCTTTAGTTCACCATAAGCAGGAGTCTTCTCATCCAGTATACATACAAAGATTTGCAGGGTACCAGAGCTACCCCGTGCAGATATCTCCCTGGATGCCCTCGTACATGCAATAGTTATGCATCATTCAAGTTGCAGACCTTCAAGCTCTTCACTCCTACCATAGTATGAGGAAACCATAGTTGTGGATGCCATGCTCATGCCAAGTTCTTGACATTTATGAGATAAGGCAGCAATTATATCATCTGCTAGCCAAGACACACTTCTATCCAAACTGATAAATGCCCAGTAATCAACAGTTCCACCTTTAACCAAGCATGACTCATTCATGTTTCATGAGCCAAACCTGGGAACAAGTGCTTCCTCTCTTTTTTTTTTTTTTTGAGGAAAAAGATATCACAAAACAAGAACACAAAAGTTAGTATCAATAGAAATATTTGATAAATGTCACCGTGCTCTTGTGCTTGGGATTCTCAAGTGTGTCTATGCACGGCCGTGTAATGTGGCCCTATATTAATGCATACTTTGGAAATGCATGTCCTGAATGGTGCAAAAGACAGGGTTGTGCAAGGAGCACATGGTTGTCGCTCGTCGAGGCCTGATGTCACCTGCAAATGTTGATGTCATCTTTGTTGGAGGTATCCATTGGATCTCGAGATGACCACTGATCCTTCCTCTTGATAGGGACCCATTTTAGAACAACATTTGGCACTGTAGAGATTACTTCAAGCGACTTCCTCGTTGGATGCTTTCTGAACTGTGGTATCCAGTGTGGTTGGCGCTTTGGTTTGATGGAGGCTACTTGTACTTTTGGCTTCCAAACCCATATCCTTTTTGCACGTCTTCCTACTATTGTTGAAGAGCTGATTTGATCTCCTTTCGATCTCTGTACGTGGTTCTTACCCTCTTCTCCTTTTGGCTTCTTTGTTGAGACCTTTCGCATGTGGGAGAACATAGGTTGTTGTAGATGTAAGAGCTTCTTAGGTACCCACATCCGTAATCGCCCTTGTTGAGCTTCAACTAATTTCTTAGGCACCCAAACTTGTTGGATACCTTGTGATTGAGCTTGTCTGAGCTGCTTCCTTCGTCTTCTGACCTGGTTGGCTTGCCTGGATGGGATTTGTGGGGCCAAGGCTGGTGGTTTCTCTCCTTTGTGTACCCATATCTACTTCATGCTCGGCACTACCTTCCTTTGGAAATCTCGTTGTCTATTTGATATAGCAATTGTTCTGTTCGGTTGTGCTTGCTTTGTTGGTTGAGTTGTTGTGGTGGCATTAGTCCTTGCCCCAGAGGAGGAGTAAGCTTGTCGTTGAGCCTGTTCTTCCACGATTGACTCCTTCTGCATCATAGAGCTTTTGACACATACATCTTCTTCCATATGATTAGTCTTAGAAGAACTAAGAGAGTGTGTGGTGCCATGATCTGGGAGCATGCAGTTCTCTAATTCTATTGTAATGCATTGTTCATGTACCCAAACTTGAAGAATTTGACTTCTTAGGTTCAAGTTTACTGCATGGTCATAAATCCAATCTTGACCCAAAACAAGTGGTTCTGTAAGGTTCTCATCTTGACACACTAGCACTTTGACTTTCATTCGAACATCTTGAAGGTAGATGGGAAGTTCCACCTCGCCCAAACAAGGGGTTTCCACACCTCCCAATCCTATGAGATAAGCTTCTATGGGATTGATGTTCAACTGCAAGTCTTGGCAGTAGGAAAGTCTAACTGCACTACTTGCTGCACCTGAGTCAATTAATGCTTTCACAGTCCTTGCATCCTTCCCTTGTCCTATCTCTATGGTCACAAAGGGTCGTCGGTCAATGACTTGAGAAGTCGCTATGCCTGATTTTTGGCACATATCCATGTGATATTTTGGAGCTTTTGAGTTGACATCTAGGCCTAGTCGCCTTAACTTATTTCGCCTTATGCGCTCTCTAGCCTCTGCTTGTGCTTCTTCCCTCACCCTTAACTCCTTCTCTTTTCGCTTCTTAGCAGTGTTGAGTCTCGTAAGCATATCCTCAATAAGAGGTTCTTGATATAGCTTGACTCTACAACCACTAATATAGTTTGGCAAGATATCACCTTCTAAAGTAGCCAATTGAACCGTGCCGCTAGTGGAAATTATGTTAATGATCATGGGTCCATATCCTCATTTTTCCAACTTACGGGCATGTTGTTTTAGTGTGTAAACCAACACTAGATCTCCCTCTTTCAGTCCCTTATCCTTAATGTGTGCATCGAAGTATGCCTTTTGCCTTTTCTTTGCAGCGTAGATGCCTGCAGCCGCTCGTAGCCTTGTCTCACCTAAGCGTTCTAGATCAAAGATCCTAGATGACAATTCATGTCCATTCCACTCATGCTCTTGTGCTACTTTTAAAGCAGGGATTAAGAAATCCAGTGGTAACACTGCATTCTGTCCAAAGACCATCTGAAATGGGGTGGCATTGAGTACTGTTTTGTAGGCAACTCGGTAAGCCCAAACAGCATGATGAAGTTGTTTGTCCCAATCAAAGCGTTTATTATTTACCAATTTTTTCAATACGTTACAAAGGATCTTATTGGTACTCTCGGCTTGTCTGTTAGCTTGTGGGTGATAGGGGGCAGACTTCTTATGTATCACCAAGAATTCTTGGAGAAGATTTTCAATGACTTCATTCAAGAAGTGTGTGCCTCTATCGCTCACCAACTCTATTGGTAGTCCATATCTCGTCAACACATTCTCGAATAAGAACTTAGCCGTAGTCTGAGCATCATTCTTTGTTGTGGCTTTCACTTCTACCCACTTTGTAAGGTAATCTGTGGCTACAATAATATATTCTGCATGGGAGTTTCTAGCTGGGGGGTTAATAGGACCTATGAAGTCTATGCCCCACTTCGAAAATGCACGCCCTCCCATCATTGGCCTCAAAGGCATCTCGTCTTTTCTAACTGGATATTGTGCACGTTGGCATGTGTCACATTTCTTCACATAGGTATGTGCATCCATATGAAGAGTGGGCCACCAAAGTCCTGAGAATAGAATGGTCTTGATCACTCGGTCAGGACCAAAATGTCCACCTGCAACACCACTGTGTGCAGTCTCTAAGACCTTTAAATAGTCTGATTCATGAACGCACAGTCTTAAGTAACCATCTTTGCCTCTTCGGTATAGGTTCTCTCCTACTAAGGCATAGCCTTGAGCCTCTTGCTCCATGCTTCGTCTTCTTGCTAGACTGGCCTCTTTGGGTAATCTTCCCGATCTCATAAACTCTACCAATGGAGCACTCCAATCTGGAATTAATGATACTTGATAAAGGGTCGCATGCTCCACTGGTGGTCTCTCTCTGCACCTTGGACAATTCTTGATCCACTCATGTATTGCTTTGTCCATGCTAGGCCAATACACTCCTAAACGTTTCAAATTCTGCAATGTTCGTTGTTTAGAATAGTGATTTCCTAGCATTCCTTCATGGGCTTGTTGCAACCAACTACTATGTTCGTCGTCCTCAACACAGCAAGCTAATACACCCTCAGTATCTTGTTTGTACATGCTTCCTGCTAATATGTGATATTTTTGTGATTTTACAATTTCTTCTTGTGATGTTTTCACATTCTTATTTGCAAGACCGAAGGTTAGGACTGGTACCAACTTATTTGCCCATGTAGGAACAACTTCTAAATTGAACAGATAAGCATCGGGTAATTCATCAGACACTCCTTGCGGTGACTCTCCTGAAGTGATGCGAGAAAGGTGATCTGCCCGAAGGTGGGTTCTACCTTTCCTGACAACAACTTCAAAGTCATACTCCATTAGTAAGAGGAACCATCTTACTAAGCGTCCAGTATTGCAAGGTTTATTGACCAAATATAACAAAGCTTGATGATCAGTGAAAAACTTGAACTTGTTGGCCAATAAATAGTGTCTAAACTTCTTCACAGCATATACCATGCCTAACCCTTCTCGCTCGGTTGTGGTATAGTTTCTTTCGGCTGGGTTTAGTTGTCTACTAGCATATGCTATGGGTAAATCTAAATTTCCTTCACCGGTGGATTGTGCTAGCACACAACCTATGGCATGATTGGATGCATCCACATGGACATGGAATGGTTTATTCCAATCAGGAGTAGTCAGTATTGGTGTTGTGCATCTTCAGTTCATTGAAAGAATTCTCGCATTCGTCGTTCCACTCAAAATTAGACAACAAGGCATAAAGGGGTCTAGCTATGATCACGTACATGTGGATAAACCTAAGGTAATATCCACAATGGCCCATAAAGGCTTGTACCTCTTTAACATTCCTTGGCCGTGGCAGCTCTACTATGGCTCGTACCTTATCTTCATCTGTTGAGATTCCATTCTTAGAAACAATATGACCTAAGATTTTACCTTGACGCACCATGAACACACACTTTTCTAGGTTCAGACACACTCGATATTCTCTACACTTGTTAAAGATTTGTCTGAGTTCAGGGATGTGAAATCTTCTTTCTTGGGAATGAGCACATAAATCATCCACATATACTTCTAAGCTCTTTTGCAAGAACTCTTTGAAGACATGACACATGAGCCGTTGGAATGTTGCAGGTGCATTTGTGAGCCCGAAGGGCATAACACGGAATGCAAAGATTCCCCATTCTGTGGCAAAAGCTGTTTTGTGTTGATCTTCTGGGGCAATGGCCACTTGATTGTAACCTGAAAATCCATCAAGGAAGCTATAAACTTCCTTGCCTACAACACGCTCCAATAGGTGTTCTGTGATTGGAAGTGGATAACTATCTCTGATCGTAGCGGCATTAACTTTTTTAAGGTTAATACACACTCGCAACTTCCCGTTCTTCTTGGGTACCACTACAATGGGGGACACCCATTCAGTATGCTCAATCTCATAGATGAATCCAGCTTCAATCAGCCTATCAATTTCTTCTTTTATTTTGGCTGCATATGTATCATTATATGTGTAGGGCTTCTGTTTGGTGGGCTTGGCATCAGCTGTCATGGGGATAGTATGAGAGCAAATTCTTGGATCTACCCCTTTCAAGTCTCTATAGTGCCACGCAAACACATCCCTATATTCCCTTAATAGAGCTACAAGCTCCATTTCTTCTCTTGCACTTAGGTCATCTCCTATATATGTGCATCTCTCTTCGTTCTCTTCAATGGTCACTACAATTTTCTTGGTTTTTTCTTTATTATCATATGATTCTCCTATGATGGCCTCTCTCTTAGGCATATGTACCAAAATTTTGCGGTCGTCAACTTCATATTTCTTGAAGTTTTCTGGTACTTCAAACAATGTTTCCTCCTCTCCTTGTTTCACTGCTTTTCTTTTCTTTTCCTTTTGACTGTTCTCACTCCCATCCTTTGAATTTACCGTTTTAATACTTGTGAGAGGTTCTTCTTCTCTCTGGGTGAACACTCCTATATCTTCTAGATAGTGCTGCTCTGAGTTAAAGCAACTATCCATCACAATGGACTCTATATCATCGTCATTCTCTTCTTCTTCTATGACATCACTAGGGTCACATTCTTCTAGCAGGGGCTGACACATGAACACTGAAATATCATAATCCTCCTCATCACAATGAGGTGTCCATTGTTCTTGATTGATAGCAATGTCCATGGTGGCTAAGATTTCAGGCCAGCCATGAGGCTCAAATTCCTCATCTAGAAAGATCATCGGCGTGTAGGTTGGGTCTCTAACTGGTCTATCTCCTGGTGAAGCTCCTTCTTCTCTCACCTTCAAGCATTTTTCCTCTTCCTCTGCGACCTTGCACATCCACAAATGAGTATCTTCATGCAGCCATGATGGATCAGGTGAACTTTCAGAATGCACAGAGATTGAATCTTCTTTTGCTTTATGGATATGATTCCACTATAGGGGTGGTACATCTCTGAAGGAGTAATCCTTCAAATTGACCTTGGTGGTGACCCCTAAGTGTTGTAAGTACAAGGAGTTGGCTCCCCAATCTTGTACTATTTGCAATTGTCGTAGGAAGGGTCTTCCTAGGATCATCTCATAGACATTATTTTTCTCAAAGTCACATATAGCAAATGTATGCTCAAACTCTACACCACAAGTGGTTAGAGTTATCCCTTCTAGCAATCCTAGAGGTCTTTCAAAATGACCATCATCCATTTGAAGCTTCATTCTAGTTGGTCTTAATGTGGGCTTGCCCCATTGCTTCCACAAGGAGGTGGTCGCAATAGCAACACCAGCACCTGAATCTATGATTGCTTTGGTTGTGTAACCTTGGTAGGTGATTGGAAGATAAGTATTACCTTCTTCACCCTCAAAAATGTCCCCTATTTTGTCTAGAGGTATTTTTGGTACTTTTTGCTTAGAGTCTATTTTTGGCGTATTGGACTCAAGTTCTGGGACCTGATCCTTCACATGATTCCATAGCTCAGGTTTTTCTTTGAGCAGCTCTTCTATAGTGAGATGACATTGAACCTTAGTGTTCTTCACAACATCAGTGTTCCTTGGGACCACTGAGTCTTCATGTCTTACCAGTATTGTGGGAGCTCTGATCTGAAGAGATTCAGATTCCCATGGGCCTGGAAATTGAGGCAGTTCTTCTAAGGTATTAGATTCAAAATCTAATCTTTCGTCTTCTTGTTGTTCTGCTTCATCTCTGTAAATAGATGGAATGTCTTGGGGAAATTGATCATGAAGGTCATCAATCTCACGAATAGGATGGAAATTATTGTTCTCCTTGGCCCATTTCTCCTCTTGTATTTCCCGCAAGAACTCTTGAGAGTGCTCCTGAATTGAAGGAGGTGTTCCAGCATCCGTGGAATTAGGAACATAAGCTCCCATTGGTGGTGAGCTTCTTCTCTCGATAACTGGTTGAGCCTGTGGAGGTAACGAAACTTGTGGTTTGTTTACCAATTTCTCTAATCTTTCTAGTAAGCCCTGGAAATGCAAATCCGGTTTGACAGAGTTTGTCTGATTGAACTTTTGACTAGTCTCCAGTATAGCTTGAGCTTGTTCTACCATTTTCATGCACATTTTCATCCGTTCAATCTCTAAATCTGCTCTAGGGTAACTCTTGTCTAGGTTTGCAGCTGTAGGCCCTTCTTGAAGTCGAGCCTGGTAGGCCTTGAACATCATGTCCAAGCCTTCTGGGGTTGGATCTGCAAGAACAGACCCTGGTTGCGGTCTATTTACAATGGGTGGTGGGGTGGGATGAGGTGGAGTGGATGGAGTTTCGGCATGCGAGGGGCTTTGAGATGCAATGTCTTCTATTTTTGTTTTCGCTTCTTTTAAGCTTTCTTCTAGTTCCGATAACTTTTTATTCCACTTGTGATTGGCCTTCTCTCTGGTATCCTTCCATGTTCTTGTTTTCCTCTTACTAGGCTCTCCTGATTCACTCAACTCTGATTGTTCTGCTGGTTTATCTTGTTTTAATGCTTGTGCCCTAGTAACTGCCTGTACAGGTGCCACATAATTGCTACTTGAACTTGAATCCGCCACTAAGCCTACCACATTAATGGGTGTAATCTTGGGTGCACTGGAGGGGTTTCTTGGGCAATCTCTGGGAAGATGGTCTTTGCCACATTCAGGACAAAAAGCTTGTATTGTGATAGCCTGACCTTGACTCGGAGATGGTGGGTGGGGACAATCACGAAGGAAATGGTCGCCCTGACATCTAAAACATGGTCCTCTAGGAGCTTGTGGTCTTACTTGTCTCAGTTGGGGCCTAGGGTTAGCATTTGCATACATGACATTGGAATATTCAAGCTCCCAATTTTGTTCCATAGGTTGTGCCTCATATTGATACGGGTAAATCTCACTATGTTCAGGTAACTCTGTGTAATAAGCATGTGGACTACCTTCATGGGAGTAGTCTGAACTATGAGCATGAGAGTCATTATCTGGTATCAATGGGGTTAGTGGGACCAATGCTCTATTTGGATTTTCCTCTCCCACGGCATACTTGATTGGAATCACGTTGGCAGGAGTTGGTGGTTGGTTTCCCAAGACTGGTTGTGGCCTATATTGTGCCTGATATTGTTGTTGTGGTCTATAATATGGCTGTTGGTATTGGTTTTGATACCTACCTGGTTGGTAAGGTTGTTGATAATTCTGTCTAACAGCCTGCCTATTATAGGGACAATCTTGAGCCGTGTGGTTCGTATATTTTCTCTCAATAGTGCAATATAGAGCATTCCTTTCTCTCATGTTCTGGTTGTGCAATGGGCATACATTAGCCATGTGGTCGCCTCCACAAGTATAACACCGATTCAATGGAGTGACTCTCTGTGTTTATTTATTTTGGACTCCCAGCTTCTTGGCAACTTGCTCTATCTCCTCTATTTCCGTGGAGATTTTTGAAGTATGACTAGTAGAACTATCTGAATCCTTATAGAGTTTGGATAATCCTAAATCCTCACCCAAGTTATCTTCTATGTCAATGCATGTCCGCACGCACTCTTCTATGGATCTAGGCTCTTTCAAGTATACATATGATCTTAACTTTGTGCTCAGTAAGCCATCTAAGAACAAAGCCACTTGTTTGGCTGGTGTGGGTAGCTCTGGAGCAGGGCATCTTTCTAGGTACTGTCTAAACCTTCTACCTGCTAGTCGCACTGTTTCTGGGGGTGTCTGCTTAAAACTGTGGATCAAAGATGATGTGTTATGCCTAATACCACTCTTGGAAAATTCTACAATGAATTCGTCTAGCAGTTGGCCTACATCGCGATAGTTGCGACTACTCAGTGGTTGAAACCAAGCTAGGGCAGTGCCCTTAAGATTCAAACCAAATGCCTCATACTGGGTGAACAAATCCTCAACCTGCTCAACTCTTAACACTTGTTTGAACTCGGCCACATGATCATAAGGATCTCCTGACCCGTCAAAATAATTCTTCATTGCCTTGATCACTTGAGTGGGTCTAAGGGTTCTTGGGTGCTCTCGGGGTCTAGGCAATGGAAAATCCTGTTCATCTCTTTGTTGCCTATATGCTTGATGTCTCTCTCTTTCAGGTCTTTCATTTTCAAATCCTGACCTATTCCTACCCACGGTGTGTGCAAAACTTACCTCAGGTCTCTCTCTAGTTCTTTCTCTCTGGGCTTCATGAGCGTGGGATGATCCTACTCCTTGGAGGCCATGGGAAACATTGGATCTTGGTGGAGGGAAAATCAATTGACTCTTCCAAGTATATGCATGTCTATCATGTTCTATTACCAAGAATATCTTCTCTGATGTGTTATCCAGGTAGACAACTTTGCCTGGTATCTCAGGATCTTTGAATTCATAGATGATGACTATGCCCAATTGGCTAGGTTGATCTGGCTTGAATCTCCAAAAGGCTTCCTCTGTTTCTCTATTCAAACATAGTTCTATGCTTTTGTTGTCTTGAGGGATCCAATCTGGTGTGATCACTCTGGTCAGAACTGACTTACCTCTAGGAGTCTGGGGTCCTTGTCCTACATTTCCTTGTTCTAGGTCTCCTATCTCATTCTCATGAATGATATTTCCAAACTCATCGGTCCTATCTGGTTGCTTGGTAACCACATACATGGTTCCTTCCTTATCAATGTATGAACCCTCTTCGAACTTGACCACTGGGTGTTCAAGTCCAAAGGATTGATCTGGATTTTTGAGTTGGACCACTGATCGCCTCAGGCCATCCTCATAGATGCGAGCACCTAATCGGTTGGTCCGAATATATTCCAACTGTGTCTTATAGGGACCTTCTGGTGTTTGTAGATGGGCACTCCCTGAGCCACCTGCAGGTTTCCCCATGCTAAAAGACGTTTCTGAGTCACTTGTGTCTGAACTTAGTCCGTAAGGATGACTACTTAGTTGTTGTGCCCAAGACTTAGCTGTATGGTTGACACTGGACTGAGAAGATCTAATGCTTTTTCTATCCTTGCCTAGGTGTCTACCAGATCTCAAGTTCATAAGCTTTGGCTAAGAGTCCAAAATTTCCCCTTGGTATGGTTCAAAAATCCTTTGGAGTCCCCTTGGGTTCCAGGTCCCACTTGAAGGTCAACTTCAAATTATCCTATCTGAAAATCAACAAGCTTTCCAACGAGCTATAGAGCTCAAAAAATGGACTTTGGATGAAAAAGTTATGTCAAATCAGGCTCCTAGGGGTCAAAACAGGCAAACAGGACCTTTTGGAAAAAATCGCGATTTTGTGAACTTCAAGAAAATCGCGATTTTGTGAACTTCAAGAGAATCGCGATTTTGTACCTTGAGAATCGTGCTTTCACAAAATCGTGTTTTCACAAAATCGTGTTTTCACAAAATCGTGTTTTGAAAATCGCGATTTTGAGCAGAAAATCGTGTTTTGAAAATCGCGATTTTGAGCAGAAAATCGTGTTTTTAGAGAATCGCGATGTTGAGCACAGAATCGTGTTTTTGAAAATCGTGATGTTGAGCACAGAATCGTGTTTTTTTGAAAATCGCGCTATTGAGCCTTGAGAATCGTGTTTTCACAAAATCGTGTTTTTGGTTGAAAATCGTGATTTATGAAAATCACGATTTTGAGCACAGAATCGTGTTTTTAGGGAATCGCGATGTTGAGCACAGAATCGTGTTTTTGAAAATCGTGGTTCACAAAATCGTGATTCACAGAATTGTGTTTTTGCTGAAAATCGTGATTTGTGAGAATCGCGATTTTGAGCAGAGAATCGTGTTTTTTGAAAATCGCGATTTTGAGCAAAAAATCGTGTTTTCACAGAGTCGCCTTTTTCATAAAATCGTGTTTTTACTGAAAATCGCGATTGGTGAGAATCGCGATTTTGAGCAGAAAATCGTGTTTTCACAGAATCGTGTTTTTGCTGAAAATCGTGATTTGTGAGAATCGCGATTTTGAGCAGAGAATCGTGTTTTTTGAAAATCGCGATTTTGAGCAAAAAAATTGTGTTTTCACAGAATCGCCTTTTTCACAAAATCGTGTTTTTACTGAAAATCGTGATTGGTGAGAATCGCGATTTTGAGCAGAAAATCGTGTTTTCACAGAATCGTGTTCTAGAGAATCGCGATTTTGTCTCAGAGAATCGTGTTTTTCATAAAATCGTGTTTTTCATGAAGTCGTGTTTTCACAAAATCGTGTTTTTGGCTGAAAATCGTGATTTTTGAGAATCGCGATTTTGAGTAGAGAATCGTGTTTTCTCAAAATCGTGTTTTTTGGGCTGAAAATCGTGACTTGTGAGAATCGCGATTTTGAGCACAACCACAGAATCGCGATTCTGAGAATGACCACAGAATCGTGATTCTTTCAGCAAGCTTTTAGGCGGGAAACAAAAAATCGTGATTTTTCAAAAAATTTTGAATTTTCACAGAATCGCGATTTTCATCACAGAATCGTGTTTTTTGGCAGAAAATCATGAGAAAAACACAGCGCTTGCTCTCCCTTGCACCTCCTAACTCCTTCCCACACAATAATGCATGAAAAATGGTATGAAAATGGTGAAAATGCACTAAAAAACAAGAAATTTCTATGAAGAAGAAGATGGAAGAAGGTGGAGATGATGATGATGATGATGAAGATGAAGAGGGTGGAGATGATGAAGATGAAGAGGAAAAAACAGAAAATGAACTAAAATGACAGTTTTTTTTTACCTTCCAACGTCGCAAATCTACGATCTTACAATCACAACGCTCGTCCTCGAAGCTCTCTCCCCGGCAACGGCGCCAAAATTTGGTGTAGCTCAAGCGTAAGCATCACCTCCTTTACTTGTCAATCCACGGAGACGTGAGGACCGGTATGAAGACCACGACCTAGTGAAGGCACAAGTGTGTGAGTGAAAGCACACAAACATGCACACACATACACACACGCGCACAAAGTAAGATCAAACAGAGGAACAATGGAAAGCTTCGATTGCAAAAAAGTTCTCTTACAAATGCTCTACTCTCTAACAAGCTAACCCCCAAAAATGAGCTCTCTAGCTCTTTTTATAGTTTTTTGACTAGTTTTGGCCCTGTCCAGACCTAGTGTCCGGCCTAGTTAAAAATTAGGTTCCAGGGCTTATTTGAGGGCTCAAACGGAGTCTAAAAATTATGAAAATTGGTAGGATGATAGTTCTAATACTCCTCAAGCTCAAGGACTCCTCGGCTTGAACAAAATGGAGTTATAAAAATAGATAATGGTATTTACAATGGTTTTAAGTGATGAAAATCACTATTTTTGTAGGGGATTCTTCTAAAAATTTGACATACACTTCTTGGAGCTCCCTACTTGCTCCCTTTCCTTGTGTGTCCACCTTTTGATGTACTTCCATGCTTTGTCCTTGACTTTGAGCTTCAACATAAGGAACACTTAAGTTTTATCACACTTTGAGTGTGGCCGCTCGATCTAAATTCTTTTCCCTTAGGTTGTTTTCCAAATGTAATCTCCTGGTACTTGCACTTGAGTGATTAGAGTTCTTGGACTTGGTCGTGCTTAACGTATCTGTTTGAACTGAAGGACTCACTAGGCAAGGAAGCTTAAGAAGGGAGTCAGAGAGAAGAGAAAGTACAAGCAGACAGAGCAGTCAACGACGATCTGGCAAGTAGGCCATCTAAATTTTTCAGACATCAAGGAGTGGAGCACACAAGAAGAAAGAGCAAGTAGGGAGCTCAAAGATGTGTACGACAAATCAACAGAGAAAATCCCTACACAAATAGTGATTTTAATCACTAAAAACCATTGTGAATACCATTTCGTATTTTTGTAGCTCCATTTTGTGCAAGCCAAGGAGTCCTTGAGCTTGAGGAGCCTTAGAAGTGCCTACATATCAATTTTCATAATTTTTAGATCTCGTTTGAGCCCTCAAAAGAGCCCTGGAACCTAATTTTTAACTAGGCCGGACACTACGTCTGGACAGGGCCAAAGCTAGTCAAAAACTATAAAAGGAGCTAGAGAGCTCATTTTTGAGGTTAGCTTGTAATTGAAATGAACTTGTAAGAGCTTTTTGAAAGTAATCTAAGAACTCCATTGCTTCTCACTCTTTGTCTTGCCATGTGTGCGCGTGTGTGTGTATGTGTGTGCATGCTTGTGTGCTTCTCACTCACGCACTTATGCCTCCACTTGCTCGTGGTCTTCATACCATCCTCACGTCTTCCCGGATTGACATTAAAGGAGGTGCTACTCATCACTGAGCTACACCAAATTTTGGCGCCATTGCCGGGGATCGAGCTTTGAGGACGGGCGTGTGATGGTAAGACGTAGATGTGAGATGTTGGCGTGTAGGTAAATTCTTCACTTTTCTTATTTTTCTCCTTCTTACCTCATCACCATAATCGTCATCACCATCTCCCACCTCCATCTCCATCATCGCGGAAATTTTCAGTTTTTGATCATATCACCTTCCCCACCTCATTTCCCTCATTCCACTTGTGAGAGAGAGCGAGAGAGCTATATTGCGTGTGTTGTTTTTGCATGTTCTAGAGCATTTCTGCAGGTTCTTGCTGTATCATCATCCCTAGCACTCTGTGCAGGTACGGAAACGTGCGGTCCTGTTTCTGTGTCGTCGACCTCTGTCGATCGTGATCGACAGAAAATTCGATCATTTGGTAAAACAAAGTTCACCACAAGCACAAGCATGATGAGCACATTCTAAATCACTAAAAACAGTTGGAAAATTCCGTGTTTCTCTGTCAATCGCGACCGACACCATCGATCGCGATTGACAGCCACGACCGACAGACCCTGTCAATCGCGACCGACAGACCTGTCGATCGCGATCGACAGACCCCACGACCGACTGACTGCCACGTAGGACCCTGTCAATCGCGACCGACAGACCCTGTCAATCGCGATTGACACCGTCGATTGTGACCGACAGAATTTCCACGATTGATTGACTTTTACGCGTAGCCACGTGTCCATCGCGACGGACACATCCCCGATTGACTGAAATCACGGCGAAAAACCCAGAAAAAGTGTCGATGGCGATTGACACCATCAATCGCGATTGACAGAACTCACGACCGACTCTGTTGATCGCGATTGACACTGTCAATCGCGACTGACGTGTCGATCGCGACCGACAGGCCCCGACGGACACCTCTGTCAATTGCGATTGACAGACCTGTCGATCGCGATTGACAGGCTTTTCGGCCAAAAAATTAGGGTTTTTATTCTAAGCCTTGGGGATAGTTTTTAGGCATATTGGTCTAGCAATTAGTGATTTGTGAGGTCCCTACACATGTATTTTTGAGAAAAATCATGTGACCTGTTAGCCTGTTGAACCCTGTTTTAGCACCAAAATCCTGAACTGGCATAACTTTCTCATACGAAATCCGTTTGCTGTGATTCTTGTTTTGTTGGAAAGCTCGTGGGGATTACAACCAAAACTTCCACTGGTTATGTGAAAATTAATATCAGGATAATTAGATAGGGTATTTTGAAGTTGACCATCCCCCGGGGTAGGAAAGCTGAAGGGTCCTTGGGATTGTTTTCCATAAAGGCAAAGGGGATTTGGCCTGTGAATTACATGCATGAAAGTGACCTGTCTGTCATTTGAATTTAAGTCTTGAGCTAATTTTGGGACTTTTACAGGTCCATTGAGAGCAATTGAGAGCATACGAAGCAAGGGTTTCTTTGCAAGCTTGAGACTCGGGTTCTTGAGCATCCTAAAGCAAGGGATCAACAAGAAAGGTCGGAATATTCTCAACTCCCTTTGTCAATTCCTAGCTTAGGCTAAGAACGACTAGTGATAGGAGTAGGCCAGGACGGCGATAGGCATCAATCAAGTTGAAGACTACCTATGCACTCAAGTTCAAGATTAAACATAATCTCTTCGTGATGCGATAACCTTAAAGGAAAGAATCTAACGAGGAATGATCAACGTACAGTGCAGAAATACACTCAAGTATACCTGACGACGTGATATCAGACAAGATTATAAACGTGATAATCCACCAAAAAAAGAATCAAGTGACTGATACAAAAGAACTCAGCAACAAGGTTGTACTTGGGCAAAATTGGGCTATTCAATTAGGCTTATGAACCTTAGATCAGGGCGACATCTAGGGAGAGATAGACAAAGTCTTAGGTCTTCAGAGGCTAGTGTCAACCACACTGCTAGGTCTTGGGCCCAGCAGTTGAGCCACCACTCATACTACCCTAGCTCTGAGACTAGTGAATCAGAGATGTCTCAAGGCATGGACAGACCTACGGGAAGTTCAGGAGTGCCATACTTGCACAGGGTAGAAGGCCCGTACAAGACGCAGCTGGAATATCTTAGGACCAACCGATTAGGTGCTAGCATCTATGAGGACGGTCTAGGAAGATCCGTGGTCCAGATTAAAAACCCTGACCAATCTATTGGACTAGAGCGCCCAGCTGTCAAGTTCGAAAACGGAGCGTACTTAGACAAGGAAGGGACAATATATGTAGTCACCAGTCACCGAGATAGGACAGATGAAGTCGGGAATGTAGTCCCAGAATCGGACATAGATGACCTAGAACAAGGGAACGTAGGAGGGGAGCCCAGGACCCCTCGAGGGAAATCTGTTCTTACTAGAATCCTCACACCGGAGTGGGTTCCCCAAGACAACAAGAGCATAGATCTGCTTCTGAACCGAGAGACTGACGAAGCCTTTTGGAGGTATAAATCTGATCGGCCAATTGATATAGGAACAATCATGATCTATGAGTTTAAGGATCTTGATAGCCCAGGCAGAGTGACCTACTTGGATCACGCTTCAGAGAGGATCTTTGTGGTTACAGAACATGATAGACATGCTTACACTTGGAAGGGTGAATTCGTTTTCCCCCAACCAAGATCGAATGTATCCTATGGTCACCCTGGAGCTGGAACATCCCAAGCTCATGGAATTCAAAGAGACAGAAGTAGAGATAGACCAGAAGTAAGCTTTGCCAACCCAGGGGGCAGAGAAAGAACAAGAATGGAAACAAATAGAGTAGAACCTGAGATACTTAGAGCTCATACGAATCAAAGAAATGCGGATGAGTTCCCTCTACCACGACCTAGAGAGCACACAAGGACTTTGAGACCGACTCAGCTAGTTAAGTCCATGAAGAACTACTTCGATGGCACTGGAGATCCATACGATCATGTGGCTGAGTTTAGGCAAGTCTTGAGAGTTGAACAAGTGGAGGATCTATTCACGTAGTACAATGCCTTTGGTCTAACCCTTAGGAACACTGCCCTGACATGGTTTCAGCCACTAAACGAGAGGCAGTTCAGGAGCATAGACCAACTCCTAGAGGCTTTCATTATTGAATTCTCTAAGAGTGGCATAAGACATAATACCTCCTCGCTGATTCACAGCTTCAAGCAAACCCCTCAAGAGACCGTGAGACTTGCAGGAAGAAGATTTAGGCAATATCTTGAAAGATGCCCTGATTCGGAGCTACCCACACCAGCTAAGCAAGTGGCTCTATTCTTGGACGGATTGCTAAGCACCAAATTGAGATCTTATGTGTACTTGAAGGACCCTAGGACTATAGAAGAGTCTGTACGCATGTGCATTGACATCGAGGATAACCTAGGGGAGGAGTTAGAGCTTTCCAAGATATACAAAGATTCAGATAGTGCCTCTAGCCTCTCTTCCACGCAATCCACATCAATTGAGGAACTTGCAGAGAAAGTAGCTCAGAAATTAGGTGTCACTAGCAAACAGATCCCAAGGTATGCCCCTGTGAAAAGATGCTATACTTGTGGTGGCGACCACATGGCGAATGTCTGTCCCATTATGGCTCAACCCCAAGTTAATCCTAGTAGCCAGTACTGCACCATAGAACGAAGGTACACCAATCACACCGCGCAAGACTTCCCATACAATAAGCAAGCGGTTAGGCAACCCTACCCTCAGCCATACCCTCAACAAGGCAGATACCAGAGTCAATACCCACCACAACAGTATACTAGGCCTCAACAAAATTATCAACCACAATATCAAGCCCAACAAAGGCCTCAGCCCGTGTTAGCACAACAAACCCCTGCCCCAACTAATGTAATTCCGGTAAAGTATGCAGTGGCAGAAGAAAATTTGAATAGAGCTATAGTCCCGGTAACCCAATTGCTTTCTGAAAGTGACCCGAGTGACCATAGTTTCGATTCTACACATGTTGATAGCCCCCAGGCCTACTACATGCAGTCTCTTGAACATGGGGAGCCCTATTATAGTGACGAGCCAAATGAACCTAGTTGGGAGTCAGATTACACAAACGTCATGTATGCAAACCCCTACCCTAGACCTCAACCTAGACAAGTAAGACCCCCATTCCCTAGAGGACCATGCTACAGATGTCAGGGGGATCACCTCATTCGTGATTGCCCCATGCCTGCACCTACCCAAACCCAATCAGTGACGATCCAGGGCTATTGCTAGGAGTGTGGAAAGGAGCATCTCTTACGAGATTGCCCAAAGAACCCCAATAATATGCCAAAAATCACTCCTATCAACGTTATTGGGTTAGTTGTAGACTCCACAGGGAGTGTGACTTCCACTGCACCAGTACAAGTAATCACTAGAGCCCAAGCCTTGCAACAGAACCAAAGCGTAGGCCAGGAAAAGAGCCCAAATGTTAGTGAAACGGAGAGCATGACAAAGAAGAGGACTAGAGCTTGGAGAGATAGTCGTGAAAGAATGAAAAGACAATGGGCAAAAAAGATGAGTGAACTCGAGGAAAGCCTGAGAGAAACAAAGGCCAGGATAACTGAACTCACAGCTCAAACTCCCTCTCACACTGCCCCACCTCCATCACCTCCACCATTCCCAACTCCATCCGAACCGCCACCTTCCAATCCGCCTCACCTAAAACCACCACCCCCAAGAGTAGGATCAGTCTTAGCAGATCCCACTCCCGAGGACCTTAATATGATGCTTAAAGCATATCAGGCCAGAATCCAAGAAGGGCCAAACGTAACTGATCATGAAAAGTGTTACCCTAGAGCAGAACTAGAGCTAGAACGAACCAAAATTTGTGCTAAGATGGTGGAATTGGCTCAAACCATGTTTGAAGCCAGTCGCCTATTTAACATCTCTAGTTCGGCGAAGACACAGTTTCACTTTGATGGACTGTTAGAAAGAATAGAGAAGCTGATTGCACAATCAGAAAAGGAACCCGCCTCTCAACAGAAGGATAAGGCAAGTGAAGGAGCAGGTCTTTCTGCCCAGGAAGCCTATGTGCCTAACTCTACGGAGCTAGACACATCATCTTCTATGAATCAGTTCACACCAGAATTCCTACGCGAGATTCAAGAAGACAAATGGGCTAAAGAGAGTGAAGTCCCACCTCCTATTGAACTTGTGGATGATGCACACGACTAATTCCTACAAGACATCCCATTCATTTATGAGGAGCAGGAGAGCACCCAATCTCAGGAAAGACTAGACTTTGAGTCTAATTCTTTGCAAGAATTACCCCACTTCACAGGCCCATGGGAAGCTAAGTCTACTTGTATGAGAGCACCCATGGTCATGGTAAGAAACGAAGACTCGATCATACCTAGGAACACAGAGGTAGTGAAAAACACTAAAGTACAATGCAACCTCACCTTAGAAGAGCTACTCAAAGTAAGGCCAGAGCTATGGAAACATGTAGCCAAACAAGTACCAGAGATAACAAAACCTCGTTCCCAGGTAGGATCCCAGAGAACAGTGCCAAAAATACCATTGGACAAGATAGGAGACATGAGTGAGGGCGAAGAGGGAAACACATATCTTCCTATCACCCATCAAGGATACACCACCAAGGCCATTCTAGACTCAGGTGCAGGTGTTGCAATTGCTACCACTTCCCTATGGAAGCGTTGGGGCAAGCCAGCACTAAGGCCCACGAGGATGAAATTGCAAATGGTCGATGGTCACATAGAGCGACCCTTAGGGCTGTTAGAAGGAATAACTCTCACCACATGTGGTGTTGAGTTCGAACACACATTTGCTATATGTGATTTTAGCAAGAACCATGCCTATGAGATGATTTTGGGAAGACCATTTATGCGACAGTTGCAAGTGGTACAGGACTGGGGAACCAACTCCTTGTACCTACAACACTTAGGTGTTACGACCAAAGTGAATCTCAAAGATTACTCTCATAGAGATGTCCCTCCCATCCAATGGAATCCCATCCATAGAGCCAAAGATGATACAGAATCGGTTCATTCCATAGGGTCAGGATCCTCATGGATGCATGAAGACACCCACTTATGGATGTGCAAAGTAGCAGTAGAAGAAGAGAAGAGAGAAAAAGCCAGAGAGGTAGGTGCAAAAGAAACACATAGATCAATTCAAGACCCAGCCTATGCACCGGTAGTCTTTCCTGACGAGGAATTTGAACCCCACGGCTGGGCAGAAATCCTAGCAACAATGGATGTAGCCATCAATGAAGAACAATGGACACCTCACTGTGATGAAGATGGCTATGACATTTCAGTCTTCTCCATAGAGCCAATCATGGGAGAGGCAGTGTTAGAAGAGTGTGAACCTAGCCCTGATGCATTTGAGGATGCAAATGACTCTGATCTAGAGTCAATCATTATGGATCCACCTTTTGCATCAGATGAAGAATACTTCCATGAAGTAGAATTTCAACCCCAGAGGTATGGAGAGCTTACAAGTGATGTAAGACTAGCCACACATGTGACCCCGAAGGAAGAAGGAAAGAAAAAAAAGAAGAGAGAAGTCACACCAGAAGAGGAAGAATCTTTGTTTGAGGTCCCAGAAAATTTTAAGAAGTATGAGATAGATGACAGGAGAGTCATGATCAGAATGCCTAAACAAGAGGCGCAATCAGGGGAGGCCTATGATAACAAAGAGACCACCAAGAAAATAGTGGTAGCCATGGAAGAGGGAGAAGAGAGATGCACTTACATAGGCCATGACCTGACGAAAGAAGAAGAGCAAGAATTGATAGCCTTGCTAAGAGAATACAAAGATGTATTCGCTTGGAGTTACAAGGATTTGAAGGGTGTTGATCTAGACATCTGCTCACACACTAGCCCCATGACCTCGGATGCCAAACCTTCTAAGCAAAAGCCATACACATATAATGATAATTATGCTGCTAAGATCAAAGAGGAGATAGATAGACTGGTCGAAGCTGGATTCATCTATGAAATTGAGCACACTGAGTGGGTATCCCCCATCGTAGTGGTGCCCAAGAAAAATGGAAAGCTGCGTGTGTGCATTAACTTAAAGAAGGTTAATGCAGCCACAATTCGAGATAATTATCCGCTTCCCATCACAGAACATCTCTTAGAAAGAGTAGCAGGCAAGGAAGTGTACAGCTTCCTTGATGGATTTTTGGGCTACAATCAAGTAGCCATAGCTCCAGAGGATCAGCATAAGACAGCTTTTGCCACAGAATGGGGCATATTCGCCTTTCGGGTAATGCCATTTGGGCTTACCAATGCACCAGCAACCTTCCAGAGGCTGATGTGCCATGTATTTAAGGAGTTCCTGAGGAAGAACTTAGAAGTCTATGTTGATGATCTTTGTGCTCATTCCAACATCAGACAAACCCATATTCCTGAACTGAGACAAATCTTTGACAAATGTAGAGAATATCAAGTCTGCCTAAACCCAGAAAAGTGCGTTTTCATGCATTAGGGCGAAAAACGGCCGAAAAGGGGCTGTTTGCTAATGAGAGATTAAGGAAATTGACAAATAGCGTCTTTCCACGTGTACAAGAATATAACATTGCTGTCTCTTTTAACCGTATGGAGAATTTCTTTTTTTAATACAATTTTCTTTCAAAGCGCCGCTAAAGTGATGAAGAGTCTCGTATTCAGTGTACAATTTTTCGGTTTGATGCAAAAAAAGATACTTTTGCACACTACACAAAGCATATTCTCGAATTTCCAAGAAGGAATTGATTTTTGAAGATACGAAATATTTTTGGGTTCACAAAATGTCATGATCATTCAACGACAGGGTTAACATCAAATCAAAAGTTTCCACGTGTACAAAGCCTTTTTTTCTATAAATACTGCCAAAATTTGTGAACGTCGGTTTCTCGCTTTGAACATTCTTCTTCTCCTAAGTTCAAATGGCTTCTTCTTCTCGTCGTCCTTCCAATCGTGTAACTTCATGTGAGGTTTACAACAGAAGAGAGGATTCTTTGTGGAAACCTCTTTCTGTGAAAGTAAATGACTGGGTTACTATGCTTCCTAGCTGTAGAGGTGTCCATAAAGTCAAGCGTGCCAAAAGAGACAACACAAGAAACCATTGGAAGGGACGTATTCTCAGTTTCAAATTGAAGAGATGCGGTTGGTTTGCACGAGTACAGCATGTGTACACCGCTAAGGATCTTGTTCTAGAAAATCAACTGCAATTCCCTTCGTACTGTAAGTGAAGTTTGACAATGCTCTTCTATCATTCCAGTTGATTTTGTATAATGAAACATATGTTTTTGTACTGCAGATATCTTTCCTTCCAATATTGTGGAATGGCAACCTGTTGAATGTTTAACAGGAACATTCAGAGTTCTTCATAAGGAATATGCAGAACTCATGTATGCAGAGAAATCTGTTCAATTCTTCAATAGCATAGAGTTATTTGTCCATTATGCAGATTATCAAGTGCCGTCAGGGAGGAGTTCTTATGGAATTCTTGTACACGTACCTAGTCCTTGCATCTCTTCATTAGATTGGGATGCTCCTGATCATTCAACAGTTTCAAGTTTTCTCTGCAAAATTAAATTTGACATCCAGAAGGCAATGTCAGCAGGCCGAATTTCGAGAAGGATAAAGATTCAATGGTTTTTGCCTATTCATGTCTTTGTAGCATGCTTTAAAAACATGTTATTACAGAAAACAAAAACAATGTGGTTGAATAGGAGAGTCCCTATTTCAGAGATTGATGATGTTTTAGGCAGGGAATGGGATAGCAAAGAAGTTCAAAAGCTAGGTGACATTATTTTATGTAAAGTTAGTCCCAATTCTCTTTCAATCTCATATCAGATATGTCGACAATCTCTGGTTCTAGGATATGACTATAGAAGGTGGAAAAAAAAGCTTGGACTTTGGATAGCCTTGGACTCAGAGGAGAGCTGTCCAGAATTTGAGTTAGAAGTATTGATTCATCCAGATTTTCAATCAAGGAAAATAATTGTCACTGCAAATTGGAATCTCAGAAATGTAAGGGAGCTTCTAGAATACCTTGATGAGGTATCATCTCAGTGTAGATTCTCAATTGATGATGCAATAGTTAACATTAGATCAGAGAAATCATTATCTTGCATAAGCTGCCTGCCACCAAGGGTGATTAAGTTCCAACCTTTAAGATTGTAACAAGTTAACCCTGACATTCTTACATAATGTATCTTCATCTAATAGAAGCTTCTATTGATACTTCCATTGAATTTTCTTGGCAGGATGGTTACAAACAATGTGTGTTAAATTATTAATTTTAAATGTCTTAGATATTTTTTAGGTCCTTAATTTCATATTTCCATTGATTTTTTTTTACAGGAGTGAATTGATGACTAAGAAATAATTATACAGGAACTTGCATAAGTTAATTCTAGATGAAGAAGAGATCTAGAATTGAATCTCTAATTTCAATTTAATAATTATAGTCTATCAAAGGTGCACACTAGTCTCAGCTAAATAATTTGATTCTATCCAACTTTTTTGTCCTCAAGTAATGCAAGAGAAATTATCATGGTACACATAACAAGTAATATAAGAGAGTGTGGAGAACTTGGTGCAAATTCCAATCCAAGGTTTGGTATTTCAATATTAGAAGAGCATGTCTTAAGGCATAAAGCAGAGGAGACGAGATAAGTGAAGACGACCGATGCAAGCGACTAGTGCAATCTGAATTTGTCGGATGGCCCTTATCGCTTACATCGGTCGTGTTAGCAAACTACCGCGAGAGAAATTATCATGGTACAAACGCAAACTACCAAGTAATATAAGAGAGTGTGGAGAACTTGGTGCAAATTCCAATCCAAGGTTTGGTATTTCAATATTAGAAGAGCATGTCTTAAGGCATAAAGCAGAGGAGACGAGATAAGTGAAGACGACCGATGCAAGCGACTAGGGCAATCTGAAATTGTCGGATGGCCCTTATCGCTTACATCGGTCGTGTTAGCAAACTACCGCGAGAGAAATTATCATGGTACAAATGCAAACTACCAAGTAATATAAGAGAGAGTGGAGAACTTGGTGCAAATTCCAATCCAAGGTTTGGTATTTCAATATTAGAAGAGCATGTCTCAAGGCATAAAGCAGAGGAGACGAGATAAGTGAAGACGACCGATGCAAGCGACTAGTGCAATCTGAAATTGTCGGATGGCCCTTTTCGCTTACATCGGTCGTGTTAGCAAACTACCGCGGGAGACTTCAAGAAGTGACATTGCGTAAAGATTTGACTCACGAGTATAAAAACTAGCAACAGCGATGAAATGGATAATACGACCGATGCAAGCGATAGGGGCAATCCAAGATTCTCCGATTCCCCGTATCGCTTGTATCGGTCGTGCCTCTTAATTCTTTATGTCCTGTAAATTCTCGAATTTAAACACTTTCCAACAAGAATGAAGTAAAAAACCCACAATGCATTCATAATTGTGACATAAATAAATTTAATTGGACCATCCAGTGAACTTTTGTCAAACTCTCAAGAGGTTCAATACAACTGTGACCATCTTCCAGATGAAGATTGGCATAACTACATACAATTTGTTAAAAAATAAATATTCCAACCTCGGTTGGCTTTACAATTGATTTCAATCTACGACTCAAAAATTGATTTAACCCTTTCTATCCTTTTTAGAGCCTTGCTTTCTCTGTTGCTTCTGTCCCTTTTTGGAGCTTTCAGCTTGACTCTTTATGTTGTTCATATGCTTTAGTGGTGAGTGAAGAGGAAGCCCTTTCTTTTTATCTTCAGACTCTTTTTTATCAGGTGGAGGGGGTGGAGGTGAGTCTGGATCATGTGGGCAGATTGCATGTTTCATGATACTATTTATTGCTCTCTCTCTGATCAAGATGATCCATGCATCTGGGTAGTCTGATAAATTCAATCCAGGACTGTAGAACCTTCTTTCCAAGAATCTTACAGCATTTGCAATCACTCTCCAGCCACATGATGTTGAGTCTCTCTGCAATGGCACATGAATTTGGCTGTATCCAAATTGCTTTTGTTCATTCATTTTAGCTATTCCTGGAAAATTCTGATCAATATGCATCTTGAGAAGCTTTGCAGCACTGCATTGTAAAGTGAAAATCAAAACGGGGCATGGCTTTAAAATAGAGAACAACAAAATGTATAGTAACTTACACTTTGCAATTCCCATGCTGTGATGGAAGAGAATTTAGGAAAAGAGCTTGATATGCATTGAAGTCCACAATAATCAAACTCCAATGGCCCCTGTCAATGAGTTGCATGTAAATATACTTTCTTAAATGAAACAAATATGTTTCCAAAATGAAGATGAATACTTACTTTTCAATGTATGGGTAAATTACACATTCTACTTCTTCTGTAAAACCCCGTAGAAAGGACTTGGCATCTCCATGTTTATGTAAAAAACATTGTGTCACCAGAGGATCTAAAATAAATACTTTTCTTTGAACCTTTTCCTCACATTGTTGAAGAAGAACCCTACAAATCAAGAAATAAAAATGCAGTTAAGGAACTAGAAAATTATGCAAAACAAAAGCATTTTAAGGCCTCTAGATATACCTGAGTGAAATGTTGACCACACTATCTGATATTTCAAGATGAAGCTCCCTCAACATTTTGTTATCTTCAGGTCTAATGTCAAGAAACAATTCACTTTGCCATGGCATTGCAACATTTACTATAACCTGCCCATCTCCTTTCTTGAGGAGCTCTTTATTTGCTTTCTGTAACTTTTGAATCTGGGTTAAGATGGCACTTTCCTCTGTAAATAATCCCTGCTTTTTCCTCTCCTCCTCACTATTTGCTGCAGCTCTAGTCTCATGATCATGAGTGACTTGAGCGTTGATCTCTTCAATGACAACTGTTGTTTTAGGTGCTCGAGCTGGAGGTATATTTAAAATATCGAAGAATTTTTTGTCGTGGTGATCAATAGGAACCAGAGCTTTATCAAACTTATATCTTATTCTTGAAACAATAACATAATCCTTCGCCATCAAAGTTACCCTATGAGAATGAGCAGCACATAAGTAGGCATCATTCATGAAATCAATAGCAAAGTCCTCTGCAGCTTCTTGCAGGCATAGTAGTGCTTGAGTTTGCCACCTCACATTGACAAAGGATGAGGTCTTCATCAAAGAACAGAGGTTGGATGAGATCTGCTTGACAACTCTCATAAATGGAAGTCTTGGGATCAACAATCCCACAGACTTTTGGGCTCTTCTTATTTCCCTCAAAGACTTAACATGGTAGTTGACCCTTTTTTTTGAAGGCTGGTCTGGCACTTTGGCTTGAACCTTCTGGGAATTTTGCTCCTGGACATTTTCCCCTTGGGCATTCTTGTCCTGACCCTCAGGGTACAACTTCCTTGCTGTCTTTTTGGTTCTAGCCATACTCTGCAAAAAATCAATCTTTAGGCAAGGAATTAGGAAAAGTGGAATATTCCACTGTCAAAACTTACTCTCTAAAAGCTATGATCAATGACTCTTTCCACTATCAGAGGCACGACCGATGCAAGCGATAACAGTCATCCGGAAATGCCCGGATGTCCCTGATCGCTTGCATCGGTCGTCTTTAAATTAATCATCAAATATCAATAAATAATATCTGACAATGCAAAATACTCAATTATCACTAAGATAAAGATAATTGGAAAACTATAATCAATGACTCTTTCCACTATCAGAGGCACGAGATGAAAAGGAACGTCCGAGATATGGAAACCAAGACATTAAAGATGCTGCCTTGCTTACTATAAAGAAAAATTTGAACAGCCAGACAGAAGAGTCAGCTTCTCAAATCCTCTACTAGCAGAACCCGCTTCCTCCTTTTTGATGGAGACCTCCCACACCTATATCTCACGAAACCCCCCACTGGTGTCCTGCTCCTCGAAAAAGATCCCCACATGCATGTCCAGGATTTGAGAAGCTGACTCTTCTGTCTGGCTGTTCATATTTTTCTTTATAGTAAGCAAGGCAGCATCTTTAATGTCTTGGTTTCCATATCTCGGACGTTCCTTTTCATCATAGCAAAGGAAACCAAAATTTGCAAGCTATGATCAAGGACTCGATGATATTAAAAAACATGACCGATCCAAGCGATTAGGGTTATCCAAAAATCTCGGATGTCCCTAATCGCTTGCATCGGTCGTGTCCACATTACCTTACGTAGAGAGCGCTCTCTATAGAAATTGTGAAGTAGGCTAAAAACGTGGTGGCAATGGAACCTCGACGCTTGGCAAGTGTTGACAGAAAAAAATGAAGGACATGAATAGGGAAGCTTAAATAGGTCCCAAAACTGAGTTGATCATTGTGCCACGTGGCATGCTCCGATTGGTCCACGTCAGATACCCGTTGCGAATTCCAACGTCTTTTGCCACGTGGCATGATTTGATTCGTCCACATCATCTATCCGTTGCATCGGGCAACGTACACGTTGCCACGTGGCACTCTGTGATTGGTCCACCTCATTCGACCGTTTCTTCCCTCCTCACTAGAGACACGACCGATCCAAGCGATAAGAGTCATCCATAAATGCCCGGATGTCACTCATCGCTTGCATCGGTCGTCCCTGAATTCATCATCATATTTCAATAAATAGAAGTTAAAATAAAGGTAACAATGCGTTATACTCAAGCAACACAAAAGGAACCAAAATTTGCAAGGTATGATCAAGGACGATGCTATTTAAAAAACATGACCGATCCAAGCGATTCGGGTTATCCAAAAATCTCGGATGTCCCTAATCGCTTGCATCGGTCGTGTCCACATTACCTTACGGAGAGAGCGCTCTCTATAGAAATTGTGAAGTAGCCAAAAAACTTGGTGGCAATGGAACCTCCACGCTTGGAAAGTGTTGACAAAAAAAAAAAAGCAAATGAATAGGGAAGCTTAAATAGGTCCCAAAACTGAGTTGACCGTTGTGCCACGTGGCATGCGCCGATTGGTCCACGTCAGATACCCGTTGCGAATTCCAACGTCTTTTGCCACGTGGCATGATTTGATTGGTCCACGTCATCTATCCGTTGCATCGGGCAACGTACACGTTGCCACGTGGCACTCTGTGATTGGTCCACCTCATTCGACCGTTTGTTCCCTCCTCGCCTATAAATACCTATTTCTTCACAAACTCAAACTTTCCACCTTCAGAGAATTTCTCACCTACATGTGTATTTTTCTTTCGTCGCCGACACGACCGATACAAGCGATTTTCGCCGTTTGACCAACGTTGACTCGCTCTAGTCGCTTGCATCGGTTGTGTTCTCCTAATAGACATACAAGAGAAGCTGCAGCTTAGATGGAGGTAATGAATGAGATCCTTAGTGTCTCTCCATCAGAGAAACTTCTTGATTTCATGGTTCAAGAGGGTTTAAGTGTAGATTATTTTCCTGATGCAATGACCATATTCAACCCTGAAATTGATTTTGAAAAACTCTTAGAGAACTCGAAAAGTTTTCTTAAGGATGAGTGGGAGATTTTCTTGGGGTTGGTCGATGGGAGGATCCTTTCTATTTCTCAGAAAACCTATGTCCATCCTCACATCTTTGGGAAGGATCCAATAGATAGGGCTAAAATCACAAGAAAATGCAGAAGGATATCCCCTTTGCCAGGGAAGCTTGATTTATGCCCAGAGCATGAAAAGGACTGCTGCTTGCTCCCTTTAAACATTGCTTTCTTGATATGGCTTGATCATATCTTAGTTGAAAGGGAGGAAAATGTTCATGATGAAGACGAGCCTTGCTTAGAGCTGGCACTTGAGGCTAGCTCAAAAACTATGAAAGGTGTCATGGAGATTGTTGAGGAGATCAATCTCCAAGCAGAAGAAGAGCAGGTCAAAGATTTTGATGTGGCCACTTTTAAAGCAGAGACTGCAATAAGGGAGCCAAGTGAAGAAGTTCAAGTGTCTGAGAAGTCCCTACTTCTCCCAAATCTACCTTTTTACTTTATCTCTGGGAAAGAGTTCATACCTCTATTTTACATTCAGGAACTTTTCAATCTAAGGGAGGACTACTGTCTTGCAGCTATAGCTGAGGCAGAAGAAGTTGCAAGGAGATTCATCAATAAGAAAGGAGAAAGAAGAGAGGAATTTTTGCGTCTTGATTTGGATTTGTCTAATGAAGAATTCAAAGATTCATCACAAGCTCTTTCAAAATGCTTTGAGAAAGCTATCTCAGAGAAGCCAAAACTTGCTGATGAAGAGTTTGATGAGCATCAGAAGCAACTTGGAATATACTCGTTTGGACGTGGCTATTCATTCTTGGATGTCGCTGAGGACAAAGGAACAATTTGTATTGACTCAAAAGAGCTCACTGAGGAGGAAGATGAGGTCAAGGTATGTTGTTTGATATATTCTATCAATTAAAGTTTTTGTCCGAGATCTCTATTTTATTAAGTGAGAAAATGACCACGACTGATGCAAGCGATACAACCTAACGGATAATCTCCGTTGGGCCTTATCGCTTGCATCGGTCGTGTTCGGACTTGAAGAGGAAGATGAGGTCAAGTATGTAGTAAAATATATTCTCATGATTTAAAGGAAAAGGAGATGAGATGGGCTTGATGCAAAATCTCTATCTTGTGTCAGTTTGTCCAAGTTCTCCATTAGAAGTGTCAAAAGTCGATCACGACCGATGCAAGCGACAAGGCCCATCAGATATTTTCCGTCGGTCCTCATCGCTTGCATCGGTCGTGTTTGGACTTTAGGAAGATGACGTCAAGGTATGCAGTTAGCTATATTCTCAAGAACTTTAGGTTAAGGATTTGAGATGGGAACAATGCAAAATCTCTTTCTTGTATCAGATTTGTCCAAGTTCTCCATTCGAAGTGTCAGAAATGGATCACGACCGATGCAAGCGATTATGCCCATCGGATATTTTCCGCTGGGCCTCATCGCTTGCATCGGTCGTGTTTCGACTTTAGGAAGATGACGTCAGGGTATACAGTTAACTATGTTCTCAAGAACTTTAGGTTAAGGATATGCGACGGGACCAATGCAAAATCTCTTTCTTGTATCAGATTTGTCCAAGTTCTCCATTCGAAGTGTCAGAAATGGATCACGACCGATGCAAGCGATTAGGCCCATCGGATATTTTCTGTTGGGCCTCATCGCTTGCATCGGTCGTGTTTGGACTTTAGGAAGATGACATCAAGGTATACAGTTAACTATGTTCTCAAGATCTTTAGGTTAAGGATATGAGATGGGTCCAATGCAAAATCTCTTTCTTGTATCAGATTTGTCCAAGTTCTCCATTCCAAGTGTCAGAAATGGATCACGACCGATGCAAGCGATTAGGCCCATCGGATATTTTCCGTTGGGCCTCATCGCTTGCATTGGTCGTGTTTGGACTTTAGGAAGATGACATCAAGGTATACAGTTAACTATGTTCTCAAGATGTTTAGGTTAAGGATATGAGATGGGACCAATGCAAAATCTCTTTCTTGTATCAGATTTGTCGAAGTTCTCCATTCCAAGTGTCAGAAATGGATCACGACCGATGCAAGCGATTAGGCCCATCGGATATTTTCCGCTGGGCCTTATCGCTTGTATCGGTCGTGTCTAGGAGTTGCATGCAGCAATGATTATACATGTCTTGCTTGTGGGAATTCCCCTCATTTATCAAACATTAGATGTTTCTAGGCAGTTTGCAAATAGATATTGATGACGACCGATGCAAGCGATAACGACAATCTGAATTTCTCTGAAGACCCTTATCGCTTGCATCAGTCGTGTCTCTTGCTTTTCTTTCTAATAGTTTCAAGTTACTTTACATGTTTCCTTAAGTGTGCTTGCACTTCATCTAACCATGTTTTTCATTTTTATCACAGTTAACTTTATTGGATGAAGACAATTACCTTGGCAGGGGCAAGGGAACAAGAAAAGCCTTAGAAGAGAAAGGAAAAGCAAAGGTGGATATTCATTCTATTATCCACTATCTTCCAAAGTTGGACCCAGCCACTTTTTGTGTTATTCACAAGCACTATAGTGAGGAGCCAGACTTTGGATTGTTCTGCTTGAGGACTCTATCAAAATACATGGGTTTTACTCCAATACCCTTTAATGCTTTCAGAGTTTTACTGCTTGAAAGAGCAACTGCATTCAGAATTTTTGGATATGCCCCTGGACTCAATGCTTCAAGGGCAGGGTACTTTCTTTGTTATTCAAGCTATGCAATGGCTGCAGGGGTGTCAGATTTAAAAAGCATTGCTGGATACAGGAGAAAAGAGTTCCTGAGATATAGAGGTGATTTGCCAGAGCCAAGCTCTTTCAAAAGGCTCAAGGAATGACTTGATTTTTTCAAATTCTATACTCAACAAATGTACATATACAGAAATTGCCCAATGTGATATAAGACATTGCAAATTTTTTTGGTGTAATTGTTATTGATTCTCTGGTCAAAGTCATTTGATGGTAGTAGACATATCTGGTCAAAGTCTTTTTCAGTTTGTGATATTGATACATGATTTGTCTGGAGATAGCCATATCCTTCTGATTATATTTGGCATGAGGTCCTTTGTAATTGTCTTCTAAAGAGCTTGAAGGTCTGCAACTTGAGTGATGCTTAACTACTTCATGTACCAGAGCATCCAAGGAGATATCTGCACAAGGTAGTTCTGGAGGAGAAGACTTCTGCATATGGTGAGCTAAAGAGAATATGTGAAACTCAGCTTGGTGTAGTTACACGATGTTGCTTGCCAAGGAATATAAAGCAATTCAATTCTCAGTATTTCCTGAACCAGTATGGAACAGTAGCACTGGTGAATGGTCTATGTCAATCAGCATGGTAATCTCTTAGGAACCGGCACGTGTCCAATATTCCTCTGAGTGTCAATATAGGGAAGTGAACGTGCATGAGCCCAAGCTCAGAAATGCACATTGTTAGTGACAAATGTTGCTTTGAAAAGAGGAGAGGGGATCCACCACTCAAAGATTATATTTGGCATGAGGTCCTTTGTAATTGTCTTCTAAAGAACCAATCAAAAAGCTCTCTGAAGGCATTGCTCTTTGTTACTCCTCCTCCTTTCCTTGTACACCTAAAGAAGCTTGTCCTTGCTTGATAATGAGATTTTTCCATGCCTTGGGTGTTCCACATGGCAAGTGGTTCTTTTTCTGCAAAGAATGCACCATGCACAAGAAGAATATGCTGGAAAGCATAAGAATTTCATTAGATCTTTATTTCAATTAAAAATAAATAAATTGAATAAAATATCTTTGGAGCTCACCAAGTAGTATGTTATGTCTTTGACACCCCATGCCTCTATGATGGTTTCTATAAGCTCTGTGGTCGCCTTTCTGAAATCTGTCACAAAACTTTTTGATGTTACCTGCTGCCTCATGATCTTTAAAAGATTATCTAGTTTGACCCACACCTCCATTCTCTTTTTTGCTATTTCTGGTTTGCTTTTTACATTAGTCGTGACCTCACAAAATGTTTTCCATGAATTCCACATGGCATTAAGTTGTTTGCCATCATGGTTGCTGAAGAATCTCCTTGCTTTTGCACCTCCCATTGAGACATCCTGTAAAACATCACCTGTATTTTGTGAAAGCTTTGGATCTTTTCTTAGATGAACATCACCACCATGAAACCCCATTTCTAAAAGAAGACATTCACATTTTTTTATGCATTCATCTGCAAGAGTTGTAGGCTTGATAGAATATGCATAATCCAAGTGAAGACGGACCAACTTGTCAATGATTCTTAACTCTGCATGTAGTGTACATATGTGTACATTTGTCAATGCTATTGGAAGTATGGGATCCCAAATCATTGAAGAAGATGAGTAGTTACGAAGAATAACATTTTGTCTAGAAGGAGCCTCTTCACCCTCAGCTCTAGTAATCCATCCATTTGTGCCTGGGCTTTGCATGCAGTACAAGCAAGGGTATTTAGAATTTGCTCCCCCACTTATACCAAACATGCATTTGAGTGTCTTTAGGTCTCCACTCAAATGCCACTCAACTTGAAAGTTTCCGTAGTCTTTGACATTCAACAATTCTCCTGCATGATGCCCTTGGATAACATTTGGAATGTTTGTCTGTGAGAATAACCATTTAAGTGTTTTATGGCTCTCAGATGGAACTTGAGCACAGCCAACCCACCATAACTCCATTTCTGATTGTACTTTGAGAGATGGAGTATCCAATTTCCCAAGGCTATAGTCCAAAGCTTTGTTCATCAGTGCAATGCTTATTCTCTCCATCTTTTGATGTTTTTTAAGCTCAGCTTCATCAAGTTTGATTACAAATTTCAATAGACCAGAACATTCATGCTCTTTTATATTATAGAACTGAACCATGTATGTTTGAAGTTTTATAACATCTATCCATATGTTGTTAAATGCATTGTAAGTGAAATGTAACTTTTGTTTTCCTACTTCGTAAGGCATGTTACCGTGAATATGTTTATATTCACCAAATACTGATGTGATCTTCTTATTCAAGCAGAGCCGAAACTTTCCTACATGATGGGGTCTAGGCAATCCAAAACTTCTAACTTTGTTAAATTTTAAAAATTCACACCAAACTTTTGAAATTGCTCTATAACCTTTCCTACTCACTCCGACACTATCACAAATATTTTGAATTTGAGATGGTTCTAGTAAAAGATTCATTTCTGTCATGAGTTTTTGAAAAACAAAGCGTTTCAAGCATGTATTTTCATTTAGTTTCAATAGTTTTAAAACATCATTTTGACTCAAAATTTCATTACAGAAATGTATGCGCTCAAAACTGCTCGACATATTGAAACCTAGCACATTTGTCACATGATCTCTAACAATTTTCATTCTTTTCTTTTTCTGGCCAGATTTTTCAATCAAATCTAAAAAGGGTTTTACTCGTTTTGACCGCATTCTCAAACCTATAGGAGTTTCTTTCATTTTTTTAAAAGACTCTAACTGAGAAGATAAAGTGGATAATTTGTTTTCTAGCTCCCTCATATGTAAATTCTTCTGGTGTAGTGTGTTTTGTAAATAGTTTATGTATTGTACATAATTCCTTGAAATATCCCAGAGCCTTGAACAATAGCCTCGTAAACCATCCTCACCATCTCCCACAAATCTAATCAGATCATGAAGATTATGAAAAGGGGGGTACCTTCCAGTTTGTGGATCAATTGGATAAACAGATCCATCTGTCCATATGTCGATATGTTTCTTGCCTTCCTTTCGCAATCCATCCACTTCAAGAGGATGAAGAGCCCTTCGAAATACGTTTCTTATCGTCGCATACTCCTGACTAACTGCAATGTTGATATGGAACTTTTTACAATGATTTCGAATGTTTGAAAGCTCAGGGAGAGTATTTGGGTTAACGTTCTCCATGGTCTGCTATGAAAAATGACCAGCAAGTGTCTAAAATGACGTGAAAGGGAGAAACAGGCTTGCTATGAAAAGTAGAGAAAAAGAGCGCAAAACGTGATCAGCACACATTATATAGGTCCGTGAACAAGAGGAAAATTCAACTTTTGAGGCGTAAGATATCACACAAACTTCGAGGCGTAAGATATCACACAAACTTTTCATGATTATATGATACGAGTTTCTCTCTCTTCAAAATTTGCATAAGATACGTTTTAAATGAACTTACACGGAATTTCTTAAAGGATTTGACAACTTTAATCCCGATTAAGCACAACTAATTGAAATCCTTACACGGCCCTTTTTGGGCCGTTTTTCGCCCTAATGGGTCAGGCAAGGTAAGATTTTAGGACACATAGTGTCAAAGAATGGCATATCCACCGATGAAGAGAAAGTAAGAGCCATAGCCGAGTTACCTAGGCCAAAGAACGTCAAGGAAGTACAGGCCTTCATGGGGCATTGTGGTTACTATCGCCGGTTCATTCACATGTATGCTGTCATTGCAAAGCCCATGTATGGACTTCTGACTAACTTTGAGTGGACTAATGAATGTGAGAATTCCTTCAATGAGCTTAAACGGCGATTATGTTTAGCATCAATCTTGACCACACCAGATTGGAATAAGCCTTTCCATGTTCATGTTGATGCATCCAATTATGCTATTGGGTGTGTACTCGCGCAGCCTACCGGTGAAGGTAATATGGATCTTCCAATTGCCTATGCTAGTAGACAATTGAATGCAGCTGAACAAAATTATACCACTACGGAGAGAGAAGGACTAGGCATGGTGTATGCGGTTAAAAAGTTTAGACATTATTTGCTTGCAAATAAGTTTAAGTTTTTTACTGATCATCAGGCATTGCTATACCTCGTAAACAAGCCATGCAATACAGGAAGATTAGTAAGATGGTTTCTCTTGCTAATGGAATATGATTTTGAGGTTGTGGTAAGGAAAGGGAAGACTCATTTGAGAGCAGATCACCTTTCTAGGCTCACATCTGGAGAAGCCCCACAAGGAGTGTCAGATGACCTTCCTGATGCTTACTTGTTTAATTTGGAAGTGGTGCCGCAGTGGGCTAAGCCATTGGTACCAGTGTTGACATACGGACCTAACCACCCAGTAATAAACACACAGGATAGAGAGGTAGTAAAAGCCCAAAAGTATCACATCATGGCAGGAAGTATGTACAAGCACACAGATCAAGGGATCTTGGCTTGTTGTGTGGAAGAGGATGAGTACGCTAAATGGTTGCAATTAGCACATGTAGGTGCATTAGAGCAACACTACTCAAAACAACGAACCCTACAGACACTAAGGAGACTCGGAGTGCATTGGCCAACTATGGAAGCTGATGTCCAAAAGTTGTGCAAGGAATGCCCAATCTGTTGCACTAAACCACCTGTGGAACATGCCACTCTTTATCAAGTGTCCATAGTGCCAGATTGGAGTGAACCACTAGTATCCTTCCTGAGGACGAAAACATTCCCTCCAGACATGACTTTGGTTAGGAAAAGAAGTCTAGAACAAGAAGCCCTAGAGTACTCACTCATTGGTGATAATCTCTACAAGCGTGGTAAGGATGGTTACCTGAGACTTTGTGTTCATGAGAGTGAATATCTAAAGATTTTGGAAACTGCTCACCAAGGTGTAGCAGGAGGACACTTTGGACCAGATCGGGTGATCAAGGCAATATTATTTGCAGGTTTCTGGTGGCCGACCCTTCACATGGATGCACATACCTATGTGAAACGGTGTGATGTTTGTCACAGAACTCAGTATCCTATACGCAAAGATGAGATGCCACTGAAACCTATGATGGGTGGACGTGCATTCTCCAGAGACCACTCCACGACTTCCAAGGCGGGTGCAACCCTTCACTATCAGATTACCAAGGCACAGCACTGACGGACCTAATCTGGTGTTCCCACCCGTACCAACCGACCTAGAGTTTCCTCACGGATTCACTTTAGAAGACTTAACTGATGAGGAGGTAGCCAGAATCATTGAGGCTGTTAACGCAGAAGTCGAGGCAGAACAAGCTAGTGGACAACAAACTGCTACAGACCAACCCCATCCCAGACAACCAGAAATCGTCGATGTGGAGGGTGAAGAAGAAGAAGGACAAGAGGAGGAACATGATGGACAATCTGAGGAAGAAGAGCAGGAATATGATCAGGAAGCCCTGCAGGTACTTGAAGGTGCCCCCGCTTACACGAAGGCATTGAAGAAGCTCTATGATACCATGAACAGAGTGCAAGAGCAACATAGACTGTCCCTAGCAGCAGGCAAGGCCCTCATGAATCAAATCCTTGAGGAGGAAGGCGTAGACGAGCAATACCGCACCACGCTTGACATGATATCTGAGGCTTTGGGAGTACCTGAAACGGTGCATACCGCCCTTGCACAAGCACGAAGAACGGAACGAAGATATGGCAGACGCCCCCCTCGAGCAGGAAAGCAGATGAATGTACTAGTATCAGAACCACAAGGCACATCTACAACCACGGGCACCGCACACACTGTCCACGATACTGAGGAAACCCATGTATCAAGTGCACCTCCGTCACCCCCGTTGCCACCCCTGCCTCCAACTCCACCACATTCACCTCCCACAACCAGTGTAACCACGACCGTCACCGCCTCAGAGTCCACTACCCATACCGAAGCACAAACCGTCACACAACCCACACACCCTATCTCCACTTCCTTTGTCTATACGGCCACTGAAACAGTAGTTCCAACCGCGGCCACAGAAAATCTCAACCCCCCGATCACACTTTCGGGCAGTTCGTATTCACAATTGCACACACCACTGTACACTTTCACCACTGTACACTTTCACCACTATTACCGCACCCACAATTCCACTATTCACAATCACTCCCACTACTGCATCCACCATTGATCTTATGGACATCTCCCCCACCTCCGCACCTCTCCCTCCCCCCATGCATCCACCATCTCCCATTCCCCCACCTCCCACTTCACCATTTTCCAGCACCACATCCACACTTCCATTTCCCTTCCCCTTTCCCTTCCCTTCTGCATCCAACCCCCTTCCCGCATCCATCCCTATTAATAATGTATTTAATAATATGTATCAGTGTATGTCGCAACTACAACAGCACTACCAGCATCTTGATAACCAACATACGCGACTCTTTCGAAGTCATGAGGAACTTCAACGATGCTTCATGGATCTCGAAAGGGAAAAGCGGCTACTACAACAACAGCATACCACCTTACAGGAGCAACACGAACAGTTAGTAGCCAACCCACCCCAGTCAGATGCAGAGGAAAGACAACATATGGATGAATTGCTACACTCCCAGATAACGGAGAATCTCAAACTTAGATGCAACCTAGCCCTCCTACGAAAACACATGTCTACAGCTCTCGAAGAGAATAAATGGCTGCAGAAACAGAATGAAGAGAACTTGGAAGCAGCCATGGAAGGTTCCCCGCAGGAAATCGACCCAGAAAAATTCAAGGCCATTCCCTCAGAAAATATGAAAACTGTGTTAGAAACCCATGCCGACCTCCTGGAGGCCCATGCAGCGCTAGAACGAGAAAGGGATGATCTACTTAAGCAACTGGCAACTCAGCAGGAGTCACCAAGCAAAGCCACAGCCACAGACGACACATCCGAAGAAGTCACAAAACTCAGAGCAGAACTCGAAGAATTACGCTGCAAAGTCATGCAATACGAACGTCAGCCCTCTCCCCTTGTCGAGCCCGAGCCTGGAGATCTAGTGCCAATCGAGATAGAGGAAACTTTCGAAGATCCGTATGTTCCCATGCCTGCACCAGGGGGCAAGCAAACAGACGAGGGCATGGAAACCATCGAAATAGAGGCTCCTGAATGGATGCAGAAGTTGGAAAAAGTGGCCGCAACCCATGATGATAGGGTGGCAGTCCAGATAGCATCTATGTCACGCTTGGAAGAGGTATTCATAAAATTGGATTATTTTAGGAACCTCTCTCATCATAGGTGGATCGGCACATCCGACGATTTGTATGTTCCCTTCTGTGTCTTAATGGCGGACTACAATGCCGAAATAAAGCAACATACCTCAAAGGAACCAACCTCCGCCACACAATTCGCACCGGAAGACATCCCAGCGAGTGCGAAGCAGGGCAATATTCATCAACCGATGTGGAGGATTCGTCTACTGGAAACCTACCCAGAAATGGTCAGAACATGGAATAACATGCCTTTGTACATCAAATACAACCCATGCTACTGCCCTGTGTTTCGAAGAAGGTCATGGCCGGAATACACAAAAACGGTGCTGACAAACAAAGGATGTGAGAAATGGCTCAATTATGTTTATTTAGCACCACCCAAAGGCCAACCTACCATAGGATACATGATCTCGACGATTCGGCATTGGGGGGTCAGGTTTAAAAATGTGCCAGACGTCATGGCCCAAATGTGCTTGAAAATTTTTGAGCTCATGTTGGTCACATTCAGGACTTTCAAAAATGTCAAGGAACCTCATCTGTCAGCCCTTGGATTTAATGAAGGAAATCAGGACCTCGTCTACGACATGAGTGCAACACCATCCATTAATGTTGTATATGCATGGCACGCGCGCATCAAGTATCTACCAGCCTGCTTCAAACAGACGTTTGAAGAAATGTTCGTCACGGGATTCTGGGAATATCACTCAGAGATATTCATTCCCAGACCATCACATTTATTGCAGTTGTTTGCAGTGGAACAAGCTCTCCATTCAGAAAAGCTACGTATACCACATCCAGAGGTTCCCGGGCCGGTAGATTAGGATGCTCTACTCATGGACTTGGCCAAAGGGTTGCGCATTGCAGAACACCACTTAGCACAAGACGTCGTCGAGTACTACATCCAACGAACCACCCAACAAGGGTCTGTCAGGGACGACAGACGCGAGAGAGGGGGGGTGTTGGAACTGAAGGACTCACTAGGCAAGGAAGCTTAAGAAGGGAGTCAGAGAGAAGAGAAAGTACAAGCAGACAGAGTAGTCAACGACGATCTGGCAAGTAGGCCATCTAAATTTTTCAGACATCAAAGAGTGGAGCACACAAGAAGAAAGAGCAAGTAGGGAGCTCAAAGATGTGTACGACAAATCAACAGAGAAAATCCCTACACAAATAGTGATTTTAATCACTAAAAACCATTGTAAATACCATTTCGTATTTTTGTAGCTCCATTTTGTGCAAGCCAAGGAGTCCTTGAGCTTGAGGAGCCTTAGAAGTGCCTACATATCAATTTTCATAATTTTTAGATCTCGTTTGAGCCCTCAAAAGAGCCCTAGAACCTAATTTTTAACTAGGCCGGACACTAGGTCTGGACAGGGCCAAAGCTAGTCAAAAACTATAAAAGGAGCTAGAGAGCTCATATTTGAGGTTAGCTTGTAATTGAAATGAACTTGTAAAAGCTTTTTGAAAGTAATCTAAGAACTCCATTGCTTCTCACTCTTTGTCTTGTCGTGTGTGCGCGTGTGTGTGTATGTGTGTGCATGCTTGTGTGCTTCTCACTCACGCACTTGTGCCTCCACTTGCTCGTGGTCTTCATACCATCCTCACGTCTTCCCCGATTGACATTAAAGGAGGTGCTACTCATCACTGAGCTACAGTATCCCTAATTGATCAAAACCTCTATCCACACTTAGCCTAAGCCAGGGATTGACTGAGGGTATTGAGAATTTCCAACCTTACTTTCTCTCCTCGGTTGCCCTTGGGTGCCCAGGAAGCGTATTCCCAAGCTTGCACTTACTCTTGCTTCGAGTACCCTTCGAGGCTCTTAAAGGACCTAAAAAAGTCCCAAAGTTAGCTCAAGACTTAGATTCAATTGACACAATAAACCATGTTCACTCATGCAATTCAATGATCAAACTGTTCCTTTGGCTTTTTAAAAGACAATCCTGAAGATCCCTTAGTTTTTCTTCCCCCTGGGTATGGTCACTTCAAAATATATATTTAATAATCCTTATATTAATTTTACCGTAACCAGTGAAAGTTTTGGTTGTACTCCCCACAAGCTTTCTAACAAAACAAAAATCACAGCAAACGGATTTCGTATGAGAAAGTTATGCCAGTTCAAGGTTCTGGGGCTAAAACAAGATTCAAACAGGCTAATCAGGCAGACAGGATTTCTTGAATTACTTGTGTAGTGGCCTCACAATGCTCTAATATACTTTAATGTTTCCCCAATAATCGCCAAAAATTGACCAACTATCTTTGCCCTAAAAAATGGCCGAATTTGCCCGTCAATCGCGATCGAGTGGTCTGTCAATCACGATTGATATGTTAGTCGCGATCGACGTGTCAGTCGCGATTGACTGGTCCGTCGTGGCTGCCAGTCGCGATTGATGGGTCAATCGCGATTGACACGTGGCCCAAAAATTCAGTTGATCATGGTCAAAGGATCGTTGACTCAGTCGATCACGATCGAGGTGTCGGTCGCGATTGACAGAGCCGTCGGCAAGTGACCGTCATCGTTTGTCAATTGCTATTAACAGGTCAATCGCGATTGACAGAAAACAGAGACATATCAAAATTTTAAGCACATATTTAGGAAGCTCTAAGCGTGCACATCATGATTATGTACTTAGTTTAGCAAAAGGACCATTTTTTCTGTCAATTGCGATTGACAGAGTTCAATTCCTCGGGACCTGCACAGTCAAAATTTTTACCTGCTGGAGCGGGTGCAGCTGCTGGGGATGCTAATTCCTACAGAAAATCTCAAAAAACACAGAAAAGCATAAGCACACAAACGCTCTCTCGCTCTCTCTCACAAGTAAAATGAGGGAAATGGTATGGGTGTGGTGATATGACCAAAAACTGAAATTTTCGCGATGATGGAGATGGAGGTGGGAGATGGTGATGATGATGATACTGTTGAGAAAAACAAAAGAAAATAGATAAAAGTGAAGAAAATACCTATGACTTCAACGCCTCAACTCTACGTCTTACCATCACACGCTCGTCCTCAAAGCTCGGTCCCCGGCAACGGCGCCAAAATTTGGTGTAGCTCAGTGATGAGTAGCACCTCCTTTAATGTCAATCCGGGAAGACGTGACGATGGTATGATGACCTCGAGCAAGTGATGGCACAAGTGCGTGAGTGAGAAGCACACTAACATGCACACACATACACACACACGCGCGCACACGGCAAGAACAATGAGAGAGACAATGGAGTTCTTTTAGATTACTTCAGAAGTGCTCATACAAGTTCAAATCTATTACAAGCTAACCTCAAAAATGAGCTCTCTAGCTCTATTTATAGTTTTTGACTAGCTTTTGGCCTTGTCCAGACCTAGTGTCCGACCTAGTTAAAAATTAGGTTCTAGGGCCTATTTGGAGGTTCAAACGGAGTTTAAAAATCATGAAAATTGGTACGATGATACTTCTAATACTCCTCAAGCTTGAGGACTCCTCAGCTTGCACAAAATGGAGTTTCAAAAAGGTGAAATGGTATTTACAATGATTTTTAGTGATGAGAATCACTGTTATGAGGGTGTTGGTTTGGAAAAATTTGAGTGGCCTACTTGCCAGATCTTCGTTGACTACCTTGTCGGCTTGTGCCTTCCTCCGCTCTGGCTCCCTTCTTTAGCTTCCTTGTCGCGTGAGTCCTTGGGTGCCTTGACTGCTGCTAACAATGATATCCTCATAGTAGAAACTAAGCTCCAAGCACCATGCACACAATACCCACCACAGAGCCTACAAAATACATAGAAAAACACAGTCCATAAGGAGCATGAACACAGACTTCTTAGGTGTTACAAATGCAGCCAAACTTACAATCTGTGGTTGACCAGTCTGTGGTTGACCAGGCCACTATATGTACTATTAAAGAATATATATAAAAGTGTTTGGTGGCCATTTGGCCTTTCACATGGAGACTAACAATAACATGCATATCCAAACATCTATATTTAATACTTAACAATAAAAGTGTTACTTGCATGAAAGTTCCTTTCATCAGTTCTCTTACACATTCATTATGCAATTCATTAGTAGTCTGCTGATTTTTTGGCCCAACATCACTTGTCTAAAGCTATTATGAACCCTACGCACATAATTGTTTTAATGATAACATTATTTTAAACAATGGTTTTTTATGAATAATTTGGTCCTAAAATTTATTTGATTAAAACAATTATTTCAGTTGTGATTATAGATTGTTTCAAAATCATCAATCTTTGTCATCTATTCTACTTTGTATTTCTACATCTTCACATATAATCATCTGAATATTTAAGACTAGTTAGAACACATTTTCCGTACTAGAAACCTTCGGAGGACCATAAACTACTATAAGATAGCTGAATTATTAAATGTAAAACTCTTCCTCCCATTAAACAAAATAACTAGCCAAAACAAATTATTTTATAAGCTTTCATTTTATTAACTCTTCGAATAAACATCACACTAGTCCAACAACTTTAACGTAATAGATGAAAACAATCCTTCACAATATGAACAACATTTCATACATCCAACCATTCCACATGTACATCCCTTACCTTATTAGCCATGTTTCTATTCATGGCTGTTACTCTAGCACAATGGTGAGAACCACGTTAAGAAGCTTCACCTCCTTAATTGTCAATCCGTGGAAGAGATAGGAGTGATATGAAGATCGTGAATGTGAGATGAAGTGAGAGTGAAGGTGAGAAGCACAAAGATGCACACACACATACACACACACAATGAAGAGACAAGCAAGACACAGTGGAAGGTGAGAAATCCACTCTATTGCTCAAGAACACTGTTACAAGCTCAAAATAACTCTAAGATCACACTATCCAACCTCAAAAATGAGCTCTCTAGCTCTTTTTATAGTTTCTAGACTAGTTTTGACCGGTTTCACATCTAGTGACCGGCATAGTTAAAAAATAGGTCCTAGATGCTATTTGAAAGGGTAAACGGTGTCTAAAAATAACCAAAAGTGATACGCTCATTCTACCTAAGCTCCTCAAGCTCGAGGACTCCTCGGCTTGCACAAAATGGAGCTATGGATTACAAAATGGGGTTTTCTATGTTACATATGTTACAATAGTGATAAAAATCACTGTTGGAGGTTTTTGGAAAGTATTTGAAAACATAATTCTTTGAAAAAAGATTCGACTGGCTCCCTGCTCCGTCGTTACATGCTTCCGCGTCTTCTATGCCTCTGGCTGCTTCCAACACCCCCCTCCCTCTCGCTTCTGTCGTCCCTGACAGAACCTTGTTGTAAGGTCTGCCGGATATAGTTCTGTAGGAGGTCTTGAGCGAGGGTGTGCTCGGAGATACGAATGCCTCGGGCCAGGTCGGCCACGAGTTTCTCCCAGTCTATTGGTTGCGGTTCTTCCGGTGGCGGGAGCTGATAGTGTGTGGAATAGACCATTCGTTCACAGGCAAATAAGTGTAATAAATGTGTAGGCCTGCTTATGAATACCTCTGAATGGTATTCCTAGAAGCCGGTTGTGAACATCTCTTCGAAAGTCTGCTTGTAGCATGCCGGTAGGTACTTTTTATTCTGCAATGCCAGGCATAACACACCCGTAGCGATGGCGTTGTACTCATATCATATACCAGATCGAAATTGCCATGTTCAAAGCCTGGGGTGTTTACATGAGGTGCCTTGACGCGTCGGAAGACTTTAAAAATCATTTGCATCATGTCAAAGATTTTGACAGTCATATGCGCCCCTATATCGTCCATATGCTTTAACCTAGGGAGCCAGTGGCAAATTGTAGCCATCATGTAGCCTACAGTTGGTAACTCAATGGGTGGCTTAAAATAGGGGTAATTCAACCAGTCCTGGCACTGCTTATTGTTTTGTACCTTAATAGCAAAGGCAGTCCAGGAGCGGCATCGTGGTACTGGTCCCCAACATGGGTTGTACTTTAAATGCAAAGGTGCCTTTACCCATGTACTCATCATTTCTGGATACTTCTGTAGTAAATCTTTTCGCCACTCTGGTAGATCTCTCCTTGTTGTGCATCGAGTGGTAGATCGTCCTCCTCGAATTGAGTTGCATGCGATGGTTTCTTACCTGTCTCTTTCTCAATGGCTAACTGGTATTCGGCCATTAACATAGAATACGGTTTATACTGTAGCTCATGTCCAGATATGTATCGTCGCGGGGCCAAATGAGCAAAGAATGGAGACTGTAAAATTCTTTATTCTATCATCGCCATGGCATGTAATTGTGCCTCTACTCTAGCTGAGTGCGTTGTCCCAAGTTCCTCAATTGTCTTCATCCATGCGGGGGTCGGGAGTTTGTAAGTCATCTGGCCTTCGGCCATGATGCGTCCGCCTGGGATGGGTTGTGGCTCGTACGCCTCTTCAAACGTTTCCTCCACCGGGACGGTGACAGTTTCTTCCTCAGCTGGTAGCTCAGGTGGGGAATCTGGCCTTGGTGGTGCTTCATATACTGCAATCCTTGATTCAAGGTTTGATACCTGGGCCCGTAATGCGTTGAGTTCCTCTAAGATGTCAGGAGAGGGGTCCACAGGTGCTGGTATGTCTTGGTGTGCCGGTGCTCGTAACTGGAGTAGTTTATGATCGTCTTTGAGTTTCTGTAACTCCTCATTCATGCGATCGTATTCATCTAGCAGCCTTACATGATCCTCTAACAGTATCTTCATTGAGTCTGAGGGAATGGCTTTGAACCGACTAGGACTCAAAGGTTGGTCTGGGCGGTCAAGAGCTTGGTCTGGGTGGTCAAGAGCTGCTTCTAAGTTTTCTCGGTTCTGATCCTGTAAGCACTGGTTTTCTTCCTTTGCTGCTGCTAGATGTCTTCTAAGTAAGCCCATGTTTCGTGTTAGCGTTGCATTGCGGATTGTCTGGGCTCTTAATAAGTTATCCAGGTCAGCAGTGGCTTCCTTGGTCTTTTCTTCGCTTTCTAGTTCTAATTTATGATAGGCCTCTCGTAATTCTTGGTAGCGGCTGTTCAGTGAGGCATTCTCAATAGACAATAAATTAAGCTGCGACTGTAAGTCAGTGGTTGTCCTCTACAGCTGCTGATAATTATTTCCAAGAGATGTGAACTCATCTCTTACTTGCGTCATACACATGAACATTTGTTGAAATGCATTATCTACAGTGGGTGATAGTATTAATGGGGTGCTAAATGAAGATGCAGTGGGTGTAGATGCAAAGGGAACGGGGAATGGGGGTGGGAAGGTGGATGCTGTGGTGATTGTGGAAAATTGTGAGGTGCCTAAATATGTTTGTGCCGTGAGTGAAGTGAGTGATGGTGCAATGGGTGGTGAGATGTCCATGTCATTGGACGTGTCCAGTGCGGTGACTGTGAATATGGGTGTGACTGTGGGTGCTTGTGCTGGTGTAAATACGGGATTTACAAAGGTTGAGGAGTAATCTACAGGGGGACTGGCTGGTTCAGCTGGGTGGAAAGGGGAAAGAGGGGTTACAGTGGGTCGGGGAGGTGAGACTGGGGAGAAGGTTAATGGCGGTGGGAATGGAAAAAGGGGTCTTGGAGTTGTGGGGAAGGATGGAAAAGATGGATGGAGGAATGGGTTGAATGGAAAGGTGGGTGTGCGAGGGGTAGACTAGGTCTACTGGGTGCGGGAATTGTGGGGTTAGTAGTCGTAAAGACGATTTCTGCTACATCACCAGCGATAGAAGATGTTAGTCCGGGGGAAGGAGGGTGAAGAGGGGAGGCTGGATGGACGGGCGGTGATGGAGGAGCGGTTGGGGTGGTCGGTACTTCAGTGACTACTGAGGTATATACAGTTGTAGCGCGGGGTGGGGAATCTACAAGGATGGTTTCTGCTGCCAACGAGCTTTCAGGGACGAGACGTGCCTCCCTGGCCTATTCTGAAGACTCTGCTCCTGTTGGTACACGAATGTATTCGCCGGGCTTCGAAAGTAGTTGTACTCTGCGGGGGTCAAACTGTGGGAGTGGCTTTCTTTGCAAGTATCTGAGTGCTTCGTTGGAGCCTATTGATTTGACCAACTCTCTGAATCCTTTGATGTATGCATCTTCGAATCCGCCTGTGACAAGTTCTTGTTCTATTATTGCTTGACTCTCTTCCTCTGTCAGCTTTTTGCGTGCCCAAACTTTTTCCATAGTTCTATACAGCTTCTTAATAGCCAGTGTGTAAGCTGCTGCTTCACAAGTTTCATCTTCATGTGTACTTGTATCACCATGTGTGTCTGTTTGTTGTCCTTGGCCATCTGTCTGTTCATGCTCTTGGGATTCGTGCATGCCCTGGCTGGCTTCGTCATCGCCTTCATCGTCATCGGTTGTTGTTCTTTCGTCATCGGAGCTGGACACGATCTGTCCTTGTGGCTGATCCCAGGGTGTGGTGGGATAGCTGGGCCTTTCATATTCTTGAGAAAACAGTTGTCCTTCTGAAAATTGGAACTCATTGGAGAACGCATCGGGCATTTCAAAATCAAACGTTGTGTTCAGTGGCGCTGCTTGTTCTGCTTCTAAATGGGGTATTGGAAAAGAAAACGCTTCCGCACCAATAGTGGTGGGAATTTCTGCTGCCGTGGTGATAGGTTCTGAGGTTGTGGCTGCTTGAGGTTCAACAGTACTGGTGGTGCCCTCCGTTACCACTGGTCTTGATAATCTGATACGAATAGGTTGTACTGTGGGAGTGGCTGCTGTCGGTGACTGCTCTGGAGATGGTTGTGGTGAGGGTGATTCTGGGACTTGTAAGCACGGGATAGTGCCTCTCATCCGCTTTCCTGCTCTACCTTTGCTAGACTTTCTAGCCTTCTTAGTGGTCCCTTTGAATGCTTTCAGTTCCTCACTGGTCATGGCACGCTCAATCGGTAAGTCATACACCAAGCACATATATATAATTCTCGTAAGCGCACAGCATCCATTGATGACTTTCTTTCGTTCCCATCTATGTTGGGCCAAATAGAGCTGATCAATTATCCAGCTAGCTAGATCAACCATTTGAGGTCCAGTACATGCTAAGTATAATCCAAACCAGATTCTTTTGTGGGGCATGGTAAAACGATCCTGAGCTGGGAAAGCAAAATGCTGCATGCATATCTGTAATGGCTTGGAGAGCTCAGGGGTTATAGCTAAAATATCCTCCCACTTAGTAACGTCACCACGTTTCATCGGCTCTGGAACTAGCCGTTCTCTCTCCGTCGGAGTGTGTGTTCCATGTATTTTGAGAGCTGCACGAATTAAATCTTTGGACAAATAAAACCTTCTGAATGGAGGGTCATTTACCAAGGATGGTAACATGAATGTGCCGGGTAGATCCTTGTTCTCTGAAGTTGTCAAGGTGGTTACTAGGTAAAAGCATCTGTAAAAATCGGGTTTAGGCAGAGGGTCACTAAAATATTTTGTAAATCCCGCTCGTGCCCAAACGTGCGTTAAATCTTGTGTATTCTGTAGTCCTTCAAATTCTCTTGAAAAGAACTGGTACTTGGCCCATGTGCGAAAATCAAATGCCAAATTGGCCTCAAATATGAAATCAGCGTCTGCTAACGGTCCTGCTAGGCCTTGAAACCAGTGAGAGTTACGATGAATCTTCTCAGTATATCCTCTAGGAGGATCGTCGATTGGCATGGGTCCTGGAAAACCTTGAAACTCTGGTGGTTGCATCGTCGGATGAGATTCCGCGAGTAATTCTCCAATATTGGCCATTGGTGTGCTTGGACCAGCTTCTGATGGTCCTTCTTCGGTTTGCATGATGATTGATGAGCTAATGGAAAAGATCTGCTACAAAAGATTAACACATTAGCATGGAAATTAATTATGATCCCATTAAAGTGAGACCGCAATCCCTTTCCATAACTGATGTGTAACCCGTGTAGCCAGGTGTTGTGAGGTGGTTAATGGAATGATTATTTGCAAAACTAATGCAGGTCTCTAGATGCCTACATGGTCAAATTATGCATACATTTCTTGATGAGCTTTTATTATGCATGATGTGGGGTTTTGGTGTATGAATTCATGCAAGGTTTGGTTGAGGGTGAATTATTACAAGGGTGGAGTTCAAACGGGGTGGGAGAATTGTTAGATAAGGGGGTACAAGAAGACATCTGGATACGTTTCGGTATCCATTTCCTAAGGGTCTTTGAGTGGGTGGTATGTTTCTGCTGAGGGACAAAAAGTGGTATCGGGTTTGGTGGTCTTGAAGGATGGAAAGATTTTTGAGGGGTATATATTACATGGCTAGAGGGTTGGGCTATAATACATTGTTTGGGTACCCAAATCTGCGTGGGTGTGGGTCGATTGATAAGATACTTCTTGGCGATCCAAATCTGTCGAGTATTTGTACTTGTAGAAGAAGATCGAGGGGACTTTGAATACTGACTCTGCTTCTTTTGAAACTTTGTCCTGTTCTTGTCTGCAGTGTTGCCAATAGCCTGTGGTTGCTGTCCTTTTGGCACCCATATTTGTCTCGTGCCACTTGTTCTGTGATGTGATACTGCTGCTTTCTTTGCCTTATCTGGTGGTGTCGTCGGTTTGGGTTCCTCTGTTGTGGTTGACTCCTTCGTTGTTGGGTTTGAGAGGTCCGTTGGACGCTCTACTTTGGAAAAGAAGGGAGATCCAACACTTGCGTGACCTGCCCATTAGGAAGTGAGTCGTTATTTATCTTTAATTTAGACTAGTCCGCAGCAAGTTTGGAAGGATGAGCACCGCAGGGTATTGTGCTCATTTGGCCGCTGATGCAACCCACCTGACCGCTGATTGTGTCCATCTGCCCTAGCGGTTGGGTAGCTGCCCCTTCTAGTTTGCAGGAAGCCCCAGGGAAGATCTCCTGTCGTCCTTCTGATTGACAACTGTCCATAGCCAAGCCCGAGAGGGTTGGTGTAGACGTAACGTGACTGATCTGACCCAAGATCTTCCGGTCTTCCGTCGCATGCATTTCATAGGGTCTAGGGTTACAAACCTCAGTCAGAATGCAATTAGGGAAGTCAAGCGGTATCACTCGCTTCTGATCTAAGGTTCCAATCTGTAAGGAGCCTTGTCTAAGATTTAGGTCCACTGAGTGATCGTATAGCCAATCTTGGCCAAGGATTAGGGGTTCTATCAGGTCGTCATCATGGCACACTAGTAGCTTCACTGTCATGGTCACATCCTCAATGAGGATAGGAAGGTCCACCTCACCCATGCAAGGGGTTTCCATGCCTCCTAGCCCTATGAGGTATGCCTCAATTGGCCGCATTTCTACTCCTGAATCCTTATAGTGGGACCATCTAATCGCACTAGTCGCAGCACCTGAGTCAATTAAAGCCCTGAGCTCTTGGCAAGGGTTGCTGTGCTCTAGCCTGACTGTAATGAATGGTCTCCTGTCCACTATGCTAGGATGAGTTCGTGACTTTACCTCACACATAGCCATGGGGTATCTGGGTGTTGTTTCCAGAAGGTTATAATGTTCTCTCCCTAGTCCTTGTCTTCTTAGCTTCATGCGCTTAATGCGTTCTATTGCTTCTGCTTGAGCTTCCGCTCGTATTCTATTTTCTTCCTCCTTACGCTTCTTTGCCAACGTGAGTCGTCTAAGCATATCCTTAGTAAGAGGTTCTTGATATAACTTGACTCTACAGCCACTAATGTAATTAGGCATTATATCTCCTTCTAAAGTGGCTAATTGTACTGCTCCACTTGTCGAGAGTCTGTTGATGATCATAGGTCCATAACCTCGCTTTTCTAACTTCCGTGCGTGCTGTTTCAGCGTATATACTAGAACTAGATCTCCTTCTTTTAAGCCTTTATCTTTCACATGTGCATCAAAATATGCTTTCTGTCGCTTCTTCGCTGCATATATTCCTGCTGCTGCCTTTAGCCTGGTTTCTCCTAATCGTTCCAAGTCCATTATTCTTGCTGATAATTCATGGCCGGTCCACTGATGTTCTTGTGCAACCTTAAGGGTCGGTATCAAGAAGTCCAAAGGAAGCACAGCATTCTGACCAAAAACCATCTGAAAGGGAGTTGCATTGAGTACGGTCTTGTAGGCCACTCGATATGCCCAAACAGCGTGGTGTAACTGTTTGTCCCAATCTGAACGTTTGTTGTTCACGAGTTTCGTCAGTACGTTACAAAGGATCTTATTAGTGCTTTCAGCCTGACCATTGGCCTGAGGATGATATGGTGCGGATTTCTTGTGAATCACCATAAAATCCTGTAACAAATATTCAATGACTTGGTTTAGAAAGTGAGTTCCGCGATCGCTCACTAACTCTATAGGCAATCCATATCTTGTAAAGACATTCTCAAATAAGAATTTTGCAGTTGTGTGTGCATCATTCTTATTTGTGGCTTTTGCCTCTACCCATTTGGTTAGATAATCTGTCGCAACAATAATGTATTCCGCATGTGTACCTTTTGCAGGGGGGTTAATGGGTCCTACAAAGTCTATACCCCACTTTGAAAATGCACGTCCGCCCATCATGGGTTTCAATGGCATTTCATCTCTGCGAGTAGGAAATTGAGTTCTTTGGCACACATCACATCTCTTAACATAGGTATGAGCATCCGTGTGAAGAGTGGGCCACCATAATCCTGCAAAGAGGATGGCTTTGATTATCCTATCTGGTCCAAAGTGACCTCCTGCAACACCTTGGTGTGCAGTCTCTAGTATGCTCAGATAATCGCTTTCATGAACACATTGTCTTAGATATCCATCTCGTCCTCTTTTGTATAGATTATCACCAATAAGTGAATAGTGTTGAGCTTCCTGCTCCAGACTGCGTTGTCGAGCTAAGGTCATTCCTTGAGGGAAGGTCTTCGTCCTCAAGTATGTCACTAAAGGTTCACTCCAGTCTGGTGTGAGAGACACGTGATATAATGTAGCATGTTCTACTGGTGGTCTTTCACAACAAACATGGCATTCTTTACACAACTTGTAGACATCTGCTTCCATCGAAGGCCAATATACTCCTAGTCTATGCAGAGTCTGTAATGTTCGATGTTTCGAATGATGTTGCTTTAATGCACCTACATGTGCTAATTGCAACCAATTTGCATGTTCTGATTCATCTACACAACAAGCAAGAATCTTTTGATTATCCTGTTTATATATGCTTCCTGCTATGATTTGATATCTCTGAGATTTGGTAATCTCTCCTTCTTTGATCTTTATCCTAGGATTCTTGGGTCCGTATGTCAGAATAGGGACCATAGGCTTAGCCCATTTTGGTGTTATCTCAAGGTTAAACAAGTATGCATCAGGCAATTCATCCACTACTCCTTGAGGAGCTTCTCCTGAGGTTAATCTTGAAAGGTGGTCAGCTCTAAGATGTGTCTTTCCTTTCCTGAATACTACTTCAAAATCATACTCCATGAGTAATAGAAACCAACGTATTAGTCGTCCTGTGTTACATGGTTTGTTGACTAGGTACAATAGGGCTTGATGATCTGTAAAGAACTTGAATTTGTTTGCCAACAAATAGTGTCTGAACTTCTTTACCGCGTAGATCATCCCTAATCCTTCTCGTTCCGTCGTGGTGTAATTTCTTTCTGCTGCGTTCAATTGTCTGCTCGTGTAAGCTATGGGGAGATCTATATTACCTTCATTCGTGGGTTGTGCTAACACACATCCTATGGCGTAATTGGATGCATCCACATGTACATGGAATGGCTTACTCCAATCTGGGGTTGTCAATATAGGTGGTGAGCACAAGCGTCATTTAAGTTCATTGAATGAATTTTCACATTCATCTGTCCATTCAAAATTGGTTAAAAGAGAGTACAAAGGCTTGGCTATGATTGCATACATGTGTATGAATCTCCTATAATAGCCGCAATGACCCATAAATGCTTGTACCTCTTTGATGTTCGTCAGCCTAGGTACATCTGCAATCACCTTCACTTTTTCCTCATCCGTAGAGATTCCATTTTTTGACACAATGTGTCCTAGAATTTTGCCTTGTTTGACCATGAAAACGCATTTTTCTAGGTTCAAACAAACCTGATATTCTCGACATTTGTCAAATATTTGTCTTAACTCTGGGATATGCGTCTGCCTGATATTAGAATGAGCACATATGTCATCGACATAAACTTCCAAACTCTTGTGTAAGAATTCCTTAAAAACATGACACATGAGTCGCTAGAAAGTGGCGGGTGCATTTGTTAAGCCAAATGGCATCACACGAAATGCAAATATGCCCCATTCAGTGGCAAAAGCCGTCTTGTGTTGATCTTCTGGAGCAATGGCTACTTGATTATAGCTTGAGAAACCATCAAGAAAGCTGTAAACTTCCTTGCCCGCAACTCTTTCCAATAAGTGTTATGTGATAGGAAGAGGATAACTGTCTCTAATCGTGGCGGCATTAAATTTTTTAAGGTTAATACACACACGCAATTTTCCATTCTTCTTGGGCACTACCACAATGGGGGATACCCATTCGGTATGCTCAATTTCGTAAATGAATCCTGCTTCTATCAAGCGATCTATCTCCTCTTTAATTTTCGCAGCGTAGTTATCATTGTACGTGTACGGTTTCTGTTTCGTAGGTTTTGCATCTGGAGTCATAGGGATTCTATGAGAACATATATCTGGATCTACTCCTTTTAGGTCTTTGTAACTCCAAGCGAACACATCTCTATATTCGCGCAATAGGGCAACTAATTCTTCTTCTTCTTCCTTCGTCAAATCATGCCCTATCTATGTACACTTCTCTTCTTCTCCTTCTATGGCTACTATTATTTTCTTGGTTTTCTCTCGGTTATCATATACTTGTCCGTCATTCGCCTTTCTATTAGGCATTCGTACCATGATTCTTCTATCTTCGATTTCATATTTCTTGAAGTTCTCGGGTACTTCAAACAAAGATTCTTCTTTTTCTGACATGGTGTCTTTCTTCTTTCTTTTCTTGCCTTCACTCTTGTTAGTCACTCGAGTGGCTATTCTCACATCGTTCATAACTTCTTCCTGTTTCTGAGGGTGAGTTTCTACTTCGTAAAAATATTCTTCTTCTGATGCAAAGGGTGAGTCCATGATAATTGATTCTAACTCGAAATCGCTTGCATCCTCAAATGCATCAGTGTTAGGTTCACACTCTTCTAAAATTGAATCACTCATGATTGGCTCTATCGTAAAAACTGAAATGTCATAGCCATCCTCGTCACAGTGGGGTGTCCATTGTTCTTCATTGATGGCTACATCCATGGTTGCTAGGATTTCTGCCCAACCATGGGGTTCAAACTCTTCGTCTGGGAATACTACAGGTGCGTAGGCTGGATCTTGAAGGGTTCGTGGATGTTGTTCTGCACCTAAGGTCCTTGCTTCTAATCTTTCTTCCTCTTGTTTTGCAACTTTACACATCCATAAATGAGTGTCCTCGTGTAACCATGAGGGGTCTGACTCTAATGAGTGCACGGATTCTGTTTCTACTTGTGTCTTATGGATGGTATTCCATTGTATTGGGGGTACGTCTCTATGTGAATAGTCTTTAAGATTGACTTTGGTAGTCACTCTTAAATGTTGCAAGTACAAAGAATTAGTTCCCCAATCTTGTACAATTTGCAACTGACGCATGAATGGTCGTCCCAATATCATCTCATAAGCATGATTTTTACTAAAATCACAAATGGCGAAAGTATGCTCAAATTCTACACCACAAGTGGTGAGAGATATGCCTTCTAGTAAGCCTAATGGTTTTTCTATGTGTCCGTAAGCCATTTGTAGGTTCATCCTGGTAGGTCTGAGGGCTGGCTTACCCCAACGTTTCCATAAAGCGGTGGTAGCTATGGCTACTCCGGCTCCTGAATCTAAGATGGCTTTCGTGGTGTAGCCCTGATGGGTTATCGGAAGATAAGTGTTACCTTCCTCTCCTTCACTTACATCTCCAATCTTTTCTACGGGTATCTCTGGTACCTTATTTTGTGATCCTATTTGTGAGGGAGTGGTAGCAAGCTCGGGGAATTGATTTGCTACATGTTTCCACAATTCTGGTTTTACCTTTAACAACTCCTCTAGAGTGAGATTACACTGTACTTTAGTATTCCTGATCACTTCCGTGTTTCTAGGGATTACTGATTCTTCATTCCTCACTATTATCGTGGGTGCTCTCATACTAATAGACTTTGCTTCCCAAGGTCCTGTGAACTGAGGTAATTCTTGTAAAGAATTAGATCCAAATCTTGTGTTTTCACTCAGTTGTTCTTCCTCTACACCATCGTAAATAGAGGGAATGCCTTGGGGAAATTGCTCCTGCAAGTCATCTATTTCTTGAATAGGAGGATGAGTTCCTTGTTCTTTTCTCCACTTCTCTTCTTGGATTTCTCTCAAAAATTCATGTGAGTACCTATGTATGGAAGACAGATTGTCTTGACTTTCTGTATTGGGTACTTGAGACAGGGATGGTGCATTCCTTTCCTGTGTCTCTGGGACAATGGGGTTCCTATGCTGATCCTTTTTCTCTTTGCTCTCTATCAAGTATTCTAGCCTCTCCATTAGTCCTTGAAAGTGTAGTTCAGGTTTTGCCATGTTATTCCAATTAAGATATCTAGAGGCTTCGAACAAAGCTTGTGCTAATTCTACCATCTTCATGCAAAGTTTAGTTCTCTCAATTTCTAGATCAGCTCGAGGGTAGTTTTTGCTCATTTCAGCTACTTGAGGTCCCTCTTTTAATCTATCCTGATATGCACGAAACATCATGTCTAGGTTTTCTGGTATGGGTTCCGCTAAAACTGATCCTGATTTTTGAGCTGGATTTTCTTGATTCAATTCTTGTGAAGTCAATTCTAGAATTTTGGCTCTCGATTCCTTGAGACTTCCTTCTAACTCAGTTATCTTTTTACTCCATTTTCTCTTAATTCTTTCTCTAGAATCTTTCCAAGATTTTGTCTTTTTACTACTAGATTCTGCAACTTCACTACTTCCAGCTGCTTTCTCTTGATTAAGTTGTTGGTTCTGTAAGAGCACCTGGGCTCTGGTGATAGCTTGGATAGGCACGTATGTAGGGTTGGATCCATCTACGTTGTTTACAATACCTATCACGTTGATCGGTGTCACATTCGAAGCGTTAACTAGGTTCTTAGGACAATCTTTGATTATGTGCTCTTTACCACAATCGGCACAAAAGCCTTGTATGTTATAGTACTGTGATTGCCCTGCTATCAGAGGATGTGGACAATCCTTTATGAAGTGATCTCCTTGGCACCTAAAGCATGGTCCTCTAGGGCCCTGTGGTCTTTGTTGTCTCAATTGGGGCCGTGGATTTGGGTTTGTGTACATCACATTAGCATAGTCTGGCTCCCAACTAGGTTCCACTGGTGGACTATCGTAATGATATGTCTCCACATGTTCTGGTGACTCCGTGTAATAAGCGGGTGGACTATCTACATGCGTAGAGTCAAAATTGTTTGAGTTCGGGTCACTCTCTGTGATCAAAGGTGAAGAAGGCACTAAGGCCCTACTTAGATTCTCTTTTGCAGCAGCGTATTTGACTGAGATGACATTCGCTGGTGGGGGTGGCTGCTGAGCTAAGACAGGTTGAGGTCTCTGTTGAGCCTGGTATGGGTAGTTCTGAGGAGGCCTATAGTAATAAGGCTGAGCATTGTATTGGCCTTGATACCTACCTGGCTGTGCATATGCTTGCGGGTAGTTCTGTCTCACGATCTGTTTGTTGTATGGGCAGTACTGAGCCATATGATTCGTGTATCTTCTCTCAATTGTACAGTATTGGCCACTAGGGTTGGCTTGAGGTTGTGGTGCATTGGGGCACACATTTGCCATATGATTTCCACCACAGGTGTAACAATGCTTGTTTGTTAGTACCCTAGGTTTACTAGAAACTCCTCGTTTCTGGGCCACTTTTTCGGCTAGGTCTTCTATTGAGCTAGACAATTTTGTGGATGCTAGAGATGAACAGTCTGAGTCCTTGTAGACTTTTGAGAGTTCCAAATCATCTCCTAAGTTGTCCTCAATGTCTGTACAAATTCTTACACATTGCTCTAGCGTTCTGGGTTCCTTTAGGTACACATAGGAGCGTAGTTTAGAGCTCAACAAGCCATCTAGAAACAATGACACTTGTTTAGCTTGTGAGGGTAGCTCTTGCATTGGACATCGTTCAACATATTGTCTAAATCAACGTCCTACCAGTCTAACTGTTTCCTGAGGGGTTTGTTTAAAGCTATGAATCAACGAAGACGTGTCATGTCTAATCCCACTTTTAGAGAATTCAGTGATGAATGACTCTAAAAAGTGATGGATGTCTCTAAATTGCCTTTGTTGCAATGGTTGGAACCAAGTTAAAGCGGTATTCTTTAACGTTAGTCCAAATGCATTGTATTGCGTGAACATGTCTTCAACTTTTTCGGCTCTTAGTACTTGCTTGAATTCTGCAACATGGTCATAGGGATCTCCTATCCCATCAAAGTAATTTTTCATGGATTTCACTAACTGAGTGGGTCTCAATATTCTTGCGTGTTCACGTGGTTTAGGTAGAGGAAAATCATCTCTACCACCTGGTATTCCATGATCTCTTTGTCTATCCGCTCTATTAGTGTCCGTGGTTGTTCTATCTCTCCCCATGGGATGAGTGAAGCTTACTTCGGGTCTTTCTTTATTTTTCTCTCTTTGATTTCCATAGGCTGAGGATGTTCCTGCCCCTTGTTGACTTGTATTCATGTTCGTTCTAGATGGAGGGAATACCAATTCACCTCTCCATGTGTATGTGTTTTTAGCGTGGTCAGGCACCACAAAGACTCTTTCTGAAGTCTCATCCAGGTATACATTCCAGGTGTATCCGGGTCCTTGAACTCGTATATCGTGATGATACCTACCTCACTAAGTAGTTCTGTCTTGTATCTCCAAAAGGCTTCATCAGTTTCTTTATTTACAAACAACTCTATGCTTCTGTTGTCCTGAGGGATCCATTCTGGGATTAGTACTCGTGTCAGTACAGATTTCCCTCTAGGTGTTCTAGGCTCTTCTAATGGTTCTTTTCCTTGAGATTTAGTTTCCGTCTCTGGCTGAATCACGCCAAACTCATTGGTATTGTTTGGCTGCGTACTTAAGATGTACATTGTTCCTTCTTTGTCTATGTACGCGTCTCTCTCAAATTTCACCACTGGACGTTCCAATCCAATGGGTTGATCGGGGTTGTGCATTTGCACCACTTGCCTTCGCAAACCATCCTCATAGATGCGAGCACCTAATCGGTTGGTTCGGAGAAACTCTAGTTGTGTTCTATAGGGTCCTTCTAGTTTTTCTAAATAAGCTACATTCGACACTCCTTCTGGTCTTTCTGTGCTAAATGCCATTTCTAAATCACTAGTATCTGAGCTCTCGTAGGGATAACTAGTGTTCAATTGTTGAGCCCACGATCGTGCAGTAGTTCTTACACTTGCCTTTGATGATCTAAGGCTTCGTCGGTCTGACTTGACTATATGTTTGCCCGATCTAAGGTTCATTAATTTTCTTCCTTGCACACTCAGTACATGCTCAGATCGTCAATGATTCTTTGTTATTACTTTCTTGATTCCTTTTAGATTTCTTTAGATTCTTGTCTTAATGTATGCGTCGGGAATTCGACTTTCCGTGGTACTTTGAGTTCTTGTTCCATCAGAATTATGTTCTTTCCTTTAGGTTTTCGTGTCACACACCTTTACTTTAGTCTTGAACTTGATAAATTTAATTCTCTTGAACTTGAGGCGTTCCTATCGTCTTTACTCCACAATGCTAACGTTTATCCTAAGCTAAGAATTGACTGAGGGGGTTGAGTAATCTTCCAACCTCGAGTCAGCTTTTCTTGTTGCTCTGATGCCCAAGAAGCCGCGCTTCCCAAGCTTTATGCCCTTCACTGCCTTGCTTTGGTTGCCTTTGATTGCCCTTGCTAGACCTAGAAAAATCCAATATTAGACCAATATCACAAATGGATGATCAAGCACTTGAGTATATACACCTTTTAAGTCCCTTCCCTTTTGCCCAACTTTTCAATGCTTGCCCCCTGGCTTTCTAGTCCCAAACTAGGTCAACCTCAAAATATCTTATCTAAAAATAGACGTATCCTTTAAGAAAAAAACAATTGAGGTCACGTAGTACTCGTAAAGAGCTTTCTAACGAGCTATTAAGCTCAAAAAACGGACTTCGGATGAAAAAGTTATAACCGTTCAGGCCCTCAGGGGTAAAAATTGACAAACAGGTTTTTCTCCAAATATGAGCTAAGGGGTCTCCTATGAGTTTAATCACCCAAAAATTTCCCAAAAATAGCCCCAAAATTGGCCAAAAAATGAAACCCTAAAATTTGCGATGGGGGTGCACAATCGCGATGGTCTGGGACCATCACGATGGTGTGAAGGTGAACAATCGCGATGGTCTGAAATGCACGGTCGTGATGGTCCAAATGTGAGCAATCGCGATGGTCGGGGTGAGTGAACAATCGCGATGGCTCGATCAGGCGGACAATCGCGATGGCGTCAGTCAACGGTCAACGTGAATAATTGCGATGGTCCAAAATGAACCGTCGCGATGGTCACAGATGCGATGGCGTGAGCCAATCGTGATGGTCAGGGCACGATGGCGTGAGCCACATCGCGCCAATCGCGATGGTCCAAAATTCGAGTTGTCGCGATGGTGTAAGGGTGTCGTCGCGATGGCGTGAGGTGCGAACCGTCGCGATGGTCTAGCTTGCCACGTGGCAGCATCGGCGCGATGGCGTGAGCCAATCGCGATGGTGTGGGGTCAACCGAACAGTCGCGATGGTCCGCGAACCATCGCGATGGTCCAAATGAACCGTCGCGATGGCGTGAGACCGTCGCGATGGTCCGGCCGAGCCGTCGCGATGGCGTGAGCCAATCACGATGGTGTGAGACAATCGCGATGGTCTGAGACCATCGCGATGGTCCACCAAAATGTGATTTTTGTAGATGCGTCTGTGGATTCGTGTGTGCGCTTGTGTCGCCTATCCCGTGGTGTGGTCGCTTACCAAAAATTCCGCACTTGGCAGACCATCGTGATGGTCTGACACAGTCGGAAATCTCTGATAGAAACTGAAAATTTTACCTTTTCCAAGCTTTCCTGATGCTCTGGAGCATTGTACCTGCAAGAAAACTCAAGAAGACAAAAGGACATGCAAGCACAAAAGCTCTCTCTCACTCTCTCGCATGCACAAATGAGGGGAAATGAGGAAAATGGGTGGATATGGTGAATTTTCTTATTTTTTTTGGAGATGAAGATGATGATGCAGTGATGAAGATGGAGTGTGGGGGAGGTGAAAAACACTAAAAACTAAGTAAAAACAACAACAAAAACTGAAATTTTTACCTTCCAACGCTACTTCTTGCTATACTCTTACCATCACACATTCGTCCTAGACTCGATCCTCGGCAACGGCGCCAAATTTGGTGTTGCTCTAGCACAATGGTGAGAACCACGTTAAGAAGTTTCACCTCCTTAATTGTCAATCCGTGGAAGAGATAGGAGTGATATGAAGATCGTGAATGTGAGATGAAGTGAGAGTGAAGGTGAGAAGCACAAAGATGCACACACACATACACACACACAATGAAGAGACAAGCAAGACACAATGGAAGGTGAGAAATCCACTCTATTGCTCAAGAACACTGTTACAAGCTCAAAATAACTCTAAGCTCACACTATCCAACCTCAAAAATGAGCTCTCTAGCTCTTTTTATAGTTTCTAGACTAGTTTTGACCGGTTTCACATCTAGTGACCGGAATAGTTAAAAAATAGGTCCTAGATGCTATTTGAAAGGGTAAACGATGTCTAAAAATAACCAAAATTGATACGCTCATTCTACCTAAGCTCCTCAAGCTCGAGGACTCCTCGGCTTGCACAAAATGGAGCTATGGATTACAAAATGGGGTTTTCTATGTTACATATGTTACAATAGTGATAAAAATCACTGTTGGAGGTTTTTGGAAAGTATTTGAAAACATAATTCTTTGAAAAAAGATTCGACTGGCTCCCTGCTCCGTCGTTACATGCTTCTGCGTCTTCTATGCCTCTGGCTGCTTCCAACAATGGCAATGAGATTATTACAATTGGTGTCCATGTGAAAGCTCAAATAAACATTAGGCACTTTTGTATATGTTCTTCAATAAAACATCATGGCATGGTCACCCACAAGACATTTGTAAAACCTAGGAAATTTGTGTTCAAGGTCTCTGTGTATTGTGTAGTTTCTATGTATTCTACAAGTCTATGCAGGTTACCATGCACATCATCCAGAGCTCGCTTTTCTATTGTGATGGAATCTTTGCGAAACTCTTTTGTTTTGGTGCATCACATCACTAGTAAGAGAAATTTGTATGAAAAGATTTATGTTGTTTTGAAAGTGGACAGCAGCTTTGGATAAAGTTATGCAATAGTTATGAAAAAGAATTGGCAGCAAATGAATTGTATCTAATGAGAAATTTATGTGACCTTCACATGAAGGACACAAAGTAGTGTTGTTTCTCATCTAAATGAGTTTGGTGCTATATTATCTCAGTTATAGGCTCAAAAAATGGAGATGGATACTAAAATGAAAGTGGTATTGCTGCTATTCACCTTGCCATCATCATAGAGAGAAATTAATGTTATTTTTGATGATGTTGATTTTTTGACACTTGATAGCATTGTACCTAGTGAGGCTCTTATGGTTTATGCCCTTTCCCACACATGAATACTTGATTATGGTGCTTATGTCCATGTGATACCACATAGAGAATAATTCTCTATTTATGTAGTAAAGTCTCTTGGTACCATGAGACTTGGTGATGCTTACTAGTGTGATGTGTTGGGATTGAAGATGTGATTGTTCATTTCACAAATGTTTCACAATTTATTACACATAATGTACACCATGTGCCTTAGTAATCACATAGTGTGATATCAGTGGGTCAACTTGATGACCTCGGTTACAAAGTGGTTTTATATGCTTAGCCCTTTTGCATATCAAAGGGAAATATGCGTATTGAAAAAGGAAACAAAGTTGGCTCACTAATTCCTTTATTTATATCACAAAATGTACACTTGTTAGATTTCACTAAACAACATATGTTTTGTATATGCCATGGTTGTTTGGGCCACATACCTTGTATTGGAATGGAAAATCACTTTTGTTTTGGCTAATTACCTATGTTATCTTTCTCTAATCTTCATTTTTTGAGAATTTTCAATATGGAAAGCAAACTAAGAATGTGCATAAAATGTAGATTTACTCTTTAATTTATCCTTTAGATCTCATTCATATAGATGTATGTGGTCCTATGCCCACAAGTTCATTAGGTAGTTCTCTTTAGGTTGTCACTTTCATAAATGATGCTACTAGAAAAGTCTGGGTATATCTTATCAAGTCAAAGGATGAAGTATTCCCTACCTTTCAAATATGGATTTCTTCAATTGAGACTGAAAAAGGAACTAAGATCAAGGCTTTACGTTTAGATAATGGGGGTGAGTGTACCTCACATGAATTCAACCTTTTTTGTCAGTCTAGAGGAATTAATAGAGATTTTATAGCTCTTTATACCCCGATACATAATGGTATGGCTAAGAGAATGAATAAAAATATACAAAATAGAGCAGTTTCTAGGTTGCATCATGCAAACATTTCACAAGGCTTTTGAGCAGAAGTAGTGTTGACTACAGTTCATGTCATTAACATTTCTCCCAATACTGCCAAAATTTGAAAGTTTCACAAAAATTATGGACAAGGAAGCCACCATATTATGATCATCTTTGAGTTATTGGGTATGAATCATATGTTCATATATCCAAGAATCGTAGAAAAAAGTTGGACTATAAGTTGAAGAAATGCATTTTTCTCGGAGATGGTCGAGACAATCAATTTGGATATCACTAATGGGATCCCAAAACAAGATAAGTGATCAAAAGTAGTGACATCATTTTCAATGAGTCTAAGATGCATGAACAACCCATTAAGGAGGTTGAAGTGAGAAAAGTGGCATTTGGGTATACTAGTCCTCCAGTAAGCATGCATAAGAATGCTACACATAGGAATGTTGAGAGGAATGTCTAGTCAAATCATTCTACAAATGTTCCTATTCAATAACCTTTGAAACGTTCTACATGTGTCTCACATCCACCTGATAGATATTTTCCAAGTTTGGATTTTGTTATGGTGATAGATGCTAGTGAGCCTTACAAAGAGGCTATGTAGACAAAGGATCATGTCAAGCAAGAGCATGTCATGAAGACTGAATTGGATTCTATTCACAAGAATGGTACTTGGGATTTGGTACCTTTTCCAAGGTTCAAGTAAGCTTTACCATTCAAATGTGTATATGTGGTTGGATTCTTTGCAATGGAGGACTTAGATCTGGTCCAAATGGATGTGATAATTGCATTCTTGCATGGAGATCTTATCAATGATATCTATATGTAACAACCAGAGGGTTACATAGTTTATGGCAAAGAGAGTCTAGCATGTAAACTGGAGAAGATCTTATATGAGCTCAAACAATCTCCTAGACAATGATACCAAAAGTTTGATGCTTTTATGAAGAATCAAGGATATGCTCTAAGCAATGAGGTTAATTTTCTTAACACTAGGAGATCCTCATATGGTAGCTTGATATGATTGATAATTTATGTCGATGATATGTTGGTAGTTGGGAATTCCTCTTATGACTTTTCATTTCTCAATCAAAGGTTGAGTGAGACATTTGATATGAAAGATTTGGGGAATGCCAAACATATTCTTGCCATGTGCATTATTCATGATAGGAGTAACATATGCATATACATGTCTCAAAGTGAGTATGTATCCTAAGTACTTCATGTTGTTATTTGGGTTGCCCACATTTCCTCATGCAATGGCACCCTCTAGCCCTTATAAAAATACCTTTTTTCCTTGTATCTAGGAGATGTCCATATGAACACTCTCCTAAGCCCTTTTTTTGATATTTGCTTTAGACTATGGTTTTGATGCCTCTCAAATAAAGCATCTTTTTGACACACATGTATAAAACCCACGTAGAAGTTTTCCCACGCCTATATTTCTCTCTTGAAGAGAGTGGGAGAGTGGGTTGTTGGGGAATATTTTCTAAGATTTAGAGAGATATGAGCATGTGCTCCTTTTTGACTAGTCAAAAAGAGCACATTGGAGAATGTGCCTAGCCTATATATAGAGGCTCATTTCTTGTAATGAGGGAGCTTTTGGTCGTGCTCTCATGTAAAATCCTTTCAATGGAAGAACTCTCCTTTCTCTTAAGGCTTTGTGCATATATGTATTTAGTCTTGGAGAGTGTGAGAGTGAGGTGTGTGTGCATGCTAGCATTTTCCTTTGTGTGTAAGTAGAGTGTTGCAATTGTCTTGTATTTTACATATGTGACTAGGATCCTTGACTCCCATTGCTCCATATTTTCAAGCATGTGGCATAGCTGCGGGCTGATGGCCAATGGCTTGAACATGATGGAGAATGGGGTGGATGAAAGGAGAGTCTTTCTTGGGCCTTCCTTCTTGCTTCCATGCAAGGTGGTGTGGGTCTTGGCTCCCAAGGGCATACTACAACAACACTTCACATGTTCCATATGCAGGCTAGAAAGGCATTGGGGACAACTTTACCTACATTTGTGAAATTGTGCAAGGATAATTGCCCCAAATGAGATGAGCAAAAGGGATTCATGAACAAATTTCCTTATCACTCTGTTATTGGTAATCTCATATATGCTATGGTAGCTACGAGACGAGACATTGCATTTGTAGTTGGAGTTGTGAGCAGATATATGTCTAATCCTAGGAATAAGCATTGGCAAGCGACATAGATGATTTTGAGATATCTGACTGGCACTAAGAACAAGTGTCGATGCGTGGGTAAAGGAGAGGCATCCATAATTGATTACACAAATTTTGATTATGTTGGTTGTATGAATAATCAAAAATCTACATCAGGGCATGTTGCTCCCTGTTGAAGCTGAAGGTCAAGGACAAAGCACAGGAGCACATCGAAGAGGTCGACACACAAGAAGAAGGAGCAAGTAGGGAGATCCAAGAAGTGTATGTCAAATTTCCAAAAGAAATCCCTATAAAAATAGTGATTTTCATCACTAAAAGCCATTGTAAATACCATTTCGTATTTTTATAACTTCATTTTTTTCAAGCCGAGGAGTCTTGGAGCTTGAGGAGTATTAGAAGTATCATCCTACCAATTTTCATAATTTTTAGACTCCGTTGGAGCCCTCAAATAAGCCCTGGAACCTAATTTTTAACTAGGCCAGACACTAAGTCTGGATAGGGCCAAAACTAGTCCAAAAACTATAAAAAGAGCTAGAGAGCTCATTTTTGGGGTTAGCTTGTTAGAGATTAGAGCTTTTGTAAGAGAGTTCCTTTGCAATTGAAAGCTTTCCATTGTTCCTCTCTTTGATCTTACCTTGTGCGTGTGTGTGTGTATGTGTGTGCATGTTTGTGTGCTTTCACTCACGCACTTGTGCCTTCACTTGCTCACGGTCTTCATACCGGTCCTCACATCTCTGCGGATTTTGGAGTTAGACGTCTGCAGAAGCATGCGAACAGCACAAGGAAGAAGAAGAAGCTTGGAGCACAATACACAATACTGAATGTATTACAAGAGAATGTACAAAGATGAGTAGCCCATTAGGGCAATAGGCACATATACAAGCCGGGGGAAAAAAACCTCCTAAAGAGGGAAAAAAGTGCCCCGGTGGTCCTAGTGTGTTCACACACATCACTACCTAAATATATCAACAAATCCCCCCTGGAAGTGATGCGGTGAACAAGGAGCTGGCACTCATGTATAAGGAAGTGCCAAGCTCTGTGGAATCAATCCACAAAAGGAAGTAAGCCCAAAGCTTTGCAAAAAGCTTCAAACTTCTCCCTAGGCAGAGCCTTCATGAAAAGGTCTGCAATGTTCTCCTACATGGGCACATATGCCAAGCTGATCTCCCCAGCAGAGAACCTCTCCCTGACATAGTGATAATGCACCTCAATGCGCTTAGTGCGAGCATGCAACACAGGGTTCCTCACAACTACCAATGCGCTCTGACTGTCAGTGAAGATGGTGGTGGCAGAAGACTGACCAACACCCAAATCAGCCATAAGGTGTTTGAGCCACACACACTCAATAGTAGCTGTGAAAACTGGCCTATACTCAGCCTCACAACTGGAAGTGGCCACAGTAGGCTGCTTCTTGCTCAACCAAGATATACATGAGCTATGATGCATGAAGCAAAAGCCACTAGTGGACACACGAGTGTCATAGCAACCAGCCCAATCAGAGTCAGAAAAAGCATGCAAATCTGGCGGTAGTGATCCCCCCTTGGGATAAAACAACCCAAGTAGTCAAGTACCACTCAAGTAGCGAAAGATGTGCTTAACCGCCTGCCAATGCTTGACTCCTAGGCAATGCATAAACCTGCTCATCTCTGAGAAAGCAAACTGAATATCAGGTCGAGTAATGCATAAGTAAATCAAACATCCAACAGCTTGCTGATAGAGAACAGCATCAAATGCATCTCCAGCATCATGAAGACTCAATCGTAAACCTGTTTCCATAGGAGCGGCAATAGGCTTATAATCTTCAAGGCCAAAACGCTGCAATAATGTGTCAATATATTTCGTTTGACACAAAGCCATTCCACCATCAATGTGCATAAGTTGAATGCCCAAATTGTGATGCAAATGCCCCAAATTAGACATCTCAAATGAGGCATGCAAATTAGCCTTAAAATCAGCAATATGCTTCTCAATAGGACCAGTGAGAAGCATGTCATCAACATGGACAACAATGATCAGAAGCACATCATTAGCACGCTTAATGTATAAGGTGATTTCAGTTGGACTGTTCACAAAACCATGTGCAATCAGATAGGCATGTATCTTCTCATACCAAGCACGTCGTACTTGCTTTAAACCATATAATGCCTTCTTTAACCTGCACACTTGCTTTTCATGCCCTTTCTGCACAAAGCCATGGGGCTAAAAAACATACACTTCTTCATGCAAGTCACCATTCAGAAATGCTGTTTTGATATCCAACTGATGTACATTCCAACCATGATGAGCTGCAAGTGCACAGATGCTATGAACAGTAGTCATTCGGCAAGTAGGTGTGCAAAGGTCTCATCAAAATCAATGCCTCTTTCCTGTGCATAACCCTTTGCAACAAGCCTAGCCTTATACCTGTCAATTGTACCATCAAGCTTATGCTTCAGCTTGTATACCCACTTAGTCCCAATGGCCTTCTTGCCAGGAGGCAAGTCACATAAAGACCAAGTACCATTCTTCATAATAGCGTCATATTCAGATTGCATAGCAGCCATCCAAATTTCTGAATTTTGTGCTTCATCAAATGAAACAGGCTCATTCTCATCATAGAGACTAGATGCAGCCATAGCATAGCAATCTGATGCAAAAGAGGCACTATGAGAGCTTGAACGAGTACGATATGACAGAGGTGCATCTAATTTGCTGTCACGCAAAGTCTGCACTAGCCATTTCGGCATAGTTTTTGCCTTCTCAATATCAGCTTTCTCATCAACTAGTGCATCATGTAAATCTACATCAAAAATGGAATGATCTGCATCATCACATGAAACCTGCAAAGGTTGAGATCTTGCCTCATTGGGACCAGCACTAGACTGTCCACCTGTAAAGAGAAGCAGCGAAGTATCATACATGTCTTTGGAGCTATTAGATGTCTCCTTGGTACATGAAAGCAATGGTTGAATAGCATCTTCCACAAAAACAGCATCACAGCTAACTAGAATGTGTTTAGTTTGTGGATGGTACAGATGATAGCCTTTACTTTTAGAACTGCACCCAACAAAAATACATTTTACTGCTTTATCATCCAATTTTTTGCGATGTTGTTCAGGCACTAATGCAGATGCCAAACAACCAAAAACACTCAAATGGGTAACAAATGGCTTGCGATCATGCCAAGCCTCATATGGAGTGATAGATTGCAGTGCTTTAGTGGGACACCTATTAACTAAATATGTTGTACACATGACAACCTCAAGCCAAAAACTATGTGGTAAAGCCTGACTCTTGACCATACACCTCGCCACCTCCATGAGTGACTTGTTCTTTCGTTCAGCAACTCCATTCTGTTGAGGTGTATACGGCACTATACACTGGTGTTTTATCCCACATTCAGCCAGAAATGCATTAAAACCAGAAGACATATATTCCCCCCCTCGATCAAAACGGAGTATGCTGACAGATTTTCAACCAAAACCAACAACTGTTTGAAGCACATGAACACTTCGGACTTTGCCTTCAATGGATATACCCATGCATGCCTGGAAAAATCATCAATGAAAGTCACGAAGTAAAGATAATTTCCAAAAGAAGGTGTCTACATAGGACCACAGACTTCACTATGTACAAGCTGCAATTTCTGAGTAGCCCGAACTATACCATCTTTTGGAAATGAGGAACACTGCATTTTGCCCAAAATACAGCCTTCACAAACATGTTTTCCAGGTGCCTCAAGTTTGGGCAAAGAGGTCACCATTTCAAATTTCTGCAAGTGTAGCAAACTAGCAAAATTCAAATGAACAAAGCGTGCATGCCAAAGCTTTGCATCTAACATAGCCTGAGAATCATGTACTGCACATGCCAAATCATTTACAGATCTTTCATAGTCTATGAGCTTATACAGCCCACGACATAAAATGCCAGAAGCAATAATCACATCGCCATTTGACAAATCATGAATTGTACACCTATCATCAACAAATTTCACAACCAAGCCAATCTTGGCTAATGCAGAAACTGATAACAGGTTCTTCTTGATCCCTGGCACAAATAAAGCATCTGACAAAGTGAAAGAACTACCATCAGCAGTAGTCAAAATGATCTTACCAACTCCCATAATAGGATAAGAGGAGTTGTTGGCACATGTAACAGTATTCCCTGTAGGGGCAGGCTCGAATGAAGAGAAGAAATTGTGCTTCGAGGTGATATGTTTGGTCGCCCCACTGTCAAAATATTGGCAAACATCTGAGTCTACCACAGACATGCAATGCTCATGAGAAGATGGGTCAAAATTGCAAACAGTAGTAAATGCCCATTCTTCTTCCTGCACAAGATTAGCAGACTCTGTTTTTGGAGTAGAGGCCTCTGCAACAACCATTCCTGCCTCCTTTTTCTTTGCCTCTTTTGCAGCCAGTTTAGGACAGTTCTTTATGATATGATCATTTCCTTTACAGTACTTGCAAAACAATTTCTACTTTTCTGATTTCTTTTCATCTTTGTCTTCCCTCTTCGATTGTGCAAAATTAGTAGATTTCTGCTTACTAGTTGATCTGACTAGCCAAGAAAGCTTCTGACTAGCCAGGAAAGCTTGATCTACAACTCGCATAATGGACCTTTTCTGCCTAGAGTGATCTTCCTGCAACAAAACAGAGACTAACTTCTCAAATGACAAGGCACTTAGATTGCCTTTCATCGTCAACCAAAGAGTAGAAGCAAAACTCTGATATGAATCAGGAAGACCATTGAGAACGGTCTGCACAAGTGAGCTATCTGGTATAACCTCATCAGCAAAGAGACTTCATAGAAGAAGAAGAGAACGATGACAATCTAGAGTCCATTGTGATGGATAGCTGCTTTGATTCAAAAAGGCACTATCTAGAAGATGTAGGAGTATTTAACCAACAAGAAGAAGAACATCTCACAAGCATTAAAACTATAAATTCAAAGGATGAAAGTGAAGGAGGTCAAAAGAAAAAGAAACAAAAAATAGTGAAACAAGAAGAGGAGGAATCATTGTTTGAAGTACCAGAAAACTTCCAGAAGTATGAAGTTGAAGACCGAAAAATTTTGGTACGAATGCCTAAGAGAGAGTCCATTATAGGAGAAGCATATGACAATAAAGAAAAGACCAAAAGGATTGTAGTGACCATTGAAGAGAATGAAGAGTGATGTACATACATAGGAGATGACCTAAGTGCAAAAGAAGAAGCAGAGCTTGTAGCTTTATTAAGGGAATATAGGGACGTGTTTGTGTGGCATTATAGAGACTTGAAGGGAGTAGATCCGAAAATTTGCTCTCATACTATTCCCATGACTGTTGATGCCAAACCCACCAAACAAAAGCCCTACACATATAATGACACTTATGCAGCTAAAATAAAAGAAGAAATCGATAGGTTGATTGAAGTTGGATTTATCTATGAGATTGAGCATACGGAATGGTTGTCCCCCATTGTAGTGGTGACCAAGAAGAATGGAAAGTTGTGAGTGTGTATTAACCTTAAAAAAGTTAATGCCACTACCATCAGAAATAGCTATCCACTTCCAATCACTGAACATTTATTGGAGTGTGTTGTAGGCAAGGAATTTTATAGCTTCCTTGATGGATTTTTAGGTTACAACCTAGTAGCCATTGCCCAAGGAGATCAACACAAAATAGCTTTTGCCACAGAGTGGGGAATCTTTGCATTCCGTGTGATGCCATTTGGGCTCACCAATGCACCTGCAACACTGTTCCAAAGGCTCATGTGTCATGTCTTCAAGGAGTTCTTGCGAAAGATCTTAGAAGTATATGTGGATGATTTATGTGCCCATTCCCAGGAAAGAAGATACCACATCCTTGAGCTCAGACAGATCTTCAACAAGTGTAGAGAATATCGAGTGTGTCTGAACCCAGAGAAGTGTGTGTTCATGGTACGACAAGGTAAAATCTTAGGTTACATTGTTTCTAAGAATGGAATGTCAACAGATGAGGACAAAGTAAGAGCCATAGCGGAGCTTCCCATGCCAAGGAACGTTAAAGAGGTACAAGCATTTATGGGCCATTGTGGATATTACCGTAGGTTTATCCAAATGTATGAAATCATAGCTAAACCTCTTTACGACTTGTTGACAAATTTTGAATGAAATGACGAATGCGAGAATTCCTTCAATGAGCTGAAAAGACATTTGTGCATAGCACCTATACTGACCACTCCTTATTGGAATAAACCATTCCATGTCCATGTAGATGCATCCAATTACGCAATAGGATGTGTGCTAGCAAAACCCACAGGTGAAGGAAATTTAGATTTGCCCATAGTATATGCTAGTAGACAACAAAACCCAGCTCAAAGAAATTATACCACAACTGAGCAAGAAGGCTTAGGCATGGTATATGCTATGAAAAAGTTTCGACACTAGTCAAGTTTTTCACTGATCATCAAGCTTTATTATATTTGGTCAATAAACCTTGCAATACAGGACGCTTAGTAAGATGGTTTCTTTTACTAATGGAATATGACTTTGAAGTGGTTGTTAGGAAAGGTAGGACCCACCTTAGGGCAGATCATCTCTCTCGCATCACTTCAAGTGAGTCACCGCAAGGAATTTCTGATGACCTACCCGACGCTTATCTGTTCAATTTGGAGGTTGTTCCTAAGTGGGCAAATAAGTTGGTACCAGTCCTAACCTTCGGACCCCCAAATAAGAATGTGAAAACAAATAAAGAAGAAATTGTAAGATCTCAAAACTATCAAATATTGGCAGGAAGCATGTACAAACAAGATACAGAGGGTGTCTTAGCTTGTTGTGTTGAGGACGATGAACATAGTAGTTGGTTGCAACAAGCTCATGAAGGATTGCTAGGAACTCACCATTCTAAACAACACACATTGTAGAATCTTAAAACGTTTAGGAGTGTATTGGCCTAATATGGACAAAGAATACACAAGTGGATTAATAAATGTCCAGTGTGCCAGGAGAAACCCCCAATGGAGCATGCGACCCTTTATCACGTATCATTAATTCCAGACTGGAGTGCTCCATTGGTAGAATTTATGAGATCGGGAGCATTACCCAAAGAGGCTAGTCTAGCAAGAAGACGAAGCATGGAGCAAGAGGCTCAAGACTATGCCTTAGTTGGAGACAACTTATATCGAAGAGGCACGAATGGTTACTTAAGATTGTGCGTTCATGAATTAGATTATTTGAAAGTCTTAGAAACTGCACACAGTGGTGCTGCAGGTGGACACTTCGGTCCTGACTGAGCAATTAAGACCATTCTATTCTCAGGACTTTGGTGGCCCACTCTTCATATGGATGCACATACCTATGTGAAGAAATGTGACACATGCCAACGTGCACAATATTTGGTTAGAAAAGACGAGATGCCTTTGAGGCCAATGATGGGAGGATGTGCATTTTCAAAATGGGGTATAGACTTTGTAGGTCCTATTAACCCCCTAGCTAGAAACTCCCATGCAGAGTATATTATTGTAGCCACAGATTACCTCACAGTGGGTAGAAGTAAAAGCCACAACAAAGAATTATGCTCAAACAACATCTAAGTTCTTATTTGAGAATGTGTTTCACAAGATATGGACTACCAATCGAGTTAGTGAGTGATAGAGTCACACACTTCTTGAATGAAGTCATTGAAAATCATCTCCGAGAATTCTTGGTGATACATAAGAAGTCTACCCCCTATCATCCACAAGCTAACGGACAAGCTGAGAGCACAAACAAGATCCTATGTAATGTCTTGACCAAGCTTGTAAATAACAAATGCTCTGATTGGGTTAAACAACTTCATCATGTTGTTTGGGCTTATCGAGTTGCCTACAAAACGGTACTTAATGCCACCCCATTTTAGATGGTCTTCGGACAAAATGTTGTGCTACCATTGGACTTCATGATCCCAGCTTTAAAAGTAGCACAAGAGCATGAGTGGAATGGACACGAATTTTCATCTAGGATCTTTGATCTAGAACGCTTAGGTGAGACGAGGCTACGAGCGGCAGCAAGCATCTATGCTGCAAAGAAAAGACAAAAGGCATACTTTGATGTGCACATCAAGGATAAGGGAATGAAAGAGGGAGATCTAGTGTTGGTTTATACACTAAAGCAACATGCCCGTAAATTGGAAAAGCGAGGATATGGACCCATGATCATTAATAGAATTTCCACTAGCGAGGCGATTCAATTGGCCACTTTGGAGGATGACATTTTGCCGAACTATATTAGTGGATGTAGAGTCAAACTGTATCAAGAACCTTTGACAGAGGATATGTTAATGAGACTCAACACTGCTAAGAAGCGAAAAGAATAAGAGTTGAGAGTTAGAGAAGAAGCATAGGTAGAGGTTCAAGAGCACATTAGCCGAAATAATTTAAGGCAAGTAGGCCTAGATGTCAACCCAAAAGCCCCAAAATATCACATGGACATGTGCCGAAAATTGGGCATAATTACTTCTCAAATAATCAACCGATGCCCCTTTGTGACCTTGGAGGTAGGACGTGGAGAGAATGTAAGGACTGTGATAGCATTGATTGACTCAGGTGCAGCAATGAGTGCAGTTAGACTTTCATACTGCCAAGACTTGCAATTGAACATCAATCCCATAGAAGCCTATCTCATAGGATTGGGAGGTGTGGAAACCCCTTGTTTGGGTGAGGTGGAGCTTCCCATCTATCTTCAAGATGTTCCAATGATAGTCAAAATGCTAGTGTGTGCAGATGAGGACCTTACAGAACCACTTGTCTTGGGACAAGATTGGATCTGTGACCATGCAATCAACTTAAACCTAAGGAGCCAACTTCTTCAAGTTTGGGTTCATGAATAATGCATTACATTAGAGTTAGAAAACTGCATAATCACCAATCTAGGTGTCACACATTCTCTTAGTTCTTCTAAGACTAATCTTATAGAAGAAGATGTTGTATGTGTTAAAAGATCTATGATGTAGAAGGATTCGATCATAGTAGAACAGACTCAAAAGCGAGTGGATCTCTCTTCTCCTTCAAAGACTAATGCAGCCACAGTTGTTCCACCACAAAGACAAGCACAACAGTTCAAGACAACTATTGTATCAAATAAAAAGACACCATTCCGCAAGAAAGCAGTTTCAGGCATGAAGCAGATCTAGGTACGAAAAGGAGAGAAACCGCCAGTCTTGCCACAACAATTCCCATCTAGGCAAGCCAACCTTGCCAAAAGAAGAACCAAGCAACTAGGACAAGTTCAACCACAAGGTATCCGACAAGTTTGGGTGCCTAAGAAATTAGTTGCAGCTCAACAAGGACAATTACAAATATGGGTACCTAAGAAGCTCTTACGTACACAACAACCTATATTCTCCCACACGTGCAAAATCTCAACAAAGAAGTCAAGGAAAGGCAAGGGTCAGAACCCAAAACAAAGAGACAAAGAAGATCACCTCACCTCTTCAGCAATGGTAAGAAGACAAGTATCAAGGATATGGGTTTGGAAGCCAAAAACACCCAGGGCCTCTACAAAACCAAAGAGCCAACCACAAGGGATGCAAAAATCAAGAAACCTTCCAAATATGAAGCGGCAAAAGGTGATCACTTCATAGTCAAACACTCTTCTCAAATGGATCCCCATATAGAAGAATGATCAATTGTCAGTCAAAAATCAATCGCTTACATCATTTCAAGGTCCAATGGATACCTCCAACAAAGAGGGCATTAACATCTACAAGTAACATTGAAAGCCTTGACAAACGACAACCATGTGCTCCTTGCACAACCCTGTCTCTTGCACCATTCAGTTCATGCATTTCCAAAGTATGCATTAATATAGAGCCACATTACATGGCTGTGCATAGACACATTCGCGAGTCCCAAGCACACGAGCACATTGACATATGTCAGCTATTTTTTCTGATACTAACATCTATCTTCTTGTTTTGTGACACTGTTCCTCAAAAAAAAAGAGGGGAGAAAGAGAGAGAGAGAGAGAGAGAGAGCGAGAGCTTGTTCCTAGGTTTGGCTCATGGAACATGAATGAGTCATGCTTAGTTGAAGGTGGAACTATTGATGATTAGGCATTTATCAGTTTTGATAGAAGTGTGTCTCGGCTAACAAATGATATTATTGTTACCTTATCTAGGTAGATGTCCAGAACTTGGTAGGAACATGGCATCCACAACTATTGCTCCCCCTTACCATGGTAGGAGGGAAGATCTCGAAGGTCCGCAACTTGAGAGATGCGTAACTACTGTATGTCCGAGAGCATCCAAGGTGGTATCTGCAAGGGGTAGTTTTGGTACCCTACAAATCCTTGTATGTATACTAAATGAGAAGACTCCTGCCTATGATGAGCTAAAGAGAATATGTGAAACTAAGCTTGGTGTAGTTACGCAATGTTGTTTGTCAAGGAATATAAAGAAATTCAATTCTTAGTATTTGGCAAATGTTGCTTTGAAAAGAGGAGACAAGACCAGGCACTCAAAAAATTTCATCAGTGGACCATCAACATGGACATTCATCGACAATGTTCCATCACAAATGCCGAGTGTACAACACGAAGAGATAAACATCGATCGACCCTTCACCGTGGTAAGTATCTTTACTTTGGCCACACCATAACCATGATAGATTAGGAAACCTCTTCGTTTGCATACCCTTGAGCACTTAGCTCAAGACCCCCAATTTTTGCACCATACTTCTTCCAATGCATTTGCCAAGTAAGCATGCATAGGGCTACATTACAAGGCCGTGCACAAGGCACATATTTTCCTCAGCCCATGCACGAACACACTTACCCATCATTCATTAGTGGTTATGAGTACTTTGCATGACTATTATGAACATTATCTTTGGAAGATCTAAAGGACATCAAGGGAGACTCACAATGACACAGTCATGCTGGAATCCAAAGAAGAAGCACATACCAAGGGACTACAACTTACAAAGGCTCGCAGTGACAAATGATGAACCGGACAACCAACCCTGCCACATTTGGAAGATAGACAGCTCTTATTCCTACCGAATGGACACTACCTCTCAAAGCACTACCCAGAACAACCATTACAACAAGGGTCTGTCAGGGACGACAGACTCGAGAGGGGGGGGGGAGTGTTGAAGTTGAAGGTCAAGGACAAAGTAGAGGAGCACATCAAAGAGGTGGACACACAAGAAGAAGGAGCAAGTAGGGAGATCCAAGAAGTGTATGTCAAATTTTCAGAAGAAATCCCTATAAAAATAGTGATTTTCATCACTAAAAGCCATTGTAAATACCATTTCTCATACCCGTCCTCACATCTCTGTGGATTAAAAAATTAAAGGAGGTGGTGCTTACGCTTGAGCTACACCGCTCTCTCTTGGAAATCTCGTCTTCAAGAATGTATAGTTCTTTTCACTATAGAAGTAGAGTATGTTGTAGCTAGTGAGACATGTAAGGAAGAATTGTGGCTTTCTTTTCCTACTTGTGATATGGGTCTTCCTCATCATGTACCTCATTTGCTCTGTGATAGTTAGAGTGCCATTTCTTTTGCTAAGAATATGGTCTATCATGCAAAGACCAAGCACATTGAGGTTAGGCATCACTTCATTAGAGACTACTTAGCCATCAGGCCCATTATTCTTGAGAAGGTTCATACTTGAGATAATTATGCAGATGATTTGACTAAAGCTCTACCAAATGATACCTTTTGATGCTATTGTCACTTGATGGGGGTTACTTGATTCATGATCTTGCACTATTAATTGTACATGTAACATGCCCATTAGGTGGGAAGCATACTTTGTATATACTTGTACTCATGTTTGTATACTTAAACTCAAGTGTTCTTAGTAATTCTTTACTTTTTCTCCCATAGTTCACTTTGGCCATATTGACCTTTAGTGGGAGATTGTTACCATTAGTGTCCATGTGAAAGACCAAATGGGTGATGAATACTTATGCATATGTTCTTCAATAAAACATATAATGGTATGGTCATCCATAGACTATAATTTTGACCATATTTGTAAAACCTAGGAAATCTATGTTCGAGGTCTCTATGTACTATGAAGTTTCTAGGTATTCTACAGGTTTATGTGAAGTACCATGCATGTCATCCAAAGATTGGTTTTCTAATATGAAGGCATGGTCATGAAGCTCTCACAAAAGGGAATCCTCCATTGTGCATTTCCATTGCACCACTTTAGAGACAATCCCTTTTCCCTCCTTCACAAACTTTTAGTGTCCATACACTCCTCCAATAAATTTACTTATTCTTTTCATAAGTAACCACTACATATAAGAGGTAAAATTTATATTACTATTGGAAATTCCATAAGATTCAAGTTTACCACTTCATTTAATCTTGATAATATTTTTGAGGCCCAAGTATTTTTGACGCATTTATTATTCAAAACTCAAATCAAATGTTTTCCTATGATTTTCACCTACTTTTTTGGCATTAATTTGAGCATCTTACACAACTTATATTTGCAAATTAAAAAAAATAAATGAAATATTTATCTATAAAAAACCTTTTAAAAGATTACATATTTATTATTATCATTACTTTCTTTCCAATCTGTCGTGTTGGTATCACGAACCAAGCATGGAAAACCCAATTATCATTCATATAAGCAATACTTTTTCATATGACATTGTTAATGAGTTCTCTATCATTGTTTTCTTGTATATGTGCTTGAAATTCTGTAGAATCAAGTGCTCTTCTTGCATCAGAGATATTGCAAGTTCCAAAGCAAAATGAATCTCCAAAAGCAAGTAGGGTTTCCATGGTGGAAATCCCTTGCTCTATATTTTTTTGTTTTAGGGTTGATAACCTCTAGATCTAAAATTTTCCTCTTTATGAAACTTCTTTCTCTTGAATACTTAATGGCGCTTAGAACACCTCAATCGAAGTTACATAGCTCAAGATACAAGCAAAGCAAGAATTTTTTGTCATTTTCATCTTCATTTATAGCACGGTTTCTTTGTATTTTGTATTTTTGGTGATCTATGCTTTTGAATTTGGATTTGTGTTCTTCTACAAAGTTGTAGGTGCGTACAAGTTTGAATCACTTCAATCTACAATCACTTGACATTTTGTCCAAGTGATTGTAGATTCAACTTCTACATCACTTTGAGTTCTTTGAATTTTTGGCGGAGTAAAACTTTCCCACAGTAAAACTCCAAACCAAATTTTAAACCACTTGTGAATGTATAGGTCTTTGTGTAATCTATGCAAAGGACTTTAAATCATGTGAATTCGAGCTTCTAAGCTCTCATTATAGCTGAAATACCAACCTATTGTGTAGAAGATGTCAACTTCTACATTCACCTCTTGTACCCTAGGCTTCCATTGAAGCTCCTTGCACACATCATTCAACAAGCTCTAACACCAATGAAGGCCTTTGGTGGGCTGAACAAGAGGCACAAGGAGGAGATGGAGAGAGAGAAAAGAGAGGAGAGACACACACACTTGCATGGAGCCTCAAAACCCATATAATGATCTTTTTGAGGCAACACTCTCTATAAGGTATATGTATAAGGATATAGGGGTAAGGTTACATGACCCTTACATACCCAACAAGCTATGCTTGTATTCTTTTATAGATAGTGATTGGGCTGGTTGTTATGATACATAGGTTTCCACTAGTGGTAATTGCTTTTTCCTTGGAGAAGCATGCATATCTTGGTCGAATAAGAAGCAACCTATTGTGGCCACATCCAGTTATGAAGCTAATTATAAGGCATTATTCACAACCATAGTGAATTGTATATGGTTGAGATGCAGATTAATGGATCTATGCATGGGGGTTGATGTACCTATGCATATTCTCAGTGATACTCATAGTGCATTGGTAGTTGCAAAAAATATAATGTTTCATGCACACACAAAGCACATTGAGGTGCATTATCATTATGTCAGAGAGCACATTCATGCTAGAGATTTTAATTTGGTATATGTACTTACACAAGATAATGTGGTAGACATACTCACCAAAGCTCTTCCATGGGAAAGTTTTGGAGCTTTTCACAAAGCTTTAGGATTATTACCTTGTGGGGGATGATCTATCACTCCTTGTATGTTTTCACATCATTCGCTCCAAGGGGGTTTGTTACACTTATGTCTCCCTTGAGTATCTTTGATGTGAACCTTTGCCTATACATGGAAACTTTTTACTCTAGCGCTTGTGAAAGGTTTTTTCCCATGTAACCACATATACATGATATACTCATATGTGGTGATACTTTGTACTTAGGGATTCACTTATAGATCTCACTTCACTCATTCTCATATTACTCATCATCTATCTAGAGAGAGCTCTTCTAGCCATCATGTGTCTCTATGATTTGATCTCCTTCTTTGCTCTTGTGTGTACTTCTATCCATGATTCCTCACCACTCACACACCCAATAGTCAGGCATATGCATTGGTGCCTAAACAACAATGCAAAAAATTAAATGATAAAGATGCAAAATGTATTCTTTTTTGGTACATATCTAAAAGAAAATGCCATTGTCTATATCATCCACAGACTAAACACATTTTGGCTAGCCATGATATTGTTTTTGTAGAAGGTACAATTCATCCCTTACTTTAATGTACCAAGCAGACATCAGTTATCTCAAAGGAAATTTATAACACTTTACTGCCTCTTTTTAAAGGTGGATAGTCAAGTGCTACTCTTAGTAGGTCAATTCCTAACCCTTTACAAGTTTCAATCGAGGATGCATGTCATTCCATTTCTAATGTAGATTTACATTATGCAGTTACTGGTGAGAGAGATCACATAGAAGAGGCAAAAACTATGCCAAAATGGCTAGTGCAAACTTTAAGAGATATCCAATTAGATGCACATTTGTCATACTATACTCATTCAGTCTCTATTAATGCTTATTTTGCATCAAATGATATGCAATAGTTGTTTCTAGTCTGTGTGATGAGAATGACCTTGTTTCTTTTCATGAAGCACAAAATCCTAAAAAATGGATCGCTATTATGCAATTAGAATATGATGCTATTATTAATAATGGTACTTGGTCTTTATGTGATTTGCATCCTAGCACCATGTCCATTGGCACTAAATGGGTATACAAGCTCAAAGGTAAGATTGATGGAACAACTAATAGGTATAAGACTAGGTTTGTTGCCAAAGGTATGCTCAAGAGAAGGGCATTGATTTTGATGAGATATTTGCTCCCACATGCCCAATGACCACCATTTAGCATTTTTGCACTCTCAACTCATCATTGTTGGAATGTACATCAGTTGCACATTAAAATTACATTTCTAAATGGTGATTTGCATGAAGAAGTGTATGTATTTTAGCCTCATGGTTTTGTGCAAAAAGGGCATGAAAACAAAGAGTGCAAGTTGAAAAAGGCATTGTATATTTTGAAGCAAGCACCAGATAGATGCCTACTTGCTAGCACGTGGATTTGAGAACAGTCCAATTGAGGGCATCTTACATGTTAAGTGTGTAGATGAAAAACTTCTAATCATTGTTGTATATGTTGACGATATTCTGCTCAATGGTCCTAATGAGAAGCATATTTTTATATTAAGGCTAATTTTCATGCCTCTTTTGAGATGTCAAATGTGGGGCATTTGCATCATTATTTGGGGATTCACTACATGCAATTTGATGGGGGAATGTCTTCATGTGAAACAACATATATTAACACATTCTTGCATTGTTTTGGCCTTAAGCATTGCAAACCTATTGCAACTTCCATGGAAACAAGTTTATGTTTGAGTATTCATGATATTTGGGATGCATTTGATGTTGTCCTCTATCAGCAAGCTATTGGATGCTTGATTTACTTATGCATAACCAAAATTGATCTTCAATTTGTTGTCTCTGAGATGAGCAAGCTTATGCATTGCCCATGTGCCAAACATTGGAAGGTGTAAGTGGTATTCATAAACAATGGTATTTTTTAGCTTCAAGATATGCATAGGATAAGTCACATCAATTCCATCCTTAACATTGTAGCATAAGTTAGCAACAAGGTTATTGAGAAACCCAAGATCATCAATAAAGCTAAAAGAAAAGGGACAAACTAGTAGTACTTATATCCCCTTTAGGAAGTAGATTCACCACAAACCTAAAGAAAGGTATAAGGTACACTAGAAAATGCAATTATTTATTTTGTAGAAAATGCAATTATTTATTTTGTAGAAAATGCAATTACATGCATTTGTAATCCATCTAAATTCCTTTTTTTATAATTTATAGAGCAATGTTATAGATGAGAAATTCCTAAAAATAGGGCTGCTAGCATTTAATCTCTACAGTCTACTTGCTACTAGATTGAAAAAGACTTTGAGTCACCTATTTTTTATACTTGTTCAAGGTCTCTAGAGTTAAGTCTCTGTAAAATGTGAAATGGATGATTTTCCTACACAAACATTGGTGCTTTGGCAATATTTTCCTTTTCGTCAATCAATAGATGTTGCTTAAGAAAAGTTAATTGATCTTGGATGTTGTCACTGGAAACCATGGTTTAATATTGTAATTAATTTTAGGGTAAATTAATAAGCTATATTGTCAACATTTTCTGAAGAGAATGCATCCACAAATTTGCATTAATTTTCATCTTCTAGCTATCATGTTCCATACCCAAGGGAATTCTTCAATAAGTTCTCTAGGGGATGGTAGTTTGGGTGGAATATGATTAAGTCCTTTACTCAAATAGCTTCTTAGGATATGGTTTATAAGAATGTCAGTATAAGGTGTGAAAACATGCATGTTTCCATCCATACATACTTGTAATAAAGGTTTGAACCTATTGTCTTCACATTGTAAACAAAATTCTTAAGAGCATGCATCTACAAATTTGCATGAATTCTCATCTTCGAGTTATGATGTCCCAACCCTAGAGAATTCTTCAATAACTTCTCTAGGAGATGGTGGCTTGGGTGGAATATCATTCATTCTTTCACCCAAATAGCTTCTGTTGGACTTTGAGGTCTATAGAAGCATGTGAACAGCACAAGGAAGAAGAGGAAGCTTGGGGCACAAGACACGATGTTGAATGTATTACCAAGAAAATGTACAAAAATAAGTGACCCTTTAGGGTTATAGGCATATATACAAGCCGAGGGAAAAAAAACCTCCTAAAGAGGGAAAAAAGTGCCTCGATAGTCTTAGTGTGTTCACACACATCACTACCAAAATATTTCAACAAATCCCCCTCAAGAGTGATACCATGAACAAGGAGGTAGCACTCATGTATAAGGAAATGTCAAGCTATGCAGAATCAATCTTCAAAAGGAAGTAAGCCCAAAGTTTTGCAGAAAACTTCAAACTTTCCCTTAGGCAGATCCTTTGTGAAAAGGTCTACAATGTTGTCCTGTGTGGGCATATATGCCAAATTGATCTCTCTAGTAGAGAACCTCTCCCTAACATAATGATAGCACACCTCAATGTGCTTAGTGTGAGCATGGAACATAACGTTCCTCACAAATGCCAATGCACTCTAATTGTCCATGAAGATGGTGGTGGAAAAAGATTGATTAACACCCAAATCAACCACAAGGCATCTCGGCCACACATACTCAATTCACTGTGAAAGCTGCCCTATACTTAGTCTCACAACTAGAAGTGACCACAATAGGCTGCTCCTTTCTCAACCAAAATATGCATGAGCTACCAAGCATGAAGCAAAAACCATTGGTGACACACAAGTGTCATAGCAACCAAGCTAGTCAGAGTCAGAATAAGCATGTAAATCCGGCGGTAGTGATCTCCCTTAGGAAAAACCAATACAAGTAGTCGGGCACCACCCACGTAGCAAAAGATGCACTTAACCGCCTACCAATGCTTGACACCTAGGCAATGCATAAACCTGCTCATCTATGAGATGACAAATTGAATATCTGGCCAAGTAATGCATAATTAAATCAAGGATCCAACAACCTACTCATAGAGAACAAAATCAAATGCATCTCCAGCATCATGAAGACTCATCCATAAACCTGTTTCCATAGGAGTGCTAATAGGTTTGTAGTCTCCAAGGCTAAAATGTTGCAATAATGTGTCAATATATTTTGTTTGACACAAAGCTATCATGCCATCAACTTGCCTAAATTGAATGCCCAAATAATGATGCAAATGCCCCAAATCTGACATCTCAAATGAGGCATGCAAATCAGCCTTAAAATCAGCAATATGCTTCTTATTAGGACCAGTGAGCAACATGTCATCAACATAGACAACAGTGATCAGATTCAGATCATTTGCACATTGAAAATATAATGTGCTCTCAGTTGGAATGTTCTCAAGACCATGTGCAATCGAGTATGCATGTATCTTTTCATACCAAGCAGGTGGTGCTTGCTTCAAACCTTATAATGTGTTTTTCAACCTACACACTGTTTTCATGCCCTTTCTACACAAAACCATGGGGATGAAAAACATATGCTTCTTCATGCAAGTCGCCATTTAGAAATGTAGTTTTAATGTGCAATTGATTTACGTTCCAACCATGATGAGCTGCAAGTGCACAGATGCTATGAATAGTACTCATTTGGTATGTAGGAACAAAGGTCTCATCAAAATCAGTGCCTCTTTCTTGAGCATAACCTTTTGCAACAAGCCTAGCCTTATACCTATCAACCATTCCATCAAGCTTACACTTCAGCTTGTATACCCACTTAGTGCCAATGGCCTTCTTTCTAGGAGGTAAGTCACATAAAGACCAGGTATCGTTTTTCATAATAACATCATATTCTACATGCATAGCAGCCATCAAATTTTTTTTATTTTGTGCTTCATCAAATAAAACTTAATCATTCTCATCACAAAGACTAGAGGCAACCATAGCATAGCAATCGGATGCAAAAGAAGCACTATGAGATCCTGAAAGAGTGTGATATGACAAAGGTGCATCTAATTTGTTATCTTGCAAAGTCTGTACCAACCATTTAGGCATAGTTTTTGACTCCTCTATATCAAGACTCTCATCAAGAAGTGCATCATGTAAATTTGCATAAAAAATGGAATAATCTATATCATCGTGTGGAACCTCCAAAGGCTAAGAGATTGCCTCATTTGGACTAGCACTAGACTATCCACCTGTAAAAAGAGGAAGCAAAGTGTCATACACATATTTGGAGCTAATTGATGTCTCCTTAGTACATGAAAGTAATGGCTGAATTGCACCTTCCACAAAAACAACATCACAGCTAACCAAAATGCATCTTTCTATGGATGATATAGACGATAGCCTTTACTTATAGAACTATACCCAACAAAAATACATTTCTTTACTTTATCATCCAATTTCCTACATTGTTGTTCCACCAAAGCATTGCAATGATAGACTGCAATGCTTTGGTGGGACACCTATTAAGTACATATGTTGCACACATAACAGCCTCAAGCCAGAAACTATGGTAAAGCTTGACTCTTGACCATACACTTCAAGTTCTCCATGGGTGAAATGTTCTTTGTTTGAAAAACTCCATTTTGTAGAGATGTATACGGCATTGTACACTGATATTTTATCCCACATTTAGCCAAAAATTCATTAAACTCAGAAGACATATATCCCCCCCTCGATCAAAACGGAGGGTGCCCATTTTACATGTTGATAGATTTTTAGACAAAACTAGAAACTATTTGAAGCACATAAACACTTCTAACTTTGCTTTGAGTGGATACACCCATGCATCCTAGAAAATCATCAATGAGAGTCACAAAGTAAAGTGAGTTCCCAAAGAAGGTGTCTACATAGGACCATAGACATCACTATGAACAAGCTATAATTTCTAAGTAGCTCGAATTGAACCATCTTTTGTGAAGGATGAATGTTGCATTTTGCCCAAAAGATAGCCTTCATAGACATATATACCAAGTGCCTCAAGTTTAGACAGAGAGGACACAATTTCATATTCCCCAGATGTAGCAAACTAGCAAAATTCTGATGACTAAAGCACGCATGCCAAAGCTTTGCATCTGACATAGCTTGAGAATCTTGAACTGTACATGTTGAATCATTCATAGATTTTGCATAATCTATGATCTTATACAGCTCACAACATAAAAGTCCAAAAGCAATAATGACATCGTCATTTGATAGATCATGAATTGTATATCTATCATCAACCAATTTCACAACAAAGCCAATCTTGGCTAATGTTGAAACTCACAATAGATTTTTCTTGATCCCTGGCACAAACAAAGCATCTAACAATGTAAACGAACTACCATCAGCAGTAGTAAGAATGATCTTACCAACTCCCATGATAGGATAAGAGGAGTTGTTGGTGCATGTGACAGTATTTCCTGTAGGGCAGGCTCAAGTGAAGTGAAGAAACTATGTTGTGAGGTAATATGTTTGGTTGCCCCACTATCAAAGTACCAAACATCTTAGTCTAGTATAGACATAGACTGCTCATGAGAAGATGGGTCAAAATTGCAAACATTAGTAAACACCCATTCTTCATTCTACACAAGATTAGCAAACTCTATTTTAGGTGTAGAGGCCTCTGCAACAATGATTCCAACCTCTTTCTTCTTTGCCTCTTTTGCAGCCACTTTCGGACAACTCTTTATGACATGATCATTTCCTTTAGAGTATTTGCAAAACAATTTTTGCTTTTTTCTTTTCTTCTCATCTTTGTCATCCTTGTTTGATTGTGCAAAATTCACAGATTTCTACGTACTAATAGATGAGCTCTATTTACCTTTGCCCTTCTGACTAGCCAAGAAATCTTGATATGCAACATGCATAATGGACCTATTCTACCTAGACTGATCTTCCTGCAATAGAATAGAGACGAACTCCTCAAACATTAAGGCATTTGGATTGCTTTCATCATCAATTGAGAGTAGAAGCAACACTCTTATATGAATTTGGAAGACCATTTAGAACAGTCTGCACAACTGAATTATCTAGCAAGACTTCATCAATAGAAATCAACTGCTCCTTCAAGTCTTTGATCTTTGTCAAAAATCTATCAATGGAATCTCCTTCATTCATGTGCTCACTCTCCAACTGTTTTCGGAGGCAAGCAACATGAGCCTCATTCCTTATTTGGTATAAAGTGATAAGTGTATCCCAAGCATCCTTTGCTATTTTGCAAGAGCGAATGTGAGGAATAATGGCATGGCTAATAGACAGGGCTATCAAAACATATGCCTAAGCATCTCTGCCATCCTAGCAAAGTTGCTTTGCAATAGGTGTAGTAGGAACCGCAGCACGAATAGGAACCTGAAGATCATCATCTTCAATGCCATCTACATCACCTTCAATAAGTATACTTGCAGGTGTAGTAGGATGTTTTTTGACACCCTACACGATATTCTACAGTCATTTTGTGACCAATATATGATGCATCATATATTCCCATAATGGGTAATTCGTATCATCCAAATTATCCTCAATAGCCAACATATAGAATACATCATTGCTTTCAGCCATGGCCACTGATGAAAATACCATGATGCAAAAAAGTAACTATATATCAAAACATTGAATAGAACTACCCTGTCGAGTTCTGCTAAAATTGTAGTAGAATTTGAAGCGCTTATATTGGCGAACAAAAACATGTACATATGTTTGTCACAAAAAGACAAAATTGCCTGCATAGGTGCTTCAATAGTGCGTTCGGAGGCCGAAACGAGCTCAAATCATGATTTGCCACCAGAAAGTGAAGTTGTTTTGAACTCCTAATTGCCTTGATTATGCTCACCAATTTTCATGTGATTTTGAGACTATGACCAGAGGGGTGTCAATGACGCCCTAGATGAAGTGGCAACCTGCTCTAATACCAATTGTTGGAGTTTGAGGTCTACGGAAGCATGCGAACAGCACAAGGAAGAAGAAGAATCTTGGAGCACAATACACAATACTGAATGTATCACCAAGAGAATGTACAAATATAAGTGAAACTTTAGGGTTATATGCATGTATACAAGCTAAGGGGAAAATGCCTCCTAAAGAGGGAAAAAAGTGCCCTGACAGTCATAGTGTGTTCACACACATCACTAGCAAAATATATCAACACTTATTAGGGTATGGTCTATAATAAAGTTAATATCAATCATGAAAGCATGCATGTTGGCATCCTTACATAATCATAAGAAAGGTTTGAACCCAAACTTTCTCACAACAACACTCCATCAAGAATGATTTATCCTCTAAGTTATCATTGGCAGCATATACAAAATTCTTGATTGGCTTGTCCAATTTCCAACTGAAGATGAAATGATAGAAGGTCAAGTTCATTAAATTGTTATCTTCTAAGAAATTCTTGAATACAAGCTTAGTTTATAAGATGTCAAAGTCTTGATTGATAAATTTAAGATAAATGAATATAGCACTTTAAATAACTTTGCTTTTAAGACAATTAAAAGGGAAATTAAAGCTTACCTCAAAATCAATGATTTTGGTAGTTTCATGGGCATCTTCCACTATCCCTCTCAATAGTCTTATTCTTTTTTTCTTTGTTAATCAAGTTATTGAAATGCATAATCATTGCTATCAATGGATGGGTACTTCTAAAATTGTCCTTGATACTTTGTGTCATGAGGGTTCCTTTGAGTCTGGGAATTAGATATGTGTCAATATATATGGCTATATTTTTTATTGCCTCTATTAGTAGATCATTAAAAAGCTATTACATGTTCAAAGAAGCTTTCATACCTAAGGATAGCACATGATACATCCACATTAAAAAAAATTCAAATTGAGATACTTGGATTGCGAAAGAAGGTTTGACAGTTTTGGAAAGCATACCACATCATCAATGCCACAAATAAACTTCACAACCTCTAAGGAGAAGGATGCTCTATGATTGAGAGTCTCGATCTCCAAAAGAATGTGTCCTCGATTAATTCCATTCAACTTAATCTATCTAGAAACGAAGCTTGTGACTCTTGTAGGGAGGGATAAAGATAAATAAATTTCATTTAGTACTCCAACAAACACAGAAAAAAGGAGCTTTTTTCTTCTCCATGCAGCAGATCAAGCGTTTCACTTTTGGATGGAGCCTTTATCTCTAAATGCCTTCATAGAAAGATTATTGATTGCCAATATTCTATCCTCTACGTTTGAATCAAAATTCATAAAGAAGTTCAATTTCTCTACATAAAAGACTTCAAGTTTATGCAAACATAAGATTAATCTACTAAGCTCCTCAATAATATTAGCACTCTTCTTGCAGTGAAATTATAATGAAATCTAGTCACTCGATGAATCTACTTTGAGTATATAGGGGCCTTTGAACTCTAGAGCAATGTAGCCTTGTTCAGAAATTTTATAAAATGTAGTAGACTCAAATGGTTATGAGCACCAACTGAATGCCCAAGGGTGGAGCAAAAAGATCCATGCTTTTAGCTCCATATCCAAGTGCAAGGAGTGGTGGTATCCACATCCTCAGAGAAGATCAAGCATCGATTATGAATTCTCATCAAGTTGTTTTCTTAGGTCTTTGATTGATGAGAATTGAGAACATATAAATTGCGAACTCCTCTACTAAGGGGAGAAGAAGATAAGAAATTTCTTATGTATGTTAGTGTGCACCACCTCTCAGAATAAATCCAATATAATTTATTTGATGCCAACAATCATCATATGAAAGGTGGAAATTTCATTACAAAATCCATATAAATCAATAGCAGATATAAAGGTGGGATTCCATAATAGAGTAAAGAGTGAAGATCAAAGAATACGATAAATCTTCATTAGTTCTTTATTGTCATCCTTATGTTACAATGAGGTATAATTTCCATAACAATAAAGAACAAAATTCCATCATGCTTGAGTAAGGTATGTTGATATTTGCCATCATCCAAAAGAACACACTTGTTAGAACATATGTATTCTGGAGGGAAGGTTGGTACTCCCATATATCCTCATGCTATAGGTTCCCTACCTTTATATTTAAGCCCTACATCCTCTAGGAGGGGACAGAACTTTATTTATAAAATGAACTTAATGAGAAGCAAAATACAAATGGAAGCTCAGCCGATTCAAACTAGTGACTTTGTTGTACATCATTCTAGTATAGGAACTAAATAACAATATATCATTCCTTAGTAGATTCGGACATAATGTGAAAAACAGACTATAACCACATCCCTCTATGAGATAAAAATGTTCAGTTTGTAACTCAAAAAATCTACCATCTGATATTGAAAATCGCCCATTAGACCGATCTAGTAGTTGAAAAATTAATGCATGTTGAGTATCATGTAGTATGGCATATCAAGATATGTCAACAAACAACATCCATGAGTAATAAGATGTTTATTTTTGAGATATATTATTGTATATGTTAGTGAATTATATTAATACCCCATAAGTATTTTCATAAGGTTATGAAGGTTATCATAATCATCAATAAAACGGATTTCTCCCCATGGTCTAACTAACGTATATTTTTGTAGTGGTGCTTTAAAAAGTTTTCATTAACTTATCCATCATCTCAAATCACGTAACAAGGACCATAATCATGATACACTTGAAGTTACTACAAGCTCCAAGGTAAAGATAGGAGTAAATATATGGGTGGTATATTAAGATGACTATTCTTTTCTTTCCCTTCGCCCTGATGGAAGGAGTGTCTCACGTGCTTTCGTTGTGGCCAAAAAGGCCAGAGGATCAAAGTTTGCCCACTGAGACAAAAAAACAAACAAAAATAAGAACAAGAAGCATCCAGAAAAGCTCAAGGCAACAATGGGACACAGAATCACCCGGTGATCGAAGAGGAAGTTAAGGGCCCCCAAAACCAAGATATCGACTCAGATGGGTTCACAGAAGTCAGAAGAAGAAGGAAAAAAAGCCTTAGGGTGATCTCTGAGAGAAACCGTATGCGAGATAGCCCCCCAAACAACTTGTATTGCAATCTAGAAAAGGAGATTAATGAGCTTGATTACCCAAATATGAACCAGTTTGAGGTGGATACCAATGACAAGGCCCTAGAGATCCTTGACAACAAAGAAACCAATCAGGAGGGCTACACTATAAGCAAAGAACATGGGTTTACCACCAACAATGAAGACAACATGGATAGCAAAAGTTCCATCATTGGATCGAAAATTTCAAAAGCGGTTTCCTGTTCATTCCAATAGAGGCCTCCCATAAGGGAAAACAACCAATTAAGATACCCTAGAAAAGCCCCCACAAGAACAAATTGATAAGTCAAGATCCCCTCCCTGCAAAAAAGAAAAATGAATCCAATAAGAAAAAGGATAAGTCCCCCTCCCACAAAGAGGGTAGCTTACGAGAATGATCATCATCTCGTTAAATGCAAGGGGGTTGACCGACCCCTCAAGAGTGATCATCATTGGTCAATGGCTTCATGACATTAGCCTAAACCCTGAATTTATCTGTATTCAAGAGACTAAAATTGATGGAGCAGACCTTCATAAACATCTTAGACATGTCTCCCCGACCCATGTTTGGATCTCGACATCGCACCCCCAAGGGTCCGGTGGGATGGCAATTGGTATAAATCAATTTTGGTTTGAAAAGCTCGAGAAATACATTGAAGATGAGAGCCATAGATGGATTGCCGTTTCCTTTGGTGCCCCTTTTTTATTTACTTTAGTTTCTATGTACGCCCCAAACGGGGAGCTGGTGAGATCGAACACCTGGGCCTCCTTGGACTCGCTCCCCCAAAACGTGCTAATTTGTGGTGACTTCAATATGGTGGAGGACCCTGCGGACAAATGGAATGGCAAGGGCCGGATCATTGAAAGTCGAGAGAAAGAAACTTGGGACAAAACCAAACTACACTTGGATCTAGTTGAATTCAAAGACTCCAATGGCTTTTCATGGTCAAATCTCCAAGCAGGTGAGGATCTGAGGAAAGCTAGACTCAACAAAAGCTACATTGCTAAGAGCATTATCAATCAGTTGGTTCATCCTTCCCTTTTGCAATGCAACAACCTCATCATCTCTGATCACTACCCAATGATTATCTCATTCCAACCTCTCTCCAAAACCTATAAGGCCCCTTGTTTTCATGCCTGCTTGACTTCCTTCTCTCTCCCCTCCACCCATCAAGAAATCATCGAAGTGTGGAAGGAGGCTTTTGCTTCCTCCTCGTCCCCAGCCAAGAGTTGGAGATGCGCGGTCAATAAGTCGCTATAGATCATGATTAGAACCAGGAAGATGCTCCAGACTGTTTGGCGTGGGCATAGAGAAGCCCTATATCATAAACTCTAGAGACTCGAAGAGGAAGTGAACAACGGAAAAGCTCAGTCCCAGAAGGGTCTACGAAGAATCAGAGCACTACTGAGATACGAGGAAGAAATACAAAGGAAGAACTTGCAAATATTCTTTAAGGAGTGATGGTCTAGCGAAGCCGACGAGCCCACCAAAGAGATGTGCAGCATTCTTAAAAGGAAACAAAATAGGGAATCGATCCCCCTATTGCTGGACTCAAATGGCGTTGCTTGCAATATAGAAGAAGAAAAATATCGAAATCATTGAGGAACATCTTACGAGACTCTTGGGGATTTCGACTCCCTTCTCCCCTCATAGGCGTGACTGCATGGTGACCATCTCTAGGGTATCCTCCCATAGGATCCCACACAACCTTCGATCATTGCTTGAAGCCCCTATCTCGAAGAAGAAATTATTGCAGTCATTGATGCCCTTCCCAGTGGGAAAAGCCCGGTATCGGATGGGCTCACTAATGATTCCTTTAAGTCCTTCAAGTTGGTTTTGGCCACCCCTCTTTGCTTGGTCTAGCAAGAGGCACTCAATTTTGGTGCGCTTCCAACTTGTCTCAACAATGGCATCATTAAATTAATCCACAAAAAAGGGGAAAAGAACAGAATTGAGAACTAGCATTCCATTATGATGCTTCAAATGGGTTACAAGATCATTGTTAAAGTCATAGCCAACAGAATTTCTAGCCATCTGAGAGTTGGTTAAGTGAGGACCAAAAGGGTTTCATCAAATGCAGGTCTATTTTGGAAGCCATAATTGATATTTGGGAAGGTCTGGACTTTGTGGATGAGTCTAGAGAAGATGTGGTTTTCCTCAAGATCAACTTTGACAAAGCTTACGACAGACTAGAATGGGACTATATTTTGCAATCACTTAAAGATCTTGGTTGTAGCCAAAAATTCACCAAGATGACCTCGACACTATTAGGAAACGCGTCGATCAAATTAACATTAACAGCCAAATTTCGAAGGTGATCAAATTAAAATGTTCGATCAGACAAGGGTGCCCATTGGCTCCCCTTCTCTTTGCCATTGTCACAGAAGGGCTTAGTCAGTTGGTGGAACAACAGGTGGAAGTTGGTAATATCAAAGGCCTCTTGTTGCCCCATAACCAAGGCCAGATCACCATGAGACTTTTTGCCGACAATATGAACGTGTTTGTCCACAATGATTATTCCAATCTGGAGATGTTTTGGAGGTGCCTGGAAACTTTTTGTGAGGCCTTTGGATCCAAAATCAACCACTCAAAGACCGCTTTCAGAGCTATTGTCAAGATCCAACTTGACCTTCTCTTTGAACATGGCTTCCAAAACATTCCTCCACGTCAAGTCTTCTGGCTTCTTGGGATTCCATTGGGCTTTCGTATCTCGATGGAGCAACGGTGGAACTAGGTCCTGGCTAGACTTGAAAGCAAGCTAAACTATTGGAGAGGTATGAAAATCAATCTCGCGGATCGCACAATGGTTATTAACAAGTTCCTCATTTCGTCGACCATTTACTTCCTCTCTTGTTGGAGATCGAGAGAGCAAGAGTAAACTGGAAAGTATTTGGAGAAATTTCCTTTGGACGGGAGACCACAATAGGAGGGGGGTTCCTAAAATCAAATGGTCCATCCGCACTAGCCAAACGGATAGTGGGGGCCTTGGTATTCTGGACATCAATTGCATGGCTACCAAACTGGCAGCAAAATGGATGATTAAGGTGTGGTGCAATGGGGAGACTTCATGGGCCAAAGTGATCTTCAGAAAGAAGAACGCGTTGACTTTGGTGGGATTCCCGAATTGGAAGGATCTCAACATTCTGACCCTTTTATCTTTCCCGATCTCAGTTTTCCCAAAGGCTCGAAGCTTGTGTGCTCCCCATGGAAGAGCTGGAATAAAGTCAAAAGATTTATAAGAATCAGTAAAGATTAGAAGTGGGCGATCGGTATCAGACAAAATGACTCTATTTGGTTTCCGATCCATGGCATCATGAATGTGGAATCTTGGAACATTCTAAGCACCAAGAGGCTCTGGAACAAGGGCTTCAAAGAATGGAAACATCTCTAGAATCAAGACACCAACAAATGGGTCAACTTCGAGGATATCGACCCTAGTGTCAGCATTACCTACGACGAATGGAATATTTTACAAAGCAGATGTCTTGCCTGGGACCGTTCTAAAGTTCATCTTCTCATGTGACAGGACTCACCATGTTTGCTAGGTCTTAGATGGCATAATGGCAATTGCCTAACAGATATCCCGAATATCAAAGGAAACATTGATTATCAGGTCAACCTCAACAAGAACTGGTGCATGTCATGGACGCGACTACGATGGGAAATGAAGTTCATGGCTATTTGGCACCCTCTCATAGAAAACAAAAAGTCTTTCCTCTTATGGAAAATTCTTCATCAGGGAATCTGGACCAACCTAAAGGCTAGCAAAATTTGTGGGGCATCTCCCTAGTGCAAGCATTGTTACCAGTCCATTGAAGATGTTGGTCACATCTTCTTCACTTGTCCCAACTCCAACAGGCTCTGGAAGATTGTCAGAAAAAAAAATAAACTTCAGAAGAATATCAACTAGAATATCAACTAGAATATCAACAGGCTCTGGAAGATTGTCAGAAAAAAAAATAAACTTTAGAAGAATATCAACTAGAATATCAACTAGAAAAAAAAATAAACTTCAGAAGAATATCAACTAGGAGAAGCGATTGGTTGCTCAGTGACCCTCTAGAATGCCATTAGAGGGGAGGTCCTCTAGAAGATCTAGCAGGAAAGATGTGCTTATAGCTTTGGCAACTCCCCGAAAGAGTGGTCGATTGAGAAACTGTTGTTCCTCCTCGGTAAAAGAATCAACAATTGTAAGAAATCCCCCCCTTTCAAGCATCATAAAGTGCTTCTCCTACTCAACAACAAGTATAAACCCAAGTGGGCCCCACATGAAGGTGATGAGAGGGTGAGTAACTTTCTTTATAATGCCATCTAAACCTTGTAAGATCTACCCCCCGCTCTGTGGGACTTGGGGGGTCCCATGGGCACTAGTCCCCTTCACTTGTCCTTTTCTTTTCCTTTATTTAATTCAAGTCCGGGAGAGTAGGCTAAGGTCGAACTTCCTTTTATTTTAAAAAAAACTATTCTTTTCTTTTTGAGAGAAATGTTATGTAATAGTATCCACATGTTAGGGATAATTGCATCCTTTGCTTTACAAAGGGACCTTCTCAAAGAATTATTATTTCTGAATACTATGAGTGGAGATAGGGTGATTTCTCTCATGTGCCATAGTGGGGCCAAAACGTTATGAATTGGGTTCCCAAACTTAAACTCTTATTTACCCAAATCAAAGGAGGGATACAAGTATATTAGTAAGAACAACAATAGTGATAGTTCTGCCCATAAAGTAGAAAGTATAGAACTAGAACAAGGGACCGAATCATCTTACACATTGTCCCAATGACCAAGTCTATTACACATGATAATATTGGTTTGCTCATTTTAGAAATCTCATTCATTACAAAGAAGAACTATTGTTATGTAAAAGCTTTGAGAAAGGGAGATCTGAACCCTCCCTTAGATATCTTGTCATATGCGTCCTCACATGAGTGCCAAGTGGCATTCATGTGGGAAGCCACCAAAGCAATCAAATTGGAAGTAAAAGCCTATAGAATATTATGGGCAATGAGAGGTATTGGCATTCTCCATGTCTCGTCCAAGTTGAAGCTAGGAATTTTCATCATGGTTGCATACGGAGCCAACATTCACCAAAAAGGAGGTAAAGCATGTTGAAAATCAAGTCTCAATCATGCAAAAAGGCTCAACCACCAGTTTCGCAAGGGACCAATCAAAAAAGAGGACCCAAAGTCGTGGAATAAAGTTAGAAGATCCACCAAACTCAATCAAACTCAAATCTCATCAAATCAGCCACAAAAAGTGCACCTAAATTGATTGGTGGGTGGTTAACTAGATTGTAGGAAAAGTAAAAGTCTATATAAGCATCATCCACCTTTATTTCTTGGTTTTTATGCATTCCACGAGTTTCCCACTTAGTTTAGTGAAGTCATAAACTCCAGCAAGCAGCCCCCTTGCTTTCTTACCTCATTTTCTCATGATTTTGCTCCTCTTTATCTAGAGGTATAGTTAGGCTTTTCCAAATCTGATTGTACTAGATTGCAGAGCATTGTTTGCTCTCTCATTATACTCATTTTCATTGATTTCAAGGTTCATTTGGTCTGTCATATTGTGCCCTAAACTTTTCCAAAGTTTCAAGTTATTTGACTGAGTGAGTTGTGAGAAATTGCCAACTTTGTGAAGGTATATCTCTGCACATAAGCAGAGAGTGTTGCAAACAGGTAGCCTGTTTTGCAGAGGGGGGTTCTCCCAGCTGGAATATCTATTTGGAATGATTTAAAGCGTGATGGGTAGATCTTATAGTCTACTACAAGTCTGCAAATTTTCATTTTAATTCTCTATACTACTGTAGAGAAAAGATCAGAATTGTGACCATATATCACTGCTTGTGGACCTAGTGGAGGGTAGCCATCTTCCATTTTTGCATTGGGGTGTTAGAATCATCCCCCATCGGTGGTATCAGAGCCATTTTGGAGGTTTGGAGATATCAATAGCATCATATTGAAGACTTGAAGGGATCAAGACAACTCGTGGAAGCACAAGGAGGACTCATCAAAGCAAGACGACATCAAAAGGGGGCTATGTCGATCGAGATCTCAACTACTCAAAGGTTAGCAAGGGAGAAGCTATCAAAAGTAATATACACACCTTCTAAAGCATACAAACACTTGATTAGAAGCTAGAGGAGCATCTTAGAGCTCAGTATGGGTGAGTATAATGCACAAATAGAGAAGTTAGAGAAAGGCAATTATCAACTATGGAAATTTAGAGTTAGCAAGTACCTTATGGGCAAAGGTTTGTGGGGATTATTGAGCGGCATGGAGCCAATGCCTCATGTACATGATCCACCACTTCAAGGAAGGTCAAGGCACTTAATGAATGGATAGAAAGGGATAGGAGAGTCATATTCATTCTATCCCAACACATAAGCAATAGCATGATAGGGCATATACAAGACTTGGACACATCCAAGAAGGTTTGGGAGACCTTGGAGAGATTGTACTATTCATCAACCAAGGCAAGGAAGATTTAGCTCAAAAATGAGCTGAATAATCTTAGGAAATCACCAAGTACTAACATAAATGAGTACATTTTGAAGGTTAAGGAACTTGCAGATGCTTTAGGCTCAATTTGGAGCCCAATCGAAGACGATGATCTTATTGCACACACTCTCAATGGCTTGAGAGAGGATGAAAGGTGGAAAGCATTCACCACATCAGTTTATGTGAGGGATTCCCTACCAGAATTTGATCAATTAGTCACATTGATGGTGACCGAGGAAATGAACCAAGGAGGTTCACAATCAAAGGGAAGCCAAGCCAAAGTTTTCTATGCACGTAGAGGCAAAGGCAAAAGAGGTGGACAAAACTCCCAAGGTAGAGGGAGAGGAAGGTCAAGCTCAAACTCAAGCTCAAGCAACCAAGAAGGCTCCAACCAAAGCTATGGATCAAGAGGAAGAGGAAGGAGTAGAGGAAGAGGAGGAAGATCACATGGAAGAGAAGCATCCAATGGAGAATGCTACAATAGTGGAAAAACGGGCCATTATGCAAGAGATTGTTGGTCCAAAGGAGGAGGCAATCAAGGATACAAAAGGAACCAAGGTAATTATGCTAGTACTTCAACAAATTCAAAAAATGAGAACTTGCTTATGATGTATGGTTCAAGTGAAAGAGTCAATTCAGATTTTACATGGTACATTGATAGTGGTTGTAGCAACCATATGAGTTGCAATAAAGATGTTTTCTTTAATTTACATTCACCCATCACTCAAGGACATGTAGAGACAGGGGATGACACTGAGCACAAGATTACACATGTGGGAGATGTTGCATTGAATGGATCTCAAAGCTCCAAGGTGTTGAAGGATGTGTTGCATGTGCCAACCATCACAAAGAACTTGGTTTCGGTAGGTCAAATGGTTGAAAGAGCGTATGAGGTGAGGTTCAATGAGCAAGGATGTTTTGTTGAAGACTCCATGCAGGACTACAAGCTCATAGCAAAAGGAAAGAAGCAAGGAAGACTCTTCACCATGGAGGTAAAGCCATCAACCCCTCACATTGTCTACTTGTCAATTGGAAATAAACACATTGCAGAAATCGACATATGGCATAAAAGAATTGGGCACATAAACTTACAAAGGATGAAGGACATGCAAAGGAAGGGTTTGGTGAGTGGTCTACCTGATCTTACATCTCAGAATATGCAACATTTGTGCCATGCTTGTCAATTAAGAAAACAAAGCAGATTTCCATTCAAGAAGGGAGCACATGTGAGCAATGAAGTGTTGAATCTCATACACACAGATGTATGGGGACCTACAAGGGAGCCATCCATTGGAGGTAATAGATATTTTCTCACATTTATGGATGATCATTCAAGGTTTGCTTGGATTTATTGCATGAAATCAAAGTCAGAGGTGTTTTACCACTTCAAGAGGTTCGAAAACCTAGTGGAGAAGGAAACAGGGAAGTTTATAAAGACACTCAGATCAGATGGAGGGGGAGAGTATTTTTCAAATGAGTTTTCATATTTTCTACATGACCATGGCATCAAAAGGCAATTCACTTGCAGGTATACACCTCAACAAAATGGGGTGGCAAAAAGGAAGAATAGATACATCACAGAAGTGGCTAGATCTTTGTAAATGAAATGAATGTTCCTAACTCTTATTGGGCTGATGCAACAAATACAGCCATATACATTATGAATAGGTGTCCAACCTCAGGAGTACATGGAGTTACACCTTATGAAGCTTGGTGTGGTAAGAAACCCAATCTTTCACATCTCAAAGTATTTGGTTGTGTGTGTTATGTTCACATACCTCAAGAATTGAGACACAAGTTAGACCCGAAGGCGGATAGGTGTATATTTCTTGGATATTCTTCAGAGAAAAATGGTTTTAGATGTTATAACCCTTGCACCAAAGAGCTTAAGTTATCTAGGGATGTAATATTTGATGAGTTTCTACCTTGGTATGGTAGCAAAGCTGTGTTACAGGTTGACGATGCATATGAAGCCGAGAAGAAGTTCAAAGAGCAACAACAAAGCATGGAGATAAGTGGTCCAACCACTTCAAGCACACCATCAGAGGAGATTACTACATCACCTTGGCATGGAAGGACAAGGAATGAAGCTCATTCAAGTGAAGGAAGTAGCAAAGGAAAGGAAAAGGCAAATGACGAAGATCATCAATGGGTAGACATGGAATCTACAAGTGATGAAGATATGGAAAAATTAGAAACTCCAGGATTTAGAGCATCTAAACCAAGGAGGAAGAGATTCCTATCGCCTAATGGTGAGGTAAGGTCATCCAATAGGGTTAAATACCCTATTCAAAGCTTGACTTATGATTCATTCATTGCAAGACACTATGCCTACATGAGTCAAGTTATAGCTTGTGAAGAACCTAACTTTTTTGAAGAAGAAAATAAGCATAGGGAATGGATTGAAGCCATGGAGGAGGAATTCAAAGCACTTGAAGAAAATGATACTTGGTCATTGGTGCCAAGAACAAAGGACATGAAAGTCATTGGTAACAAATGGGTGTACAAGGTAAAGAGGCATGCAGATGGGAGCATCTCTAGGTATAAAGCAAGGCTGGTTGCCAAAGGCTTTGCTCAAACCTATGGCATAGACTTTGAGGAAACATTCAGACCAGTAGCTAAGATGTCCACCATCAGAAGTTTGATTCCAATTTCAGCCTCAAAAGGTTGGAAGATGTACCAGTTGGATGTGAAGAATGTTTTTCTAAATGGAGAGCTTGAAGAGGTAGTCTTCATGGATCAGCCCCAAGGCTTTGAAGATGAGAGGTTTCCACATCATGTATGCAGGCTAAAGAAGGCTCTTTATGGACTCAAGCAAGCCCCAAAAGCTTGGAACCAAAGACTTGTGGACTACTTAGTAAAATGTGGATACAATCAAAGGCATGCAGACACATCACTCTTTGTGAAGAAGGAAGGTAGCAAAATTGTTCTCATTGTATATATGTTGATGATTTGATCATTACAGGGGATGATGAAGCCAACATCAAGGACATAAAGAGGAAGGTTGGATGTGAATTTAAAATCTCATATTTAGGGATTTTAAGGTACTTCTTTGGGATTGAAGTACTATATAAAGAGGAAGGTATATACTTGATGCAAAGGAAATACATTCTTGATCTTTTGAAGAAGTTTGGCTTGTGTGATTGCAGGCCTATTTCAAATCCCTTAGAAGTAAATGTTAAACTAAGTGCTCATGAAGGTGAAGAAGTGAAGGATGTGACCATGTTGGTCTCTCTTGTATGCTACTATGGCAAGACCTGATATTGCACATGTAGTTGGAGTGTTATCTCAATTTTTGCAAGCACCAAGAGTACCTCATCTTGTTGCAGCCAAAAGGGTACTTAGGTACCTCAAAGGATCAGTGAATGAAGGTCTATATTATCCATTTGATGATGGATTAAATGTACAAGCTTATTGTGATGTTGATTGGGCAGGTTCCAAAGATGACAAGACCAATATGCATATATGTTTACCAAAGCATTGGATGGAGTAAAGCTACAACACTTCAAGGCATGCATTGGAATGAAGGACCTAGGCATTGAGACTTGAGGGGGAGTGTTGAAAATCAAGTCTCAATCATGCAAAAAGGCTTAACCACAAGTTTTTCAAGTGTCCCAATCAAAAATGAGGACCAAAAGTCATGGAATAAAGTTAGAAGATCCACCAAACTCAATCAAATTCAAATCTTATCAAATCAGCCACCAAAAAGTGCACCTAAACTGATTGGTGGGTGGTTAACTAGATTGTAGGAAAAGTAAAAGTCTATATAAGAATCATCCAGCCTTTACTTCTTGAGTTGTATGCATTCCACGAGTTTCCCACTTATTTTAGTGAAGTCATAAACTCCAGCAAGCAACCCCCTTGATTGCTTACCTCATTTTCTCATGATTTTGCTCCTCTCTATCTAGAGGTGTATTTAGGCTTTTCCAAATCTGATTGTACCAAATTGCAGAGCATTTTTTGCTCTCTCATTGTGCTCATTTTCATTGATTTCAAACTTCATTTGGTATGTCATATTTTGCCCTGAACTTTGCCAAAGTTTCAAGTTATTTGGCTAAGTGAGTTGTGAGAAATTGCCAACTTTGTGAAGGTATATCTCTGCACATAGGCAGAGAGTGTTGCAAACAGGTAGCATGTTGTGCAGAGGGTGGTTCTCCCAGCTTGAATATCCATTTGGGATTATTTAAATCTTGTTGGGTAGCTCTTATAGTCTACTACAAGTTTGCAAAATTTCATTTTAAGTATTTGTACTGGTGCAGAGAAAAGTTCATAACAGTGAGCATATATCACTGCTTGTGGACCTAGTGGAGGGCATCCATCTTCCATTTTTGCATCGGGGTGTTAGAATCATCCCCCATCAAAGCATAGTCAATTTTCAAATTTTTTATTGAATTTGAGGAGGTAAAGCAAAGGTATGGAAGCTAGTTTTGAGGGATACAAGTATACACATGTATTCTGGGATATGCAAATAGGTATAGGGTAGAGAAATTAGTTTATTATCCTCTGAGGAGCACCTTTCAAGCTTGCAAAGTGTTCTCATCATCAAGCTCTCACATGATTATAAGTAGTGAATGAGTATCAAGGAGATGAATTCCATCCCTATGGACTAGACATAGTCTGAAACTCTTTGCTTGAAAGAGTTTCTTCCTAAGAATGAGGAAGAGAGGAATTGGGATGAGTGGGTTAGGATTACACAAAGAGGTGTACCTTTGTTTGTCTAGATATCCCACTATAGATAGAGATCATACTAAAGTTTAAGGGGTTAGATGATTTTTAGAACACTAAGGGGTATTTTAGGGGCTTAGACAAGCCATTAAGACAGATGTGAGAAGGAACAAACCTAAGAATTTTGAGAAGGCGAACAAATACGCTTAGATCTATGAGGATCATAATCATCCTCAGTACACTCCTATGGATATGGATCAGCCCCTGAAACCTATTAGTACAACTAAGTTCAAAAAACGATGGGGAAAAATAATTTTTTTATAAAGAAACAAAGATCACAAGGGCCCAAGTTACCCACTGAGCAGTATGAGAGGGCCAAGAGAAAAAACTTGTGTTTTAGGTGCTTGTCTCCTAGCCATGCACAATGGAACTGTCCACTTAGGAAGAGGGAAGAGAAGAAGGGAGTACCAGGGACTAGTGTAGACACTTCATATACGTAGTAGCTCTAGCTACAAGGAAGCGGAAGTGATGCATGAGGACATAGAGCACACACGTTGTTTGACACAGTCATTGTGGTCACCTCAATTTGGACCACATGACCTAGTTAAACTTCATAGTAGTGTGTACAAGACCAGGGTGAGAGTCATGATAGATGAATCTACCACACATAACTTCATGAGCAATGCTTTGGTCAAGAATTTAAAAATAACCCAATAGCCTAGTGCACATAAATACATAGTATCTATGATGCAAGGGTAAGATAAGGGGAAATGGGATACTATGGTATCCAATTTGGAAGTCGAGATGTAGGGATACACGGACCATGTAGACTTCCAAATTATGAATATGGAGAGGCAAGATCTTGTTTTACATAGAGAGTGGCTATGGGGGTTGGAAGGCACACTTAAATGTAGTTACCAAAATAACACTCTTGAATTTATAAAGAATAGAAGTAAATTTTGTATTCAGGGAGAGAGGGAGAGATGTACCTAGTGCATCTCTCATCTCATCTTTACAGTTGCATTTATCATTCTGAGCATGTAAAGGAGATCTTTTTGTTGTATAATCATGATCTCGAGAATTGTATAGAAACTTCATCTTGTGTATATTTTCATGCTAGTAATGTAAATTTGGACATTACTTTTTATACTTGTTTTCTGCAAGAGAGTGTGGTCAAAAGTTTTATGGATCTTATGTTTGAGTTTAGATATGTTTTTCCCATTGACTTAGTACCTAGAGGGCTTAGAGGTTGGTTGTTTCAAGAAATCAATGCAAAATGAGTAGCATGCCAATGCTGCTAGTGCCACTCTACCTAAAATTATTAATACATGAACTATAGGATTGTGGAAATATGTTATCTGGTTATAGTGACAAGAACTCTTTGAAACTACTTGATCAAGGGTGGCTAGAAGGTAAGTTATCACCCTCCCTATTTTAGTTACATATTGCTAGCAACTGTTTTGAACAAGTCCTTTTCAGTGTTAGAAATTCCTAATCTAGAACTTGTTTTCTATTGAGAACCTTTGACTGAACATACTATATTGAGTTAGGAGAAAAAACATGATTTTCATACATTGCAATACATGATTGTTATCATAAAATCTTTGATGATGCCCCTCATTTTGGTGAATGTTGGCTCAGATCCTGAGGCAACCACGATGACCATTCCTAATTTCAAGTTGGACATGGGACACGGAGAATGCCGATACCTCTCATTGCCCAGCCACACATAATATTCTATAGGTGTTCACTTCCAATTTGAGTGATTTTGTGGCTTCCCACATGAGTGCCACTTGTTGGAGTTTGAGGTCTGCGGAAGCACGTGAACAACACAAGAAACAAGACAAATCTTGGAGCACAACACACAATACTGAATGTATTACCAAGAGAATGTACAAATATAAGTTATTTGTTAGGGTTATAGGCATATATACAAGTAGAGGGGGATCTCCTAAAGAGGGAAAAAAGTGCCCTGGTGGTCCTAGTGTGTTCACACACATCACTACCTAAATATATCAACAAATCCCTTTTGGGATTGATGCAGTGAATGCGGAGCTAGCACTCATGTATAAGGAAGTGCAAAGCTAATCAATCCACAAAAGGAAGTAAGGCCAAAGCTTTGCAAAAAGCTTCAACCTTCTCCCTAGGCAAAGCCTTTGTAAAAAGGTTAGCAATGTTCTCATGTGTGGGCACATATGCCAAACTGATCTCTCCAGCAGAGAACCTCTCCCTGACATAATGATAGTGCACCTCAATGTGCTTAGTGTGAGCATGGAACATAGGGTTGCCAATGCGGTTTGACTGTTAGTGAAGATGATGGTGGCAGAAGACTGATAACACCCAAATCAGCCATAAGGCATCTAAGCCACACACACTCAATAGTCGCTATGAAAGCTGCCCTATACTAAGCCTCACAACTAGAAGTGGCCACAATATGTTGCTTCTTGCTCAACCAAGATATACATGAGCTACCAAGCATGAAGTAAAAAGCACTAGTGGACACATGAGTGTCATTGCAACCAACCCAATCATAGTTAGAAAAACATGTAAATCTAGTGGTAGTGATCTAGCTTGGGATAAAACAATCCAAGTAGCCAAGAACCACTCAAGTAGCGAAAGATGTGCTTAACCACTTACAATGCTTGACACTTGGGAGATGCATAAACCTGCTCATCTATGAGACAACAAACTGAATATATTGACGAGTAATGCATAAGTAAATCAAGCATCCAACAACCTGTTGAATCATAGAGAATAACATGAAATCCAGATCCAACATCATGAAGACTCAACGAGTGACAATAGGTTTGTAGTCTTCAAGGACAAAACACTACAATAATGTATCAATATATTTTGTTTGACACAAAACTATTATGCCATCAACTTGCATAAATTGAATGCCCAAATAATGATGCAAATGCCCCAAATATGAAATCTCAAATGAGAAATGCAAATTAGCCTTACAATCAGCAATATGCTTCTCATGAGGACGAGTGAGCATCATTTCATCAACATAGACAACAATGATTAGAAGCACATCATTTGCACGCTTAACATATAAGGTGTTCTCAGTTGGACTGTTCTCAAAACCATGTGCAATCAGGTAGGCATGTATCTTTTCATACCAAACATGTGGTGCTTGCTTCAAACCATATAATGCCTTTTTCAACATGCACACTTTGTTTTCATGCCCTTTTTGCACAAACCACGGGGCTAAAAAACATACACTTCTTCATGCAATTCACCATTCAAAAATGCAGTTTTAATGTCCAACTGATGTACATTCCAACCATGATGAGATGCAAGTGCACATATGCTACGAACAATAGTCATTCGACATGTAGGAGCGAAGGTCTCATCAAAATCGATGCCTCTTTCCTGAGCATAACCCTTTGCAACAATCCTAGACTTATACCTTTCAATTGTTCCATCAGGTGTACACTTTAGGTTGTATACCCACTTAGTGCCAATCGCCTTCTTGCTAGGAGGAAAGTCACATAAAGACATGGGACCATAGCATCATATTCTGATTGCATAGTAACCATCCAAATTTTTTTATTTTTCTCTTCATCAAACAAAACAGGCTCATTCTCATCAAAAGGCTAGAGGCAATCATAGCATAGTAATCTGATGCAAAAGAAGCACTATGAGAGCCTGAATGAGTACGATATGATAGAGGTGCATCTAATCTGCTATCATACAAAGTCTACACCAGCCATTTTGGCATAGTTTTTGCCTCCTCAATATGAGAGCTCTCATCAACAAGTGCATAATGTAAATCTGCATCAGAAATGGAATGATCTGCATCATCACATGAGACATGTAAAGGCTTAGAATTTGGCTCATTTGGACCAACACTAGATTGTCCACCTGTAAAAAAGAGGAAGCAAAGTGTCATATATATCTTTGGAGCTAACTGATGTCTCCTTAGTACATGAAAGAAATGGCTAAATAGCATCTTCCACAAAAAAAACATCACGCCTAACCAAAATTCATTTAGTCTATGGATGATAGAGATGATCGCCTTTGCTTTCAGAATTGTACCAACAAAAACATTTCACTACTTTATCATCCAATTTCATGCATTGTTTTTCATGCACTAATGCATAGTCCAGATAACCAAAGACATGCAGGTGAGCAACCAATGGCTTGTGACCATAGCAAGCCTCATATAGAGTGATAGACTGCAATTCTTTAGTGGGACACCTATTAAGTACATATTGTGCACACATAACAACCTCAAGCTAGAAACTATGTGGTAAAGCTTGATTCTTGACCATACATTTTGCCATCTCCATGAGTGACCTATTCTTCCTTTCTGCAACTCCATTTTGTTGAGGTGCCTACAACACTCTACATTGATGTTTTATCCCACATTCATCTAAAAATGCATTAAAATCAGAAGACATATATTCCCCCCTCGATCAAAATGGAGGGTGCCCATTTGACATGCTGACAGATTTTCAACCAAAACTAGAAACTGTTTGAAGCACATAAACACTTAGGACTTTGCTTTCAATGGAAATATCCATGCATGTCTAGAAAAATTATCAATGAGATTCACGAAGTAAAGATAGTTCCAAAAAAAAGGTGTCTACATAGGACCACAAACATCATTGTGAACAAGCTGTAATTTGTGATTAGCTCGAAATGAGCCATCTTTTGGGAACGATGAACTCTACATTTTGCCCAAAATACAACATTCACAAGCACGTTTACCATATGCCTCAAGTTTGGTGAGAGAGGATGTGATTTCAGATTTCTGCATGCATAGCAAACTAGCAAAATTCAGATGACCAAAGCATGCATGCCAAAGCTTTGCATTTAAAATAGCATGAGAATCATGTACTGCACATGATGAATCATTCGTAGATTTTTCATAGTCTATGAGCTTATAAAGCCCACGACATAAAATGTCAGAAGCAATAATGACATCGCCATTTAATAGATCGTGAATTGTAAATCTGTCATCAACAAATTTTACAACCAAGCCGATCTTGGATAATGCTAAGAATGATAACATATTTTTCTTGATCCCTGGAACAAATAAAGCATCCGACAATGTAAAAGAGCTACCATCAATGGTAATCAAAATGATCTTACCAACTCCCATGATAGGATAAGAGGAGTTGTTGGCGCATGTGAGAGTATTCCCTATAGGGGAAGGTTCAAGTGAAGTGGAGAAACTATGTTGTGAAGCAATATCTTTGGTTCCCCACTATCAAAGTACCAAACATCTAATTCTACTGTAGATATACACTATTCATGTGAAGATAGGTCATAACTGCAAAACATTAGTAAATGCCCATTCTTCATTCTGCACAAGATTAGCAGACTTTGTTTTGGGTGTAGAGGCCTCTGCAACAACCATTCTAGCCTCTTTTTTCTTTGCCTCTTTTGCATCCTGTTTTGGATAACTCTTCATGACATGGTCATTCCTTTACAATATCTGCAAAACAATTTTTTCTTTCCCATTCTCTTCTCGTCTCTTTCATCGTTCTTTGATTGTGTAGAATTTGCAGATTTTTGCTTACTAGTAGAGGAAAACTTGATCTACAACATGCATATGGACGTCTTTTGCCTAGACTAAACTTCCTACAACACGACAGAGACTAACTCCTCAAATGTTAAGGCATTTGGATTGCCTTTCATCATGAATTGAAGAGTAGAACCAAAACTGTGATATGAATTTGGAAGAACATTCAGAGCAGTTTGCACAAGTGAATTGTCAAAAAAGACTTCATCAACAAAAATCAATTGCTCCTTCATCTTTTGATCTTTTTCAAAAAACTATCCATGGAATTTCCTTCATTCATGTGCTCACTCTCGAATTTTTTTTGGAGGTAAGCAACATGAGCCTCATTCCTTGCTTGGTATAAAGTTTTAAGTGTATCCCAAGCATCCTTTGCTGTTTTGCAAGAGCGAATGTGAGGAATAATGGCACGTTTGACAGACAAGGAAATCAATGCATGTGTGTGAGTATCTTTGCCATCCCAATGAAGTTGCTCTGCATTAGGTGCAACAAGAACCGTAACACAAACAAGAACATGAAGAATATCACCATCTTCAATGCCATTTGCATCACGTTCAGTAACTGTATTTGCAGGTGTAACAAGATGTTTTTCAACACCCTAAACAATATTCCACAATCTACATGATGCATCATATAAGCCCGTAATGGGTAATGGGTACCATCTAACTTATCCTCAAAAACCAACATACGGAATACATCATTGCTTTTAGCCATGGCCACTAATCAAAATACCCTGATGCAAAAGAATGATTTTATCTCAAAAATTTGAGCAGAATTACCCTATCGAGTTCTGCTAAACCTATAGCAGACTTTGAGGCACTTATATTGGCAAACCAAAACTTGTATATATCTTTGGCACAAAAAGATGAAATTGCTTGCACAATCGCTACAATAATGCATTCAGAGACCAAAACAATCTCATATCACAATTTTGACACCACACAACAAAGCTATTTTGAACTCACAATAGCCCTGAGTATGCTCACAAAATTTTGTGTGATTTTGAGACTGTGACCAGAGGGGTCTTGATGACACCCTAGATGAAGCGACGGCCTGCTCTGATACCAATTGTTGGATTTTGAGGTCTATGGAAGCACGCCAACTACAAAAGGAAGAAGAAGAAGAAGCTTGGAACACAACACACAATACTAAATGTATTACCAAGAGAATGTACAAAGATAAGCGACACGTTAAGGTTATAGGCCTATATACAAGCCAGGGGGAAAAAACCTCCTAAGGAGGGAAAAAAATGCCTCGACAGTCCTAATGTGTTCACACGCATCACTACCTAAATACCTAGGAGATAGTTTTGGACAAGGTCCCATATTCATGGTTTCAGACCAAAATGGAACTCTGAGATAGACTTGCTCTCCTACCTCAAAGTTGATATCTCTCCTTTGAGGGTCAACATAGGCTCTAGATCTACCTTGAGCTCTCCTAATGCTTTACTTAGCAATCCTAAGCATATCACTCATCTCATCCAAGAATACCTTTGCAGCTTGGAATTTCTCATGCTACAATCCTACTACATAAGGAGCTCTTGGCTGAAACCCATACATAAGCATAAATGGATTATGCCCTATGGAAGACTGCTTGGCACTATTATATGCAAACTCTACTATAGGTAAGTACTCTTCCCAATTAGTTTGCCTTTCATTTACATATGCTCAAAGCGTATCTTCTAGGATTTGGTTAACACTTTTTGTTTGCCCATCTGATTGTGGATGCTCAGCCATATGCATGATAATTTTAGTATCCAACCTTTTGAAGACTGCTCTCCAAAAGTGGCTCGTAAACTTCATATCTTGAATAGATACAATTTCTAAAGGAAGAACATATGATCGGTATCAGTTCTCCATAAATAACCTAGCCAACCTAGTTGTCTTCACTATAATATGTGTTGGAATAAACCTAGCCATTTTGGTTAACCTATCCACAATTAACCAAATCGATTTGTGCCCTCTCTATGTCTTAGATAATTATACTCTCCCACTTCCCATTTGGGATATCCAATGGGTGGAGTATTCCTCCAATCCTCAATGATTAAGCTTTATTGACATGTCATTTAGTGCAGTTAAGCACATAGTTTAGGATGTCCTTATGAAGTCCAAGTCCGTAAAACTATCTCTTAAAAAGATCATAAGTCTTGTTAACTCCTAGTTGTCTTGCAGTAGGTGTGTCATGACACTCATAAAAAAGTGCCATCTCATCTCAACACCTCTAGGGACACACAGCTTACCTTTATATAACATATATCCATTATGGATAATGTAATTCTTCCACCCGTCAATACTCCATCCTCATTGGAAACCCATGTATCATGATCCCCTTACTCAATGGCTTCCCAAATCTTGGAATATGCAGGATCAAGCCTACATTTTCCTCTAATGGACTCAAGTAGCTCACTAGTGATCTGAGAAACTCGGTCCATTGAGCATAGGCATGCGACTAAGCTAGTCAACCACTACATTAAACTTTCCCTTCCTATACCTAAGCTCATAATCAAACTCCTAAAGGGTATCTGCACATCAAGACTTATGGCCTTTAAGGTCTATTTGATTAGAGAGACACTTGATGCTCTCTTGATCAAACACTGTTGTAGCTTCGACACCATATAAGTCATGATGCCACTTCTTCAAATCATGGACAATCACATACAACTTCTGATAGAGAGAGTAATTCTTTTGAGCAGGCTCTAGCTTTTTGCTCTCGAAAGCCATTGTTTGACCATCTTGAACTAAAATCACTCCTACAGCAAAATCACTCACATCAATCTCAACCACAAAGGGTTTATTGAGATGTGCTCTATGTAAAACTGGACTTGTAGCAATTGCGACCTTCAACTTCTCCATACTTTGCTTCTATTTGTCTCCCTAATGAAAGGTTTTCTCTTTCCCTTTAAGCTATTCCATCATCGAGATAAAAATTTTGGCATAATTCGTAATGAATCTTTGATAGAATCCTGGTAAATCTAGGAAGATCTACAACTCTTCTAGGTTCTTGGGATGTGGTCATTCCATAATAGTCCCTAATGTCTTAGGACCCATCTAGATTCCATCTTGGGAGACTATATGCCCAAGGTATTTAACTTTTGTTTTGAAAAATTCACACTTTGACTCCTTGGCAAAGAGTGAAGTTTCCCTCAACACTTAGAATACTTTCTTCAAGTGTTTCTATTTTAATCTACTATAGATCAAAATATCATCTAGAAAGTATGCTACAAAATACCCTAGATATGGCCATAGTACACTATTCATGAGCTACATGAAAGTGAAAGGAACATTGGTGAGACCAAAAGGCATCACCAATAACTCATAGTGCCCATATCTAGTCTTGAAGGTAATTTTAGGGACATCCTTTACCCTAATTCTAATATGATGATATCCTGACCTAAGATCAAGCTTGTCAAAATACCTAGCCCAATGTAACTGATCAAATAGTTGTTCCAAACTAGGCAAAGGAGACCTATTTTTTATAGTTACCTTGTTTAGTGCCCTATAATCTATGCAGAGTCTCATGGAGCATCTTTCTTCTCAACTAGGAGCATTGATGATGCCCAAGGTGAGTTACTAGGTCTAATGAATCCTTTATCCAGATAGTCTTGGAGTTGCTTCTCTATCTCCTCAAGAATACAGCATGATATCTTAAACAAGCAAAAGAATAAAACATCCCTAAATAGTTGCAATTGGTTGCTTTTCAATTTTCCAAATATATTTACTTTGTACATGGTGTGCTAAAGACATTAAATTATCATTACATTCATTAAATCAGAGGCTATTGAGTTAATATTATGGAAGATACCCTCACTATGACCCTGCACAATTGATCTTCCCATAAGATATTGGACTTAGAATGTTGCATTTTTACTATGATGACACTTAACAACTTAAACAGGCCCAAAACAAACAATAATGACATTTGGATTCATGAAGCAACAATTATTAAGTTTCACGTGATCTAAGTAAACTCGTTTGATTTGTTCTTATGATACATAGAGCTAACTTTCCACATAATGCCTTTTCTTAAACTTAAAAGTCTTATCATAGAGCTAGACCTAGAACTACAACATGCCAATTACTTGTACTTAGAACTATTAATTTGGGTATGCATGCACCACACCACAAGTCTAAAGGACAATAAATCATACAGATTTCCTTAATCATGCAATCTATGTGCTAAATTTTTGCTTACAAGTCTTTTCTTTAGGAGGATTAATTTAATGCATTAAATTCATCAAATAAATCTACTAATGGAGACTATTATCATGTCTTAATGAGATGCTCCATAACCTAGTAAATATTTAAATTCATTTCCTCCTATCATTTTCATAAATATTGACAGTATAGTAATAGTAATAGCACAATATACCATTCGTGATTATGAGCATGAATTATCCCTTTCTCACAGTCACTTCAACATAAAAGAATATGAAAACAATATGTCACAAAAACAACCAACAATAACATGGACAAGGTGGTCCAACATATCATTGCAACTAATAAGAACATTCCAGTTTGTGATCCCCACTCCAACATCACTCCAAAAACGAATAATTACATCCACCTATATTTCACAAATATTATACAGATTCTATAATCATTCTTGTAAAAAACCATTATATTCAATGTGCAGCATCCTCTGGTGGTCAAGCTAGGTGAAAAACACAAAATTGGGTCCAACCTAAAAACGTTCTAGTGCTAAAAATTGTACTCAAGGATTTGGTTAAAAGGTGTATTCTTAAGGCATCCACAAAAATATCATTTGTACTACTACAATTACTCTAGTTGAAAGAATAGAATGTTTAGATATGAATCCATTTGTCTTTTTCATGGGGTGGATAACATGATATGTATTCATGTATGATCAATAGAGAGATTGCACTATGGTCAAACCATACACAATAGTTTCAAAGTATAAGTGTTTCATCATTTCTAGATAGTTGTGCAATGCCTGCATGGTTGAATAGCACGTGTTGATATATGAGAATATAGTATGAAGATGAATGAGGGCATTAACCAATCTCCAAAGTTATAGTCTAGTTATTCCTAATCGAAATACCATAACTTATAACAATCACCTATATGTGAGGAAGAAAGTGAAGAAATGCTTCATGTGTTCAGACTAGTCTATAGTGGAATGCAATACAAATTCTAAAAGAAATGAACACAATATCACAGTCAAGTTTCTGGCTTGATAACAAAGGTACTCGGTCATTGGGCAAAGGTATAACACATCATCAATGATACAAAAATGCTGAGGGTAAAACCTCTATCCTCAAGGTGCTTGGGTTGTGCTTTCTCAGTTTTAGAACCAGCAACATTATGCAATGGAGTTTACCGAATAGCAGTCTTAAGTGTGAAGTTAATGAACGGTTTTTCTATAGTAAAAGGTGAAAAAGAGGATGGTAGGAATGGAATCCTTCACACAAGTAGTTTGATTGCTATTGATCACTATTCTACTAATCAATAACTTGTACTGGAGATCACAATGCATCATGAACCAGTATCTAAGTTGTGCATATTAAAATTCAAGAAAAGATTAGTGGCTCACCATCAAGATCAAAGCATGACTGCCAATTGTAGTGATGAAAAAAAGAACAAAACTAAACTGAAATTCCTTAATAAAAGATCATATCTCTAGTTATCCAACTTACAACTCCGCATAGGGGTCATGCTCAAAATTCAATATGAAACTAAATCATGGTGTTTTCTTTTATAAATATTTCTAATATTTAAAATAACAAACATAAATCAACTTGTATTATTCATTGGAAAGTGGAACCAATAGCCATTTCATCAAAATGGAAGGGGTGAAGTGAAACCAAAAAAGTGTAACAATACACTTGTAGCTCTTTCCCATTATGGATTCTAGGAATTGCAAAGCTAAATCACAACTAAAAGATATTAGGATAAAAGCAAAGCATGACCCTTACTAAATAAATGGCTACAACAAACCCACAAATATATATCCCAAACCAATGGTTAAATTCATCACAATTGGGGGCTACTATTTATGTGACATTGTATGCATGTATGCTTATGTGTATGTGTGTGTGTGTATGCAGGCATGCATGTGCAAGCAATGAGGCATGTAGGTAGGTAAGTAGGTAGGTAGGTAGGTAGGTAGGTAGGTAGGTATGTATGTATGTATGTATGTATGTATGTATGTATGTATGTATGTATGTAGGTATGTATGTATGTATGCATGTATGTCTATATGTATGTATGTATGTATGCATGTATGTCTATATGTATGTATGTATGTATGTATGTATGTATGTATGTATGTATGTATGTATGTACGTACATCTGCATGCATGCATGTGAGACACCAATGCATATCTCAAACTAGGTGGGAATGCTAGATAAATATGCATTTATGTATATATGTAAGTATGTATTTCATCAGACATACCATGGTGATGATGAGTATTCAATGGTCCCACAAAAGAGGAACAAGCAAGGACTATTTATTATGAGAAAAAAATATGCAAAAGTCATTTTTAGATAGCTATATATGTATGTATGCATGCAATTTAGTAGGTATGACCTACTCTATCTGGGTAGGAGATTTGGAGCCTCACTTTCTATGGTCAAATGTATTTTAACACTTATTGATCAAAAGGTGATCTCATCATAACTATGTGCTTTTGCCAAAATGTGGGTAAGGCATTACCCACTACTTAAGATATGCATGTATGTATGTATGTATGTATGTATGTATGTATGTATGTACGTATGTATGTATGTATGTATGTATGTATGTATGTACGTATATATGTATGTACGTACGTACATACGTATGTATGTATGTATGTATGTATGTATGTATGTATGCGTGCATGCATGCATGCATGCATGTATGTATGTATGTATGTATGTATGTATGTATGTATGTTTGTATGTATGTATGTATGTATGTATGTATGTATGTATGTATGTATGTATGCATGCATGTATGCTTGCACGTATGCATGTATGTTTGTGTCTATGTAAGCATGCATACATGCATGCAATAATTTCATGTACGCTACATGCATGCATTAATTTTGTGTACTAGCCATACCCTATTCTTTAGCTTACATCCTTCTTTACTTTCCTTTCTTGTAGCATAACCATGTCATGTACCTTGCATCATGTCATAAATTAAATTGAGTTTGTGGCCTGATGATAAGGTAAACCTTATTAAAAGATACTTGGTTGACCTCCAAAACCTATAAGAGAGACCTATCATAAAAATCAATCTTGCTAATTGTAGTCTCTAAAGCTCAATGTGCCATTACATCCAAGTGGATCTCAAGTTGTGATTCCAATTTTCATCAATTATGGAGTTATCTTGTCCTTTCTTGCTTCATAATTTCTTTTTCTTGTAATCTCATAGTATGAAACCTTGCCTAGTTTCTTTCTTCTCTCTAGCTCGTGCCCATCCAAAAAGATCTCCAAATTATGATACATTGTATTTACATCCACAGTCCTAGATTATGGAATCACCAAATGTACTAGTGTCACATCTTATCAAACATATCAAAATTGAGTTGTAAAATCACAAAACTTCAATCCAATCACCACATTTGCAAAGTGGCCCAATTGTGGATTTCTTGTGAGATTTTATTCATAAAATATTCCCCTATATGTTATTTTCTAATCACATCTAATGTAATAATTTCATATCAGCTCAAGTGCCAAAGAGCACAACCTAATGCTTTCTTGGCATTTTGGTAAGACTACTAAACCAAGCCCTAACAAAGCACCATGAAAAAATCTTATATCGATTCTAACATCGAAGAGCACAACATAATGCTCCCTTGACATTATTGCATCACTATCAAACCAAGCCCTATGAAATCACCATATGACAATCTTACCTAGTATCAAGGAGCACAATCTAGCATCCCCTTGAAACCTATCTTCTTACAATGCTTGTGACACTAATCCCGACATTTACAAAGGAGATCATGAAAATTTGATCGCCCAATTGCAACCTTCCCTTACTTTTTTAAGCATTTTATTTTATGCACTCACATATCCAAAAACAACCTAGCACGACATTTTGGCATGATGTAAGACCTTGCTATGTGTGCCTTATATAATTATTGTGGATGAGATATTTGATCCGATGATTTAATTTGTGAATTAAGCACTCAGGAACGGTCATCAAGTTAAACATGCTAAGAAATGAATAGGCACTTGCTTTGATTTTTTTATCACATGTTTTGGAAGCCCTTTAAATATACAAACCTCAATTTGAGGGATACAGCTTACAAAGATAATAAGTCAATGGTATGAATGCCAACTCATGGAAACATGCTTTAGCTTCTCGATCAAAGACCTGAAAAATGAAACCCAATACAACCAAACTCAATGAATATATTTCATCAAGATGAACCGTGCGAAGAAAATGTTACAAATCATTCTCTTAAAATCCACAAACTTGCCCACGATCAAGATAGACCGCATCCTTTCAACTTTAATCCCATAAACTTCATCTTGTATCTATGGGCTAATATTTCAAAGCCTCTTACACAACATTGAATCTAATCATCTCACAAAACCACTCAGGAAAAGCACCTTGATCAGAAGACAATAAAACCACTCATATCATGTCTTCGTTTATCATTATCCATACATATTGCATCATAGGCCTTGCTCTTGTATTGCCGACCATACATTAAAATTTAGAGACATTTGTGTTTGTGTGATTCTTTACATTTTCGAATCGCCTTCCAAAAACATTTCGATTTCGTCTCTTTTCCTTGCGCTACAATAAAAAAACCATTTTTGCCTCAGGATTCACATCAGACATGTAAGCCAAGTCGGAAAAAAGCTCAACCTTCATGGCTTACACAATCTAAACCGACAATCTGATTCATGTGAATAAAGAGGTAATCATCCACCTCAAGGAGAACACCTTGGTCAGAAGACAATGAAGCCACTTATATCATGTGGTCGTTTATCATTATCAATACTTATTGCATCATATCCATTCTTGTATACCGACCATATATTAAAGTTTACAGATATTTGTGTTTTATGAGATTCTTTTCAATATCAAATTCTCTTCCAGAAACATCTGATATCTCTTTTCCTTGCACTACAATAGGGAAAACAAACATTTTGGCCTCAGGATTCACATCAGACATATAAGCCAAGTTCTAAAAAAACTCAATTTTCACCCGCTTACACAATCTAAACTAGAAAACTCAGCAGTTTGATTGATTCACGCAAATGAGGCGATCATCCGCCCATGGTTGAGGGTTGGCTTCTTCAACCAACAATGAGGAAAGGCATGAAGAATGGAACAGCTGATATGAAAGAAGTTCAAAGAACATAAATAACATTGGTTGAGTTGGCAAAGTAACCACAATTCCTCTAGTACACAAATCACAAGAGCTGCAAGGAAGAAACTGTTATAAACTTTGAATTACCTTGCCAAGAACAAGCATCAACATATAAAACAAACCAAACTTACATGCCAATCCACATATCCTTCGACATCTAGAGTAATGCATCAATATCTAGAGATGAGAATCGTACAAGGAAAAAATGAATCTTTGACACAACAGAAAATAAAAAACATGAGCTTAATAAAGCCTTTCATTTGCTTCTAGCCGGAAATTTTCCTTCTGCATGAACATAATAACCACCTCAAGGTACTCTGAAGAATGAGAAAGTCAACTTTGATCCGTGCTGCAGAACAGTGTTGAAGAAAATGTGTTTTCAAGGAAACGTCATTTCCCCATTTCAACATAATCACGGCATTTCCGATAAAGTGGGACACAGCAATCTTTGACCAATTGATGTGAGATCAGATAATATGTGCACTAACGCTGCTCCAGTAATTGATCTCTGAACCAACCAGCCTTCATGTGCTCCTGCAACAGAGAGAGAGAGAGAGAGAGAGAGAGAGAGAGAGAGATTTAAATGCTCCAAAAGAGAGAAATTCTCAATTTCTGACATGGGTTTTATTCAGTAGATTCAATATATTGGATTTTATTTATTGGAGCTAATATATATTGGATTTTTAAATGCAGAACGTTCAATTCACTGGAAGACTTTGGCATTCATATAATGAATAACTATTCAGAACTCTTTCCATATAAAAGATGAAAATGAGAAGTTAATAGATATCTTTTCACAAAAAATTCCTTACTCTTTGCTAATTCTCTATATTATTCTTTGATCATTGTTTTCAGTTACTCTTTTATATTGATGTGAAATTAGCAACCTATTCCTGACGTTTCATACATGGGAACAATGCCATTTCCTATCGTTTCCATCAATTTGACAATTCCTGGATGAAAACGTTTCATGCAACCCTGCTGCAGAATTCTAAAAAGGAAACAATTACAAACAGCATCTTTCCGCATAAACTAACCCAACTCAAAGGGGGTGAGCATGACTTTTCACGTCCCGTATACAGAACTGCTGTCAATACTAGAGCAACAGAGAGCAAAACATCAAATCGACAAAATCTGGATTTGATCATCATTACTGTACGATACCAGACCCTGTGAGTGGTCAACAATGCTGATCCCATCTAGCTAAATCTTTTAAATAAAATCTGTTGACTGTCTGATTTATCTTACAGTATATTGAGAGTCCTCGTCTTAGCTTGTTTGCTTCAATCTCCACCAAGGATCATTAGCTTTGTAAGTATAGGCATCATCATCCCATCTGATCTCTGATGCTTGCAATCCTATGGTGTACTCTGGCTCAGAGCCATGCCGAGCAATCCAATCTTCTATAGCCTTCTCGTTGACAGTCAAGACCTGCTTGCACTTTTCCTCCTCATTCTCATTAAGATCCATCAATGTACCATCCGTATCCTTGCTGTCATTCTCCATACTCCGAAAAGGATATATTTCTGGAGACTTCAGCATGCTAACAACAGCAGGCATGTACATGGAATCCCCAACAATAGGAGCTCCTAAGGAGGCAAACTGTGCACGTATCTATAAAAAGAGTTCATTTCACCTCAGAATAATCTCCACTTCCCAAAGCCCTCATCTTGATTACCATTCCCATACCTGATGTGTACGCCCTGTTAAGAGTTTGACTTTGCACTCATAAGCAACACTTTTTGCTTCCCATCCCATATTTTGGATCCGGTTAGATGCTTCTACCTTTGCTGATGGCCAAGGGACTTCCTTACATTCGATAACCTCCAGCTCACATTTGATCCACCCCGCAACATACACTAATGCATTTTCAAAAAGAGCAATATTTTCAGTTATTACTTGCAAAACCAATTCTATGACAAGGCCTTAATGCAATAAAACCTGGAGAGACAATTCGGGGATGACGAGTCCCAGGGCGCATGTAGTGTGTAATCACTCCCGAAGGCACAGGTGCAGCTGCAAGGACCAGATAGTACTTCTTCACCTCCTTGTTCTGCAAATTATGAATCCACAAAGAATGTATGCTATGGTCATAAATAGGAGAAAGCTGCATACAGGTCGACCTTTGCTTTGACTAACTGAAACCGATACTCACTCTTAATCGTAGGTGAAACTCTGATGAAAACTCCTTTGTCTTGGCAAGCACCACACTAGAAGGTCATGAACGATGACATAGCCATCAGCTACCTCTATCGTCACAAAAGGAGGTTGAGCAATTCTGCCTTAAGATGAATATTGAAGCCTTCTTAAAAAGGCAAAATAATTACCAGCCTTCTGTGCAGTTGTCAAGTTGGTGAGTAAGTCTGAGAGGCTCCTGTAACCCCAAAGCACGACTAGTAAATACTGCACAGCACTCTACGTAATTATCAAGTGAATGACCCACCTAAAGTTAAATGTATCAAGTCAAAGAGCAAAAGTTACTAAGCAACATTCACAATCAGAGAGACTAATTATAAACTAAAGCAGAAATGCACAGACCGGTACACCAGCTGGTTTGTCAAGAACTACATACGCATCTGTCTGTGCAACAACTCTGGATTTCCAGTCGATTTCATAACACCTTCCAGAATAAACTTCAATGTTGCTGTAAATTGGCAAAATCCCCAAAAGCCCTTACGATAACCATATCTTGAAGCAAACCCATCTCACCTTGGAAACCGTTTGATGTGTACATGTACACGGAGATAAGATCCAGCCTCTATCCCTTCATATGTACTCATGAGTCTGAATGTTTTCTGTGCTTCTGCGATAGTCTTCCCCTTCAGACAAGGACGCTTCCTATCATGTGAAAGTGCAACAGCCTTCTTGTAAAGCTGCCATTGTAGAGGAGAAAGGGACCCTTCTGGTGGTGGAGGGCACACAAGCGCATGGTAAACCCCACCAAAATGAACTAGTTCCTCTACATACCTGTTTTAGAAAATATATATTTTCTCATTATCCTATATATGGCGGGTTTCAGGTGTCCTTCGCTAATTTATTAATGAGATTTAAAAGAACATCGATCTGAAAAACAGTGACAACTAGAAGAAATGAAAGACCAATTACTTACTTTGGAGGAAGATCCAGAGATTTCGACACTAATTCAACAACATACCCATCCTCCAAGCATACCAAGTGTTCAATCCGAGGTGGAAGATTCTGTTGTGGACAAGGAAGAAGACTGTCATATGTTTCGAACCTGCAAACCAGGTGAAATCGTAATAAATTAAAATTTCAAACTACCTGTGTCTAAAAACAGCCACTACTATCTTAAAAGTGAGACACACCAATCCCAACAGATAACAAGGCTGATGTGCATCTGCAGGATAATAGTGAATGGATTAGATTTCCTTTGAAGCTACCATTTACACGGAAAGGCAATAATTAAAGTAAGTTCTCTATCTTGAAATTTCATATGGACTCGCCCTCCCTTCAGTAAAACAGTATATTTACCTTCAGAAGTTCAAAGTTATCTGCACTTCGGAACTGAAGGTAAGAAACACAATCATAGAATACAACAACAGATAATGTAAAAGAATAATAGTAAGATATAGCACGAAATTGAAGACCAAAATAAAAACTTTAAATTAATTGATAATTAAAAAAATAAAATAAAATGTCTTTTACTTTAAAAATGAAAACAATAACAAAATATAAAACAATATATAAGGAAAGAAAATAAAAAAGTCCATTTTTTACTAAATAAAAATAATGAAACCGTGAAATAAACAGTCAAAAGCTTTCAAAAAGAAAATATACGTTTAAGAAAAAAACAATACACACACAGAATTGATGATGAAAACAGTAAGAAAGAACAAAAAAAGACACAAACAATAATACAACTTACAAGTAGTAACAATAATCATAATTGGAACAATTATTATGATAATAATAATAATTCCTGTAGCTACTGCCCGTAGACCCTCAAAGGTCCTGTCCCAATTGTCTGCTGGAGATCATCCATCTCTCATCTTCTGAGTTTTCCTTGAGCAGCCTAGTGCTGCTCAGTCTGTTCTATCCGCTTCTAGAGCAAAAACCTGTCTATTTTCATCTAGTCACTAGTGTATGACGTTGACCAACCCTATTTCTCAACGTGACAAACCACTCTCTCTTCAGTATCTTGCATCTCTCAAAACTTCAGGTATAAATACCCAATAGTTGATCCCTCTGAAGCAGTAAGATGAAGCAAAGACCATATTGGTCTCAATACCCGGGAGTGTATCTATATACCCTAAACTTAAGACTAAGAAGCGATAGTAGCACAACATGCCCTATCTCTAAATCATAGTATACTAGTCATTCCCATCAAGAATTGATGGCAATCTCATGGAAAAACATCGTGCACATGAACTACTCTATCCAAGACCAAAAACATATATATGTTTTAGCTTATGTTCAATGTTTTATATTGATGGGATTGGTTTTATAAATCAATCCATGTAGTTGCTCACATTCTATACCCATTATGGAGAAATGCGCAATAATGGATTGACCCTGAAGGATAGCCAGATAGAGTATATCATATGATGGACACGGGATGATGTGGGTCTCAATACACAAGTGTCCACTCTTTTCACAACTTTAGTACAATACTCCCAAAGGGGAGTTATTGATACTTCTATCTACCTCTTTGATATTTTGTCTTCTGGAGATAAAACGAGGCAGCTCTTTGCAGTTTTCTCTTCGAGCTGTGCACGTGCTGCTTTGCGAAGCAGACCACGCCTTCTGACCTGCACCAAACTCCATCCAACTAGACCGCTTCGAGATTTTTCACAAGCGTAAAGAGCATTCGATGCGAGCTTCAGGTGCACTCCTGCACCAGGCAGCGCGTTATATTCATCAGTGGCATATAAACAGCGGGATAACGGAACGTAGAAGCGCTCACCAGATGTCGACTGCCATAAAGCACAGCTCTGCATCCTTCTGTATCCATCCTTGGTAACGCTGGTAGAAGGTACTCGCCATAGTTTGAGCGCCTGCATTCTCTAAGCACAGACCTCCCACGTTGTAATGGACTCGGTATGTTAACCCGTATCAATTGTTCTCAGTAGTACTTTTTCTTTTGTATTTTCTTCAGTGTTCTTTCCTCCAAAATATGAGTTTTAGGGGTGGATTCAGATGGCATAGGGGTGGATTCAGATGGCACTCCAAGCTCTCCTTTGTTTCCTCCGCCTTTTTTTTTTTTCTGTTAAATGGAGGTTCGGCAAACGCTTACTCTCCGAGCTTTAATTTTGAAAAAACAACTATACAAGTGAATGAGCATAGTACTCGTGGGACCCCTGATATCTCATAAACCAGGGCTTAGACAAGGTTACAACTGGTTTAGACTAGCCATGTTCAGCCAGGGGTTGAACACAAGACCTACGTGCTAGTTCCAAACCAAATTTACTAGTAAAATTTTTAGCCATCGAATTTTTGAAAAGAGCTTCTAAAACAGTTGATTCTTCAATGTATTCCGAGGTGAGAAAGAATCTACGCATTTTGGTAACTCTGCAAAATTTTAGATTTTGTATCCACTAATCAGCTTTCAGCACGTGGAAAGATTATTCACCCCATCGCTCAATGTAAATCCACACTAATTAGGAACATTGTGTAGCTCACATTCACAAGAAGTGGAGATTTTTTTTAATGGAAGTTTGATCATTGACTTACTTTTCCATTAGGTTTGAAATTTCGAAATATCAATTCACACTCATAGGACCTCTTGTATTCTCCACTTTCAAGGGTTAAAGTCATATCAATTACAAATTTTGAACCTTCAACATTTAATCTAAGGTCCAAAGTATTTATCACTACACCATGCATGCACCATTTGCAAGAAGGTGGAGAGTTGTTAAAAAAGTGTTATTTAACAGTAAATGTGTTTAAGTGATGAAGAGTGTGTGTGCAAGAAATTCAATTGTATTTGTGAAAAGGAAGGAGATGAAACAAGAAGTATAAAGGAGAAAATTGTGTGCATATGCATGTGAGAGAGCAAATTGTGTGCTTATGGATGTGGAAAAAAGGAGGAGGAAAGGGGGTATCATAGAGACATGTATGCATGCATACATACATATTGTTATGCACAAATACAGATACACATTGTTAGGCTCTCAAAGTAAAAGTTTGTAACTATAGCCAAAAATTATGTCTAGGCGAATGCCAGAGCACTACACTTCCACTTCCTATTGACCTGAGTCCCTTTAATGTAATCTTATGACCTTGTAAAGAAAAAAAAAAGTCTAGTCAAAATTCATGATGAGTAAAAGATACAATATCTGCCTTGTAGTAAGTGGCATGTAGTGGGCAATCAAATGAAAGTGGTGAGTTAAGAAGGGGGCACAAACTTCTTCACATGCTCATTGGTTATAAAAGTGGAGTGGAAGCACGTAATAAACAAGGAGAGAAAGAGGCACGAGCTCCCAATAGTTGGATCTGGTCATTTTCTCATTTTGTCTTCCCATAGACTCCTTCCAACCACACGTCATTTTGTACATAGCTATGTTGTGAAGCTCATATCTCATTGTATATGTAACCATTTCTTGCGTTTAGACACTCATTGGAAAGCTTATCTTGTTTACTTTCTCTATCTTAAATATCTCCTTCAAATCGTATATATTTTATGAGATATCAGTCAAAGAGTGAAGTCCAACTTTTTAGCATACCTATGTAGACAGGTAGTCTATCTTGGTTGGTTAAGTTTCCCGCCCCATATGTATCAAAATTGCTTGGTTTTTAGCTTATTGGAAAGATATTTGCATTTACTTTCTCTATGCCAAACATGTCAATCAAAGGATTTATATTCTGTGAGATATCTATCAGAGAGTGAAGTCCAGTTTTTCAGTATACTTGTGTGCACGGGTGGTCTATTTTGGTGAGTTGACTTTCCTGACCAAAACTCATCCAAATTGCTTGATTTTTAGATTTTTTGAAAGCTATTTGTGTGTACTCTTTTTGCCTCAAATATCTTCCTCAAAGGATATATATTCAAGGAGTTATCAGTCTAAGAGTGAAGTTCAATTCTTCAGCATACTTGTGTGGATAGGTAGCTCAACTTCGTTAGTTGCATTTCTTAATCAAAACTTGTCCAAATTAAGTTATTTATAGCTTGTTAGAAAGCTCTCTTTGTCTACTTTGATTGACTAAAGGTAGAGATCCATTTCAGTTTTGTATTGAGAGCAACAAGCTATCTAAGCTGCAGTTGTTTGTCCAAGTGTTGGACATACAAGGGTTCACTACACGTTTTCATTGCGCATAGGAGAACTCCTGCACAGTTGGTATCAGAGCAAACTTGGTGCTGAAGCTTCATCAACAGAGTTGGAGTTAAAGCAAAGCAAAAGAGGAGCTACAAAGTAAGGGGGAGTTTCACAAACGCAAGAGCAAATGACAATATAACTATTCGAGGTAACTCTCAAAGTTTTTGATAGTCTTCAATGGCTGACTTGGGTCAACAAGTAGAGAAATTGGATAAGGATAAATTTCTCGTGTGAAGTTTAGAATGACCAACTACCTAATGGGTAAAGGCTTATGGGGTATTGTGAGCGCCGATGATGCTCAACCTCAAATCAATCAAGCTATGGCCACCAAAGTCCAAAGGAGGCAAGCAAACGAATGGGAAGAGAGGAATAGGAGAGTCATGTTCCTCATTTCAAAAGTCATTACTAATGCCATGGTAGGGCATATTCAACATCTAGAGAAAGCTAAGGATGCTTGGGAAGCTCTTGAAAGGATGTATTCAACAAATACCAAAGCTAGGAAACTTCAACTCAAGAATGAGTTCAACACAATCAAGAAAACTTTGAGTCAATCCATAGTTGAATATACTTTGAAGATTAAGGAGCTAAGTGATGCTTTAGCTTCTATTGGCACAACGGTTGAAGACGAAGATCTTGTGTGTTAAACTCTCAATGGATTGAGAGAAGATGAAAGATGGAAGCCTTTTATAACTTCCATTAACTTGAAAGATGCATATCCAGGTTTTGAACAAATAATCCCTCATCTTGTCACAGAAGAGCTTAACTTTGGTGGCCCGAAAGGAAAGGACAGCCACAACCAAATGCTACATGCAGGTTGAGGTAAAGGAAGGAACTCAAGAGGAGGCTCAAGAGGAAAATGAAGAGGTCACAACAACTCCAACTACAATCAAAACAATTCGGAAGACAACAAGGATGCATCAAATGCCAACACAAGGAAAAGGTTGAGGTAGAAATAGAGGAAGAGTCTAAGGCTCTTACAATTCTCATAAAGGTATAACATGCTATCATTGTGGTAAAGTAGAACACTATGCTAGTGATTGTTGGTTGAAGAATGGAAGACCAAATGGAGGCAATCAAAGGAGCCAAAGCAACTATGCAAGCACCTCAAGTGAAGGAAGTAAGGACACACTACTTTCAATGAGGCATGAGTATAGAGGCTCTTGTGAAGATGACAAAAAATGGTACATTGATTTAGGTTGTAGTAACCATATATCATGCCAAGGAATTTTGTTCACTAATCTACAGGTACCAAGTGGAAAAGGATGTGTTAAACAAGTGATGATACTCAATACATGATTGAACATCTTGGAGATATAAGGCTTGGAGATACAAGCAGAGCAAAGGTACTATCTAATGTTCTTCATGTTCCTACAATTTCAAAGAACTTGATTTCAGTAGGACAAATGGTAGAGAAGGGTTATCATGTCATATTCAATAAGAATGGGTGCTTCATAAAGAATCCAAAGGAAGGCTTCAAGGTCATTGCTCGAGGTAGAAGAGAAGGAAGGATGTTCACTTTGGACGTCCAACATCCACATGGAAAGGTCATGTACATTCAATGTGGGAATAAGAAGATTTCGGAGTTGGACTTATGGCACAAAAGAATAGGACACATCAACATTCCAAAGTTGAAGGACATGAGCAAACATGAAGTGGTAAGAGGTCTTCCAAAATTTAATAGCAATGGACTACATGAGTTATGTGAAGCTTGTCAACTAGGAAAGAAAACGAGGCAGCTATTCAAGAGGAGCAATTATGTGGCCCCAAATGTCTTGGACTTGATACATGCGGATGTATGGGGCCCAAGAGGCATCAATGACTGGTAATACATTTTTTGTCACCTTCATTGATGATCACTCAAGAAAGGTATGGTTGTTTTGTATGAAGCAAAAATCATAGGTGTTTTCTATATTCAAAAGATTCAAATTTGAAATTGAAAAAGAAAAAAGGAAGATCTATCAAAACCTTGAGGTTGGATGGTGCAGGAGAATACTTGTCCAAAGATTCAAAGTTGAAGCAAAAATCAGAGGTGTTTTCTATATTCAAAAGATTCAAAGTTGAAATTGAAAAAGAAAAAGGAAGATCTATCAAAACCTTGAGGTTGGATGGTGCAGGAGAATAATTGTCCAAAGAATTTTCAGATTTTTTGTCCCAGATATGTCATTCAAAGGATTTATATTATTAGAGATATCTATCAGAGAGTGAAGTCTAGTTTTTCAGTATACTTGTGTGCATAGGTGGTCTATTTTGGTCAGTTGAGTTTCCTTACCAAAACTCATCCAAATAACTTATTTTTTAGCTTGTTGGAAAGCTATGTGTACTTTCTCTGTCTTAGGTATCTTCCTCAAAGGATATATATTCAGGGAGTTATCAGTCCAAGAGTTAAGTTCAATTCTTTAGCATACTTGTGTGGACAGGTAGGTCATCTTTGTCAGTTGTGTTTCCTAATGAAAACTTGTCCAAATTAAGTTATTTATAGCTTGTTAGAAATATCTCATTGTCTACTTTGATAGACTAAAGGCACAAGTCCATTTGAATTTCGTATTGAGAGCAACAAGCTATCTAAGGTGCAGTTGTTTGTCCAAGTGTTGCACATACAAGGGTTCACTACACGTTTTTGTTGTGCATAGGAGAACTCGTTCTCCATATTATTTAGTATTTATAATTATATATATATATATATATATATATATATGCATTATTTATTAATTCTAATAAGTTCAAGTTATGTTTGAATCAAGTATATTAATTAATTGTGTATTTACGAACAAAGATGGTGGTGTGTGATGAATTGTTTCAATAATGGAATGCTTTATTGTGCATTACATTTTATTAATTTTAGGCTCAAAACAATGTGCTATTATGTTTATGTGAACAATCATAGAGATGGGATTATTGACAAAATCTCATAAAGCATTGATGACCAAGATGGGATTGGAATCCTAGGTCATCAAGACATAATCATCAAAGAAGCAAATTGCCCTTAAGAAAGGAAAACTTGAACCCAAACCCTAAACCAAAGTTAATACATATAGATATTTTATATAGGTATGCCTTGCAATTCAGTTTTGAACACATGGAACATTGTACGCCCCAAATTCGTCCCCAAGGTCTAGAATCCCATAAGTTGTCTTCACAAAAAAGGCAAATAGAGAAGACCGATTGGATTCCAATTCCAATACACAAGTCTAGAGAGTACAAGTGCACAAGCAAAAACTAAATATGTACTCACAAATAAAAAGATTGTGAGATTCAAATGCATGAATAGATCGTGAAATGGGAAAACTCAAGTATGGGCTAGAGTGAGCTTGCCAAGAGCATAGAGTTTACCTCTCAAGCTTCTAACCAATTACAAAGCGAAGAAAGGACCTCTTCATATAGATATGGAGAGATCCTCCCCAAAATATATCCAATGTGGGATAAATCTCTTTAAAGAAGAATGAATACAAGAAAGAAGGCAAACTGCAAGTTTCCCAAATACAAGTCAAGTAATGCAAAATAGAGATGCACTCATACAAGGAAACCAGTGATCTAATGGAAGAATGGAAAAGAGGATCATTTCTTCAACTCTCCAAATGAACTTCAATTTTGAAGAGGTTGATATTGTAGATGTCCACCGAGCATTGGAACAAAGTTGGAGGCAAAGCCTTCATGAACATGTCCAGGATCTTCTGTTGAGAGGTACATTGTGCCAAAGCAATCTCTTGGGATGAGATCTTGCATTTGGAGTGATTCTAGATCTTGATGTGCTTTATCTGAGCACGAAAGATTGGGATTTATAGTGGAACTACAAAATCCTACCAAAACTAACTAACAATAATGCAAGCATCTATCGGAACCACCAAAGGCAAGAGAGAGCATTATGTATCTTTTATTCTTATAACGAGAAATGTGCATGCCAAGAATATGGTTTTCATCCCCTACCCTAAGGCATGGGAGTCGTAGTCTTGGAAGAAGCTTCTCTAGGATCTACCTTGGGTGTATGTGATAGAAGAATCCTCATTTGATTTAGAAGGAATGTGATATGTATTGGGAAATTAGAAGGGCAAACGTCCACATGAGGGACACTTGGTTGGACACTTTGACAAACCCAAAGGCATGCACCCCCTTGGCCTAGAGGTATATATATGGGTGGAGTTGGATGGGTAGAAACGTGTCTCAAAGTGAGTACATATCCAAAGTACCTCACAAGTTCAATATGTAGGGTGGCAAGGCATTGAGCACACCCTTACCCACATATGTGAAATTGAGCAAGGATGATTGCCCCAAATCAAATGAAGAAAATGAATTCATTACCAAAATTCTTTATCAATATATTGTTGGTAGTCTCATGCATGTTATGGTAGCTACAAGACCAGGCATTGCATTTGCAATGGGAGTTGTGAGTAGATATATGTCTAATCTTGGTAGGAAGTATTGGGAAGTGGTTGAAGTATTTCGATGGTGATGCACCACAGTGCACTCTCCTTCTCGAGAGCTCCATGAAAATATCCTTAGAGTAGAAAATCTAGCTTCAAATGCCGCACACACTACTCCACATAGAGTCTACAAAATACACAAAAAAACACAACACACAGGGAGTACAAACACGGACTTCTTAGCGGTTTTAAATGCAGTCGAAAATAGAGTTTGTGGCTGACTAGGCGACTATATGTTTTATTAAAGAACATATACAAAAGTGTCTGATGGCCATTTGGTCTTTCACATGGACACTAATGGTAACAATCTCCCACTAAAGGCCAATATGGCCAAAGTAACTATGGGAGAAAAATGAAGAATGATAAAGAATACATGAGTGTAAGTAACAAACTATACCTCCTACCTGATGGGCATGTTACACAGTATATAAGTGATTGTGTAAGATCATGAATCAAGTAACCCCCATCAAGTAACAACAATGTCGAAAGCTATCCTGTGGTAGAGCTTTAGTCAAAGCATCTGCAACATTATCTCGAGTATGAACCTTCTCAAGAATAATGCGCTCAGTGGCTAAGCAATCTCTAATGAAGTGATACCTCACCTCAATGTGCTTGATCTTTGCATGATAAAGCAGATTCTTAGCCAAAGCAATGGCACTTTGACTATCACTAAGCAAATGATGTACATGTTGAGGTAGACCCATATCACAAGCAAGACGAGAAAGCAACAATGCTTCCTTACATGCCTCACTTGCTGCAACATACTTTGCTTCTACGGTGGAAACAATTGTACAATCTTGAAGATGAGATCTCTAAGAGATAGCACCTCTAGCAAAATGAAAAATGTACCCTGATGTAGACTTATGATTGTCTACACAACCAGCATAATCAGAATCTATGTAACCAATAATGGATGCTTTCCTCTACCTAAGCATAGACACTTGTCCTTAGTGCCACTCAGATATCTCAAAATTGTCTTGACAACTTCCCAATGTTGCTTGGCAGGATTAGACATATATCTGCTCACAACTCCCACTGCAAATGCAATGTTTGGTCTCGTAGCTACCATAGCATACATGAGACTACCAACAGCTGAATGATAAGGAATTTTGATCATGAATTCCTTTTCCTCATTTAATTTGGGGCAATCATCCTTATTCAATTTCACATATGTGGGTAAAGGTGTACTCAATGCCTTTCCACCCTGCATATTGAACTTGTGAAGTACTTTGTATATGTACTCACTTTGAGACAAATATATGCATCTTTTACTCTTATCACGAGTAATGTGCATGCCAAGAATATGTTTGGCATCCCCCATGTCCTTCATATCAAATGCTTGACTCAACCTCTTTTTGAGAATTGATAAGTCATAAGAGGACTTCCAAGCAATCAACATATCATCGGCATAAAGTATCAAGCATATCAAGCTGCCATTTGAGCATCTCTTTGTATAGAGACAATGATTCTCATTGCTTCGAGAATAGCCTTGAGACTTCACAAAAGCATCAAACTTTTGGTTCCATTGTCTAGGGGATTATTTAAGTCCATATAAGCTCTTCTTGAGCTTAGAGACTAGACTTTCTTTTTCAGGAACTACATAACCCTCTAGTTGTTCCATATAGATCTCATTTGTAAGATTTCCATGCAAGAAAGTATTTTTCGCATCCATTTGGACTAGCTCTAAGTCATCCATTGCAACGAATCCAATCAACATGCGTAGGGTAGTCATCTTGACCACTTGAGAGAATATTTCCTCGAAATCAACATCATGTTGTTGCTTGAAACCCTTTGCAACAAGTCATGCTTTATACTTTGGAGAAGCACTATCTGATGTGAATTTCAACTTATATACCCATTTACATGGTAAAGCTTTCTTGCCCTTTGGCAAAGGTACTAAATCCCAAGTACCATTCTTGTGAATATAATCCAACTCACTCTTCATGCCACACTCCCACTTGACATGACCATCTTGTGCATATTGATTGCTGAATAGGAACATTTGCAGACTCATCTGATCGGGCATTCTCTTGAACATCCCTATGTGCATCATTTTTATGCATGCTAATTGGAGGACTAGTATCCTCAAAAACTACTCTTCTTGCAACCTCCTTAATGGGATGTTTATGCATCTTAGATTCATTGAAAATGACATCACTACTTCTGATCATTGGACATGTTTCAATATCCCATAGGTGATATCCAAATTGTCCTTCTTGACCATACCTAAGAAAAATACATTTCTTTGACTTATGGTCCAACTTTTGTCTAAGGTTCTTGGGTATATGAACATATGCTTCACACCCAAAAACTCAAAGACGATCATAATATGGTGGCTTCCTTGTCCATAACTCGTGCCACTTTCAGACCTTTGGCGGTACTAGGTGAATAATTAATCACGTAAACTTCAATCAATACTGCTTCTGCCGAAAAGCCTTGTGAAAGGTTTGTATGATGCAGCATAGAAACTACTCTATCCTTAATAGTTCTAAACTACTCTATCCTTTCAGCTACACCATTCTGTACTGAGGTATAAAGAGTTTTAAACTCTCTACGAATTCCTCTAGATTGATGGAAAAGGTTGAATTCATGTGAGGTATACTCACCCCCATTATCTGAACATAAAGCCTTAATCTTAGTTTCTTTTTCAGTCTCAACTTAAGCAAGACATTTTTTGAAAGTAGGGAATACCTCATCCTTTGCTTTGATAGGATATACCTAGAATTTTCTAGTAGCATCATCTATGAAAGTGATAAAATAAAGAGAACCACCTAATGATCTTGTGGGCATAGGACCACACACATCTATATGAACGAGATCTAAAGACTGAATTGAAGAGTCCATGTGCATCTTGTGCACATTCCTAGTTTGCTTTCCATAATGATAATGCTCACAAAATGAAAAATCAGACAAAGATAACATAGGTAAGTAGCTAGAACGAGAAAGATTTTCCATTCCACTACAAGATATATGGCCCAAATGGCCATGCCCCATACAAGCCATAGGATGTTTAGTGATAGCTAAGGAGTGTTCTTTCTGTGATACAAATAAAGGATAAAGTGAGCCAACTTTGCTTCCTTTTGCAATAACCACATTGCCCTTTGATATGCAAAAGGATTGAGCATAGACTAGGTCCTTGTAACCAAGGTCATCAAGTTGACCAACTGACATCAAACTGGGTGATAAGTGAGGTACATGGCATACATTATGCATAGTAAATTTTGAACCATCAACGAACTGCACAACCACATCTCCGATCCCCACAATGTCACACTAGTAAGAGTCACCAAGTCTCACGGTAGCAAGAAACTTTGCTTCATAATCAGAGAATGATTTTCTACGTGGTTTCAAATGGAAAGAATCACCAAGAATCTAGTAGCCACGTGTGGGAAGGAGAATCAGCCATAAGAAGCTTAGTTGGCATAGTGCTATCGAGTGTCAACACATCAACATCATCAGAAATAACATTAATTTCTTGAATCTTCACAGTCAAAGTAGATGGCGCAGGTAGTTGTTTAACATGCCCATCAACATTCTATCCTTTATCTTTAGCATTCTTTAATGCATAACAGTCTTTCTTTATGTGTCCTTTCTTATGAAAATAATGGCATTTGATATGCCTCTTCCTTGATTTACTTCCACTCTTATTTCATTGACCATTCTTTTCCTTGTTCTTGCTCCTGCCACATTGCTGATTCTTTCCTTGGTAGGAATCACAAACATTATATGCATCTCCACTCTGAGTGCCAACCATAGATTTTATACAAATCTCCTCACTCAAGAGTGCTCCACATATGTCATCATAGACTAGTTTACCACTAGGTGCACTATCGCTAATAGTTGTGCAAAATGTATTCCATGATGATGGCAAGGTGCATAGGAGCAAGACTGCTTTCATTTCATTATCCATAAGCCTGTAAACGGGAGAATATAGCATCAAACTCATTTAGATGAGTAAGAACACTATATGTGTCCTTCATGCAAAGGTCATATAATTTTCTCATTAGATACACTTTATTTGATGCCGTCTCTTTTTCATATGTATTGCATAACTTCTTCCAAAGCTCCTCTACACTTTCACAATCTAATACTATAAAGTAAACATTATCTGCTAGGTGCAATCGAATGGTAGACCTAGCCATTTCATCTAACTCATCCCAGTCATCTTCATCCATGTTAACAGGCTTCTTTGAGATTCCATTTACTAGCTTTCCATTGCCTCCCCTAAATCAGCACATCTTTAATTTGAGTCTTCCATAGAGAAAAGTTTGTGCCATCAAATTTTCGAATCTCAAAATGGTCTTTGACTGCAAGTTACAACTCCTCCTCGGAACTCTGGCATTAGACCCTGATCCAGCAGATGTGCTTGAGACCTCTGATGCCATGATGGTAGAGAATTGAATAGAATGATAATGGAGCTAGAAGAGTCCAAACACCACTAAGGCTCAAAGAAGGATGACCAAGTGTGAGAATCTCGAAGAAAATTCAGCAGTCTTCTTAGAAAAATGAATTAATGAAGAGTAATAACCAACCAAAAGGATTATGTGAGAATAAATGTGCTCACACCAAGAAGGGCATCTACATTTTGCACAAGATTTTGACTTGTTAAAGATGGTCAAGGTAAGGTTTTCTTGACTAGGGAACATCCAGATATCACATTCTCTTTGGTGATATAGGTGGAAGACATACCCTAGCCTCACCATAGGAGACATATGCTATTGGACTTATAGGTGCTCGATAAGCCTATTTGGCTTCTTTGATTACTAGGATGTAAATAGTGAGTTGTAAAAAGGTATGCAGTGATACATTCATGTAGTTTTATGATACATTCATGTAGTTTTATGCAGTGATACATTCATGTAGTTTTATGCTATAAAAATGTATGCAGTGATACATTCATGTAGTTTTATGATACTTTGATCAATTCATTGAACATGTTTTGATGTTCATAGTCTCCATTTACAAAGTCTTTGTCAAAGTTTTCAAAGATTTTGATTTTGAAGAATACATAGGCTGATTTTACTCTCTCAATTGTTTCTTCACGTGAGCATATTAATTTCCACACATTCATTTTTTACATCCGCTTGATGATCATTAGTATTTTTCCATTCAGTTTTATGGGAAATCCATGCCAAAATATCCACAGTCATGATACTTAGTCATATTTCAAAATGTCAGTGGTCAAATGGCATCAAATGTTTCAGGCACATATGATGATCCAGGGTCACATGCAAGTGGTCCAACTTTGATGGCACCAACTTCTCTTTATGGAAGAACTGGGTTCATGATGTGTTGATTTAGAAAAGATAGTGGAAGCCAATTGGTGGCCTACAAAGTAGCCTACTCATATGGATGGCAATGACTTAGAAGAGCTTGGATAAAATTTTCTTACACTTGGATGGTAGTGTCTGTTTCAAAGTTTTGGATTATGAGACCTTAGATTAGGTATGGAAGAAGTTGTGTAACACCTATGAGAAGTTCAAGGCATCAAAAAAGGTATATCTCATGAGAAGAATGTATGATTTATGCATGAAGGATACAGATAGTGTTTCCAATCATATAAATGAACTTGATGCATTATTTTCACACTCTCAGGCACAAAACATGAACATGTATGATGAGATAAAAGTAGTTATCATGCTATGCACACTACCACCCTCGTGGCATATGTTCTATTAGGAGGTTGTCGATAGTGGACTATTTCGTAAATTATCTCTAAAATCAGTTACCAAATTTCGTAAAGTCTTAGTGTAAATATTCCCATACATTTTGACAAATTGTTTTTAACTTCTAGTACTTGTGAAGGCACACAATTCGATAAACTAATTCTGTATTCATTCCATATTCCTCAAAGAACTATAAACATTATGTGCAGAAGGAAGTCATTTGAAGCATTGTCTCTGTGTAACCAAAATTTTTGGAGTAGATATCCATTGTAATATACTTCTGTTATTAATGAAGATTAATGTTTTTTGGTGCCATTAATTGTTTCTATTAAACTTGTATTTTAATCTTTATTGGTAGCATTACAATGATTATTCATACTGTGTGAATATTGTGCAAAGGTATGGAGTCTGTGAACTAGGAAGTAGAGAATACAAAGTCATGTTCTGATTGTTAGCCAAATTCCCCATTCCTCGAACTTGGTTTGCAAACAGGTTAAAATAGTATGGCAAACATTGGCAACTTTGATGGGATGGGGTGTTGATGTTGATTACGGACTATAGGAAATCCTTTGGGTCAATCAAGGTGATGGAGAGATGCGATGCCAACATGTTTTGGTACCGGTCTTCTCCATATACGGAAGAGCAATAGAAGTTGGAGACCTCAACATTTGAAGTAGGATAAAGTTGTGGAAGTGTGGTTCTGAGTAGTGTACAAAACTCATAATAGTGTCTTTCATTGATGGAGAAAGGAGTGTTTTCATACCCATTGATTGTGCAACTTCTAGAAGTATAGACAACATCTGACGCTACAAAGTTGCAAGTGGAAGGGGGAGGGGACTTTCAACTGATTAGAGAATCAAAAAGTGAGTGATAAGAAACCCTAGGATTATGAGGCAATGTTGGGTCTTCTTGACATTCTCTAGGCTAAGTAGTTGAAGGAAGAGCCTGAAATACAATGAGAAGAGTGTAGGCTAGTAATAGGTACTAATAATCCAAACTTAGGTGAAGGCAACTAGATATACTCGAAAGAAGGCACCACTGAGACCCTTCCATTAGTTCTTGTAAATGTGGAGTGGTTGACTTGGCATACTCCTATGATGATGACTATTCTATGTCATCACATGACTGAAATGCAATTCAATAGATTTTGTTGAATAGCTTAACATGCACATGTTAAGCTATTCAACACACAATATGTTTTCTATGGCTTAGGAAATTCATCCCATATCACTTTTCCATTTATGAAGCCATGCATGATGCTTTCCTACACAACCTTTGGAAATCAAAGACTACTAGACTATTATTATTACATTATATTACATGGTTCAACAACCCAATCAGACAATAATTGATTATGCTTCTTTGTTTCAAAGCACTTTATGATAGATTTCGAATCAAGAGCATCCTCCATTGGATGCACTGTGCAATTGGTTTGTAGATGGACTTAATCTGATACTGAAGGAAAAGATTTGCTTATATGCCTTGGATGGCACTTGAATTCTAGATAAAATCATTGATGCTAAGGAGAAATTAGAGTGGAACTTGAACATGGAAAGTCCCTACATGTAGTGGACTTTGGATATTTCAACTCTAACTCTAGTTTCATCTAATGTAGTAACAAGTTCATTTAAGCAAGTTTATTGTACAAAATGATGGAATGCAAGTTATATTATTGCTAATTGTGCTCTAAATTAGTTATATTATGCCATTTGTAAAGTGATGGATCATAGTACAAAGCATTGAATGTTTAATGCTAGAAACAAGACTATTATAGCTAATCAGATCTAGTAAGGCAATCAACAACCCAAAGTGTGGTACCAAGCACCATATGTAGGTATTATCCGACCTACAAAAGCAGGTAATCATAATACATGATCTAATGTTACTAAGGATTCACTGCCATCTTATCAAGGTTATGATCGAGTCCAAAAGCCCTTCAATATAAATCAAATAGAGGGTGGCAACTATAAGAAGGACTCTAAAGGACCATGATGTTTGTTTTTTCTTACATTTGAACATGTTTGGTCATTGCCCTAAAGCATAAGATTAGGGTCATAGAAAATAGGAGGCCAAATTAAAATCAGTAATGACTAATATGGTCACAATTTCATAAGAGATGTCAGTAGCAATGGTAATTGCTTGGTCTAGGATATAAGTCCAGTATGTAGGTTCAATTCAATAGCCCAATCTTTGAGAGAAGCATAATATGTACAACCAAGGATCAAGTTGGGTTGCTCAAACACATCCACACTTTCCTATTTTATAGCCAATTGTATGGTCAGATTCAAAGCCTATCGTGCAAACACATGCTACATTCCAGAATGAGGGACCAACTGACATGACACCACCAATTAGCTAGACCATTGAACAATAGAATACCTCTACCCAATGGATGGATTATGTAGTATCCGTTACTACTCCAAACTCCTAGAAAATATTATGCAAATCTACCATCCAACTACAACTATGTGAAGTTCTATCTTTAGTTCAAGCTTTCAAGTAGAGATTATTTGCAAAAGTTCAGTTTGGAGTGTAGTCTTCAACACTAGAGTTGCCAACAGTTGAAACAAGCATATTCATGACTTAGGTAGATATTACTAAAGATAAACCTATAGGTTATGTACTTGCTTTGATAATAGTATGGTACAAATCTTGGCTAATCTCTAGACTTTTGATTGATGGGGGCTTTGGAGTCAATATTGTGACATAATCAATTTCTCAGTAGATGGGGTGGATAGACATCCAACCAAACCATTTCTATATTCCAATGGCTAGCTAGTCTCAAGTTTAGCCCATTGTCCTCATTCAAGATATTTCCATCATGATATAGGAAGTGACTTTCCACATTACCTTTGTGGTCATTGAGCTTTTAGAAAAGCAGGATGACTACAACCTACTTTTGGGATGCCCCTGGTTGAAACATTCCAAAGTAGAGCAATATTTTGGATCACGTGCAATGACATTTTGCAAAGGCCAAAAAAGTATTTGGTAACTCGCGACGATATGCATACATGTTCAAAGAAATAGTTATCGATGTTTACAAAGCCTTCAAACATGTTGAAATATTGATGAAGAGGCTGAATTCTTAGAATTCAGTAAAGACCTTTGGTCGATAAGAATTATCAATCTTTTGAAGATTATGGATCAATATCACCATAATGGACCAATGATAACTTCAGCGCAAATAGAGGAAGTTTTTTACGAAGTCTTGAATGAATGATTGCTACCAAAAATAGATGATCAGTTAAGCATACCAATATATATGTTCAAGAGGATCAAGAGAATTCATTGAATCTTGGGTCCCCAATCAAATTGCAACTTGTTAAAGTTTTCTTGGAAATACCTACTACGTTGTGGAGAAATTTTCTTGCACTTTTGCAAGAGTTCAATGATGTCTTTGCATGAAACTATTCTAACATGAAAGGTCTTGATCCTTGATTATATTATCACAAGATCCACTCAAAACAAGATGCCTCCCTAGTAATCCAGCAATGCCATTGAATGAATTCAAATTTTGCTAAATAGATAAAAGAAGAGTTGGATGCCTATTATAGGTGGGTTTTATCGTTCCAATTGAATTTCTATTATAAGTCTCATTAATTCTTATCATACCAAAGAAGAATAAGCAGTTATAAATTTGTGGACTATCAAAAACTAAGTGGTACTATGGTATCCAATCCCTTCCCATTGCCCTTCTTGGATATGATGCTGGATAAAGTAGCAATCTAAGAAATTTAATCCTTTCTAGATGGATTCAATTGTTATAACTAGGTATGGATAGTTGAATCCAATTTTTTGAAAGCAAACTTTTTAACAAAAATTGGGGTGTATTTGCTTGCATAATTATCTGGTTTGGACTTCTGAATGATGCAACTAGTTTTTGTTGGGTGTGTGTAGAAGTATGAGAGACACACGAGAAGCACACACAAGGAGCACAAAGAAAGACACAGGGAGGTGGTAACATGGGGAAAAAACCTCTAGCCAACACTAGAGTAAAAAGTGCCCATGTATAGGGAAAATGTTAACTCAAAGCTACTTGAGGAACACATAAGTGTAACAAACTCCCCTGGAGCGAATGATGTGAACATGAACACATATAAGGAGTGAAAGATCATCCCCCACAAGGTAATAAGCCTAAACCTTTGCGAAAAGCTTCAAACTTTTTCCGTGGAAGAGCTTCGGTGAATATGTCTACCACATTATCTTGTGTAGGCACATATACCAAATCAATATCTCTTGCATGAAGGTGCTCTCTCACATAGTGATAATGCACCTCAATATGTTTGGTCCATGCATGAAACACTGGGTTTTGTGCAACAGCCAATGTACCCTCACTATCAGTGAGAATATGCGTAGCAGCATCAATCTCCATGCAAAGATCCATCAATAGGCATCTCAACCATATACAACACTGTAGCTATGAAAACTACCATGTATCAGCTTCACAACTTGATGTAAACATTGTAGGTTGCTTTTTAATCAACCAAGATATGCACGAGTCTCTAAGGAAAAAGCAACCACTAGTGGACATGTAACATAACAACCAACCCAATCACTATTTGTAAAAGCATGCAAGCATGGCTAAATATCTCTTCCATAAAAGAGACCTAAGATCAAAGTACCTTTGAGATATCTAAACACACGTTTCACCACTTACTAATCATTAGTGCCAAGACTATGCATGAATTGTTAAATATCTCTTCCATAAAAGAGACCTAAGATCAAAGTGCCTTTGAGATATCTAAACACATGTTTCACCACTTACTAATCATTAGCGCCAAGGCTATCCAACCTTGTGTTGCATGCATATATAAGACATCCCACAACTTGTTGATAAAGAGAAGTGTCAAATGCATAACTAGAATCCTCAGCTGAGAACCTAAATCCTATCTCAACTGGTGTGGAAACTTGCTTGCAATCCTCAAAGTCAAAAAACTTGTTGAGCCCATAAAAGTCATATTGGTCAAAGTCAACCAAATTCAAAGTCAATTGGTCAAAGTCAAACCAGTCAAAGTCAAAATGTTCAAGGTCAAAGTCAACATATTCAAGGTCAAAGTCAACATGGGCAAAGTCAAAGAGTTCAAAGTTCGGATGTCAAGGTGCACAGGTAGTGCAGAAGTAATTGTTCACAAAGGGTATAATTGCAAAAAGTTGGTTGCAAGTTGAAGAGGTATTTCTGTAATTTCTCTAAGGTTCAAAGCGTTTTAAAGTGTTTTGAAAGGTTGAGGTGAACCCTCTCTTAGGTGCACATTTGAGGAATTAAAAGGCAAAATATGAAGGTATGTGAAGCGGCAGCGTACGTAGAAGTGAAAGTATGGCCCCCCAATTAAAATTTTTGTTTTAGTCTAAAGTCACTACATGACAAAATAGGGATTCGTTGGCTGCCCACTTTTAGAGACAATCTTGGGACATCAAAGTGAACACCAAGATACTCTAGTAGTTAGGAGCATACATGAACCGACACTCAAATCAAGGCAAGGCATCATTCTTTGAGGACTAAGCAAGGAGAACATAGTCTAGACTAAGAGAGAAGTGCAAGGGACATACAGTGTGTGTGCGACGCAGAGAAGTGAAGTGCCATACAACCAAAGGTCCCAAGGTCCCATTGAAGTTGTGCGTGCGCCGCCAGAAGGTGTCCATCCCCCCCCCCCCCCCCCCCCCCCCCCCCCCCCCCCCCCTATTGGAAGCTTGAGTGCAAGGTGTGCACAAGTGCAACCTTGGAGAAGGTGGAGGTCTGGTGTAGAGAAGGCTGGCAGCAACAAGAACCTTGGGTATTTTGTACTTTGTGATTGTGAACTCCTTGGTATTTTGCATAGAAAGCATTGGATTGTATTGTACATCACCATTGTACTTTTTCCCTTATAATCAATCTACAGAAGCTTCCAGTGTCTGTATCTTTCTTCTTATCTTTCTCCCTTCTCCTAGAAACACTCAAATCCCTTTCTGCACAAGAATCCCCCAACAAAATTTGGCACGCACGGTGGGACAACAAGGAGATTTGAGCTTAGGAGAAGCAAATTGCAAAGTGTAGAAGAGCTCAAGGGTATCGACAGTACTGTACTGACTCAAGAGGTAATCTTTCTTCCATTGGAATTCTCTTAAACTGAGAGGAGTATGAACAGCTCATGACCACAACTCAGTCTCAAAGCTTGAGGGTCACTTGCTAAGCAACAAGAAGGAAGGTTATTCAAAGATCAACTAGCCCATTGTCATTGACATCATCAATAAAGAATATGGAAGCCTAGGTAGATTTGGAAACTTTACTTTCTACATTGAATATTAAATTTCCATCCTTCAGAGGGCTAGCACAAGAAGATCAAGATGAACACATTAGGATATTCTTAGCATTATGTAAAACAAGGGTTTTGATGGGAAGAGATGATGCATTTCTGATTCTCTTTCCTGCAACATTAGAAGGGCTAGCAGACAAATGGTTTAGTCAGTTTGCTGACAACCATTTCACAACATGGGATTTGATGAAGGAAGCATTTAGAACACAGTTCCAACAAGGGAACACAATTGAAAACATTATTGAAGAATTAGAAAATTCAAGACTAGGTCCTGGGGAAACCTTCCCAGAATTTGTGACTAGAGCTAAGGCCTTGATGGCCAAACTACCAGACCCATCCCATGATTTTTTTATCAAGAAGTGGTTGGCTAAACCACTTCCCATATCAACACAATGTAATATAAAGGAGTTGGTTTTACCGACAACAACAATAGAAGAATTTATCAATACAGCTACAAGATTGGAACAAATCAGCCAACAATATGGGGCAAGCTCGTCCAATTTGTCATATCCTGCAAAACCTGAAGATCCAGTAATTTAGTTAAAGAAAGATCTTGAGGGCTTAAAAAGGAATAAGCCCCATAAAGAGGAGGAGAATGTTGTGACTCAGTTGAGGAGGGAAATTGAAACATTGAAGCTACAAAAGGAAGAGGAAGCCCAAGTAGAAGAATTGGCCCAGCTTCGACAAGAGTTGCAGGAACTCAAAGGGGGTGGCATCAAAAGTGCGCTATGGTGTACCATGTGCAACAAGCAGGGTCATGTAGTAAGTGAATGTCCTTTGTTAAGTGTAACTTGCCAGCTATGTAGGAAATCTGGTCATGAGGCCCACGAATGTCAGTCAAGAGGAATGCCTGCAACAACATATTGGACACAAGGAGGAGCCCTACCACCAGCTAATGTGATGGTGTCTACACCTAATCAAGGTAACAATTACAACCCTAGACATAGGGATAACTTTGGAAATGGGCCAAGGAGGCCAATTATTTGTTTCAGATGTGGAGAGTGTGGGCATTACCAAAGTAGGTGCACTCTACCTGAAAATGCCCCTCCTTGCAAGAACTGCCCAAAGGCCAGAGACCACTACACTAATTGTTGTCCTAAGAACCAAGCATCTTCATCTGGGCCCCACATTCAAATGATTTTTGTGTGCAAAGAAGAAATGCTAGATCAAGCCAATGTGCCATCACCATCTACCAGAGTGGTGCAATTAGAAGAAATTGAATCTTTTACAGTATAGACAAGAAGCAAGGGGAAGGCCCAAGTGGAAATAGGTCAAGAATCAAGGATTAATGTATTGAATAAAGACAAAGAGACATCTGAAGACAAATCCACCACATGTGTAGAAACAAGGCAAAAAAAATCTCATAGGTACCAATGATGCCATTGGACACGCATTCAGCAGGGCTCATGAGGAGTTTGATAAGTCAATTGGAGCCCATGCTCTTAAGGAATCAAAAGCTTCAAGACTACTAAAGTCCATGAAAAAACAGGTCAATATTTTTTATTTAATAAAGGTGGATGGGAAATTCAAGTCGAAACTCTTACGGATAATCGATGAGGCTTCTACAACAAGTTTAGTGGTAAAGACTGTTGTTCTGCATAAAGATAAAATTGTAGGGGAAGCACCCCTCACAAATCATAAGAGTCCTCGTTCAACAGTCACTATCAAAGGACATGAGTTTCAAGGAGTCATTGTAGATGGCAGTTCTGGCATTAACTTGATGCCTGAACATACCATGAAAAAGATTGGACTACAACCTTCAAGACCTGCCAAGTTCACTGTAACATTGGCAGACCAAAGCATAGTAAGGCCTATGGGAGTGGTCCCTAGAGTCCCAATCAAGATACAAGGTACAATGTTTAACTTGGACTTTGTTGTCTTAAGGTTGCCACAGGTAGAAGGAAGTTTCCCCCTGCTAATTGGGAGATCTTGGTTAAGGCATGCCAATGTGCTGCATGGCTCGCGTAAGGACACAATGTGGGTGAAGCAAGAGGGAAAAGAGTTGCAGCAGATATTTTTAGAAGAAGGTCTAGACAACCAAAGACATACTAGCATGATGTAGACAATTGCTATTTGTATGGAAGAAGAATTGTTGGATAACCCGGAGGCAGACCTGAATGAAGAAGCAAATTTATATGAAGAAGAACACATGTTGGCTTGGCTCCATGCAGAAGACCCATCTTCTTGCTATGGAATTTTTCCGAACTCAAGTAGAGAGGAAGTCTATGAAGAAAAAGAGGACATCATTCAGGTTACTGATTCGAGTGAAACAGTCTCAGTCGAAGGCCATAGCAGAGAGAAGTAAAGAAAAGCCCTTAAGTGCAGTAGTGATGAAGCTGCTTCAAATCATATGTCAATGGCCACTTTGTTATGGATAATGGTATGGATATCATCTGTTATGTCCATTTTTATGATAGTAAGTGCAGGGCTTTACAAGGATGTGGAAGGAGTACTGATTCGAGTGAAACAGTCTCAGTCAAAGGCCATAGCAGAGAGAAGAAAAGAAAAGCCCTTAAGTGTAGTTGTGATGAAGCTACTTCACATCATATGTCAATGGCCACTTTGTTATGGATAATGGTATGGATATCATGTGTTATGTCCATTTTTATGATAGTAAGTGCAGGGCTTTACAAGGATGTGGAAGGAGTACCTGCAAGTCTTTGGAAATAGAGGGTTCCATTGGATGAAGAAGCTGGAATAGTAAAAATGAAATTTTGCAGATTAAGTCATAAAGTAGTTGAAACAAAGATACAAAAGATGCAGTATGGAGGAGATAATATTTTAACGAAGAATTTAGGGTGGCCCTATCACATGGTTAGTACGCCCAAAAAGAAGACAAAACAAATGAACTGCATTACAATTGGAGATTATGGAGGGGTTTCTCTTAGTAATCATATCATGGCTCAAGGCCTATCATCAGCACAACTGAAGATTTATGGATCACCTGGAACTTGCAAAATCTACCTAGGTTGTACATAGCCTTCTCATTCTATTTTTTGCTTAAGTTTTAGTAGTTTTTGTCCATTTTCATGATTTTCCCTTGATTTTTTATGCACTTTAGAAACCATTGCACAACCCTTTGCATAAACACAATTTTTGGTAATTTTTAGGAATTTTTAAAGCATTTTTTAGATTTTTTCTAGCATTTTTTCATATTTTTCAATGCTATTTTCTTGAGAAAATGGAAAAATAAAGGACGTAATCTATGGTTTTGAGTGGGAACGTGGCCTACAAATGTTGGGATTCTTTTTGAGAACTTTTCTTGATTTTTTGGCAATTTTTTTGAATCTTTTTGGATTTTATTTGCATTTTTCTCTATTTTCAGGGTATTTTTAACCCAAAAAAAAGGCCCCCTAAAGGCTAAATTTATTTTTCCAAAAAAAAAACCCTCTCTCTCTCTCTCTCTCCCCTCGCTACCCCCGCCCCCCAGTATATATATTTTATTTTATTTTTTATTTTTATTTATTTTATCTTTATTTAGTTATTTTTATTTACAATTTTTTTAAATTATTTTTATTTTTTATTTCCCTCTAGACCCCCAATTTTTGTTTTGTATTTTTTATTTTATTTATTTTCTTTTTGTTTATTTTACTTATTTATTTAATTATTTTTAATTTATTTTATTTTATTTTTCTTTTTTTTTTATTTTTTTTTTTGTTTTAAGCTTTGCCCCACGGGCGTTTCAAAAACAACGAATATATATATATATATATATATATATATATATATATATATATATATATATATATATATATATATATATATATATATATATATATATATATATATATATATATATTATCAATCCTAAAAAATATATATATTTTTATTTTTCATGGTCCAATGTTTTTGGCTCTGGATTGCACCTTGAATGGCCATTTTTTTAAGACTTGGAGTCATTTTCATGTCTCTTGGCACTATGAATTCATTTTTTTGACTTCTTTTTTCCGAAAACCCAACTTTTCTCTGACTTTTAGAAAAAACCCACATGTTTTGAGCACATTTCCCACGTGTTTTTCATTACAAACATGGTCCACATGGTCTATTCTCACCTCATTTTACCATATGTTTCACATTTTCCCATAGGAACCCTATGTAGCTTTATTGTTTTATCATTTTGGCCCTCTCTAGAGCCCACACCCCTACTCCCTAACTTCCCTTTACCCTTCTACCCAGCCCCATCCTTACCCCTCCTTGCCCTATCAATCTTAGCCCCCTCAGCCCTCCCTTCCCCCTCCTTCCTGCCCTCCCTTTACCATCCTTTGATTTTTTGTGCAAAAATTTCCACTTTTGGTTCTTCTTTGGTGGTTGTTCTCTGCTCCTCCTGATGGACTTGGTAGCTGCTCAGGTGTCCTTTTGAAGATTTTGCAGCACAGGAATATTGGTGTAATCTCTGCTCAGAGTTTTGGTTGTAGCTCTCTAGGACAGAGAGCCCATTAGGTGGTGGGCAATTGTTGAGTCCATAAAATTCATCTTGGTCAAAGTCAACTGTAGTCAAATTCAAAAGGTCAAAGTCAAAAGGTCAAAGTCAAATGGGTCAAAGTCAACATGTTCAAGGTCAAAGTCAACATGGGCAAAGTGAAAGAGTTCAAAGTTCGGATGTCAAGGTGCACAGGTAGTGCACAAGTAATTGTTCACAAAGGGTATAATTGCAGAAAGTTGGTCGCAGGTTGCAGAGGTATTTCTATAATTTCTCTAAGGTTCAAAGTGTTTTAAAGTGTTTTGGAAGGTTCAGGTGAACCCTTTCTTAGGTGCACATTTGAGGAATTAAAAGGAAAAATGTGAAGGTATGTGAAGCGGTAGTGTACGCAGAAGTGAAAGTATGGTCCCCCAATTAGAACTTTTGTTTTAGTCTAAAGTCTCTACAAGACAAAACAAGGATTTGTTGGCTGCCCACTTTTAGAGACAATCTTGGGACATCAAAGTGAGCACCAAGATACTCTAGCAGTTAGGAGCGTACGTGAACCGACACTCAAATCAAGGCAAGGCATCATTCTTTGAGGACTAAGCAAGGAGAGCATAGTCTCGACTAAGAGAGAAGTGCAAAGGACATACAGTGTGTGTGCGACGCAGAGAAGTGAAGTGCAAGGTGTGCATGAAGAGTGACTTAGAAGTGTGTAGAGAAGTGCTAAGCCATACAAACAAAGGTCCCAAGGTCCCATTGAAGCTGTGCGCATGCCGGCAGAAGGTGTCGATCCCCCCCCTTTTGGAAGCTTGAGTGCAAAGTGTGCATAAGTGCAAGCTTAGAGAAGGTGCGCAACAACTACATGTCTCGTTAGACATGTGTAAGCACTAGGGAGATCCAACATTTCAGCTTGTTCAAAAGTCCCCAATGACATAGTTGAGGCTGTGCGACATGAGCACAATCTCAACCAGAGAGGCTATGGATTCTCATAGGCATGCATCTGCAACAACATCTATTGATAAAGACTTGGAAGTTGGGCCTAGTGTTGGACCTAGTGCTAGTTCATTTAGAAGCTGTACATGTTTCCAACAAGAAGAGAGTGAAAGCTTTGACCATCTTGAGTCATCTCAGCCACCAAGCTAGAGACCTAGAGAAGGTGACCTCCATTCCTCTTATCAAAGTACATGTTTAAAGAACCAATGCTAAAAAGTTGCAAAAATTGAACATAATAGATAGGAAATGGATAAGGATGGCAAGAGGAAACAGAGAGATTGCACATCATGTGCAAAGAAATTTTGAACATGGATTTCTAGGCAAAGATAGGCAAGATTTTGCCTATCTTGAGACATATTCATGTAGTATAACGATATGTTGACATGGAGGGTTCAACCCTCAGACTTTTGTACCACATGTACACAAGAATGAAATAGGCAATTCGAGCATCTACGACATTATCACCATCCACATATATTATAATTTGAATGCTCAAATTTGAAGTTCATGTTTCAATCTTATTTTTAATTTATAATGTAGACTTGAGGAGATACTTCAACTTGTGGAGTCTCGATGGGAGCTCATGTCATGACGTATTCATGCGTTTGCAACATTACTCCATCCCTACTTCAAAAGCACGAGATTATGGAGTCAGAGATCACTATGACATATGAAGGATTTGTATATGGAGCATGTCATGACTGAGAATGAGCAGATCACTTTTGATAGCGAATTCTCAGCATATATGGGAAACATCAGCATATCATATGCACATCGCACATCTATGCGGTCTGATGTTACATCTCAGCCACTTGAGTGGTGGAATCATTATGGTTATGGACACCCCACTATTGCTCCATATGCATTTCAAGTATTATTCCATGTATTTTCTATGTTTGAGCTTTTTGTGTTTACAAATTTACTTTTATGATTTAATTTACATTACATAAATTGATATTAATTATAGGACTATTCGGTGAGCCCATGCGAGCATAATTGGAGTGCATTCTCATTGGTGCAAACCAAATTACACAATTGCCTCACTGTTACACAACTTCAACATGTGGTATATTACGAAGTCAATCTTTAGCTTTTGTGATCATTGTGGGATCTTAAGGGTCCAAACCAAGTATTGTGTGTACATTGAACAATAGTATGTACGTTGCACAAATGAATTACTTTTTGATCTTATGACTTATAGTTATTGAAGCTTGAAGCTAAAAATTATCATTTTCATAAATTTTGTAGATTTCTCTTATTACATTTGAGCAGAGTTTTACATCGGTGGAGGATGTGGGAGGATTTGCATAGGATGATGAGGAGGAGATTTATCGCATGCTCCATACAAAGCTCAAGGTGATCGATTGGAGGGTTACTAGAGCACGCTGACGTGCTTTGGAGCAGAGGCAAACCGATCAGCCTTTGACTAGTGTAGCTCCAATGAGAGATAGGAGGCGCAAAATGCACCCTTGATGGAGAGGTTCTCCTACACCATCGAAAAATCATGAGGAGTCTTCTACAGAGAAGGTTCCTAGTAGGGAACCAAAGTTCCATGATGATGAAGATAGCCTTTGCTCTCAGAACTATAGCCAACAAAAATACATTTTACTACTTTATCATCCAATTTCCTGCGTTGTTGTTCATGCACTAATTCATATGCGAGACAACCAAAAACATGTAAGTGAGCAACATATGGCTTACGACCATGCCAAGCCTCATATGGAATGATAGACTGCAATGCTTTAGTGGGACACCTGTTAAGTACATATGCTTCACACATAACAACCTCAAGCTAGAAACTATGTGGTAAATCCTGACTCTTGACCATACACCTCGCCATCTCCATGCGTGACCTATTCTTCCGTTGAGCAACTCCATTTTCTTGAGGTGTATACAACACTGTACACTGATGTTTTATCCCACCTTCAGCCACAATGCATTAAAGTCAGAGGACGCATATTCCCCTCCTTGATCAGAATGGAGGGTGCCCATTTTACATGTTGACAAATTTTCAACCAAGACCAGAAACTGTTTGAAGCACATAAACACTTCAGAATTTTCTTTCAATGGATATACCCATGCATGCCTAGAAAAACCATCGATGAAAGTCACGAAGTAAAGATAGTTTCCAAAAGAGGGTGTCTGCATAGGACCATAGACATCACTGTGAACAAGCTACTATTTTTGAGTAGCTCAAACTGAACCATCTTTTGGAAAGGAGGAATGCTGCATTTTACCCAAAATACAACCTTCACAAACATGTTTATCGGGTGCCTCAAGTTTGGGCAAAGAGGACACCATTTCAGGTTTCTATAGGCATACCAAACTAGCAAAATTTAGATGACCAAAGCATGCATGCCAAAGCTTTGCATCTGACATAGCCTGAGAATCATGTACTGCACATGCTAAATCATTCACAGATTTTTCATAGTCTATGAGCTTATATTGCCCATGACATAAAATGCCAGAAGCAATAATCACATCGCCATTTGACATATCATGAACTCTATGTCTTTCATCAACAAATTTCACAACCAAGTGAGTCTTGGATAAAGTTGAAACTGATAACATATTCTTCTTGATCCCTGGCACAAATAAAGCATCCGAGAATGTAAAAGAACTACCATCAACAGTAGTCAAAATGATCTTACCAACTCCCATGACAGGATAAGAGGAGTTGTTGGCACATGTGATAGTATTCCGTGTAGGGGCAGGCTCGAGTGAAGCGAAGAAATTGTGCTATGAGGTAAAATGTTTGGTTGCCCCACTATCAAAGTACCAAACATCTGAGTCTATTGCACACATACATTGTTTAGGAGAAGATGTGTCAAAATTGCAAATAGTAGTAAATGCCCATTCTTCATTCTACACAAGATTAGCAGAATCTATTTTTGGTGTAGAGGCCTTTACAACAACCATTCGAGCCTCTTTTGTCTTTGCCTCTTTTGCAACCAGTTTTGGACAATTCTTTATGACATGATCATTTGCTTTACAATACTTGCAAAACAATTTATGCTTTTCTGTTTTCTTGTCGTCTCTGTCATCCTTCTTTGATTGTGCAGAATTAACAGATTTCTGCTTACTTGTAGAAGAGTTCCATTTACCTTTGCCCTTCTGACTAGCCAAGAAAGCTTGATCTTCAACACACATAATGGACCTGTTCTGCCTAGAATAATCTTCTTGCAACAGAACAGAGACTAACTCCTCAAATGATAAGGCATTCGATTGCCCTTCATCATCAAACGAGGAGTAGAAGCAAAACTTTGGTATGAATCGGGAAAACCGTTTAGAACAGTTTGCACAAGTGAACTGTTAGGCAAGACTTCATCAATAGAAATTAATTGTTCCTTCAAATCTTTGATCTTTTTTAGAAAACTTTCCATACAATCACCATCATATATATGCTCACTCTCCAACTATTTTTGGAGGTAAGCAACATGAGCCTCGTTCCTAGCCTGGTACAATGTGGTAAGTGTATCCCAAGCATCCTTAGCTGTTCTGCAAGAGTAAATGTGAGGAATAATGGCATGTTTGATAGACAAGGCTATCAATGCATATGCATGAAAAGAATTCATCTTGAATGAAATAGATATTTTGCTAACCCAGATAGGTAAATTTTGCTCTATATGATTGATTAAATGTGTATAGCTTTAGGAAAATTACAGACGACAATTAAAATTTTGATGTTAATAACATAATGTGTCCACAATATGAATTACATAGTTCAAAACATTTTATTATATTTACACATGAACTTCTTCTATCCAATTGGTGGGAATTTGTAGTTTTTCAGCTTGGTAGACACACAGAAACTACAAAGAGAATACACTACAAGAAATAGGGGGGCCTAGTGACGCCCCCGAATTGAAAAAAAATGAGCACCATCGCTTATGCGATGCTAGCATCGCATAAGCAACGGTGCTGTTTTTGGATTTTTTTTTTTACGGGCATTCATCGCATAAGCGATGCCTGCATTGCTTATGCGACGCTAAATAAGTGCATCACAAATAGCATCGCTAACTACCGATGTTATTTGCGACATTGGGAAACTGGACAGCGTTGCATATGCGACGCTTTGGAATGTAAAAAAAAAATTCAATTTCTCCCAGCACATTTGTGCCGGGATTTGGACGCGAGAGCAAAAAGAGATAGAGAGAGAGAGAGAGAGAGAGAGAGAGAGAGAGAGAGAGAGAGAGAGAGAGAGAGAGAGAGAGAGCGAGAGAGAGAGAGACGCATCTCGTTGAAGCAAGGTATGCGCACACACACACACTTACACACACATACGTATGCATACACACACATATGCACACATAGACACACACACACACATACACATAGACACACACACACACATACACACAAATACACACACATATACACACATACACACATAATGTTGCATACACACATACACACATAATGTTGCATACACACATGCACACATGATGCATACACATGCACACACATATACACATACATATACACACACATACACACACATACACACACACATACACACACACATACACACATACACACACATATATGCATACACACACATAGAGAGACATGCACACACATACATGCATACATATGCATACATAATGCATATGCATATGCGTACATACATACATACTTACATGCATACACACACATATGCATACATAATGCACATGCATACATACACGTACATAATGCATATGCATACATAATGCACATGCATACATACACATACATAATGCATACACACACATATGCATACATAATGCATACACACACATACACACACATATGCATACATACATGCATACACATACACACATAGACACATACACACACATAGACACATACACACACACACACACACTCATAGACACACACACATACACATAGACGCACACACACATACACACACATATACACACACACATACACACATAGACACATACACACATAATGATGCATTCACACACATACACATGCATACACACATACACACACATATACACACACACATACACACACATATACACACACACATACACACATACACACACATATGTGCATACACACACACATAGAGAGACATACACACACATACACATACATGCATACATATGCATACATAATGCATATGCATACATACATACTTACATGCATACATACACATACATAATGCATACACACATATATGTATACATAATGCATACACACACATACACACCTATGCATACATACATGCATACACATACACACATAGACACATACTACACACATAGACACATACACACATACTACACACATAGACACATACACACACATAAACACATACACACTCATAGACGCGTAGCGACACATACACATAGACACACACACACATATACACACACATACACACACATACACACATAGACACATACACACATAATGATGCATACACACACATACACATGCATACACATACATATGCATACACATACATATGCATACATACATGCATACACATACACACATAGACACATACACACACATAGACACATACACACACATAAACACATACACACTCATAGATACACACACATACACATAGACACACACACACATGCACACACATACACACACACATACACACATACTTACATGCATACATACACACATACACACATACACAAATACATACATACTTGCATGCATACATAATGCACATGCATAGACACATACACACACATAGACACATACACACACATGGACACATAAACACACATAAACACATACACACTCCTAGATACACACACATACACATAGACACACACACACATACACACACATATACACATGCATACACACACATACACACATAGACACATACACACATACACATGCATACACACACATACACATGCATACACACACATACACATGCATACACACACATACACATGCATACACACATACAGACACATATACACACACATACACACATACACACACATATATGCATACACACACACATAGAGAGACATACACACACATACACATACATGCATACATATGCATACATAATGCACATGCTTACATACACATACATAATGCATACACATACATATGCATACATAATGCATACACACACATACACACACATACACACATATGCATACATACATGCATACACATACACACATAGACACATACACACACATAGACACATACACACACATAAACACATACACACTCATAGACGCGTAGTGACACATACACATAGACACATACACACTCATAGACGCGTAGCGACACATACACATAGACACATACACACACACACACACACATACACACACATAAACATACACACATAGACACATACACATATAATGATGCATACACACACATACACATGCATACACACATGCATACATACATGCATACACATACACACATAGACACACACACACATAGATACATACACACACATAGATACATACATACACGTAAACACATACACACTCATAGACACACACACATACACATAGACACACACACACACATACACACACATATACACACACACATAGACACATAATGATGCATACACACACATACACACACATGCATACATATACATATACATGCATACATATACATATACATGCATACATATACATATACATGCATACATATACATACACGTGCATACACACATACAAACACATGTACACACACACATACACACATACACACATACACACACATATATGCATACACACACACACATAGAGAGATATACTCACACATACACATACATGCATACATATACATACATAATGCATATGCATATGCATACATACATACATACATACATACACATACATAATGCATACACACATATGCATACATAATGCATACACACACATACACACACATATGCATACATACATGCATACACATACACACATAGACACATACACACACATAGAAACATACACACACATAAACACATACACACTCATAGATGCACACACATACACATAGACACACACACATACACACACATATACACACACACATACACACATAGACACATAGACACATAGACACATAGACACATAGACACATACACACATAATGATGCATACACACACATACACATGCATACACACATACACACACACATACATGCACATACATAAACACACATGCATACATACACATACTTAATGCATACACACATACATATGTACACGTATATATATTGATTTCTAACCATTTTGTTTTATATGTTAGGTATTACGGATCCTAGTAGAGAGAGATAGGCAAAACTCACTCTCATAAAAAGTCTTATGAGAGCAAGAGTTCCGTCTTATACTCTAGGGGACATCATGCGTGATTACTCAGAGATGTCTGATGAGGAGTTGGACTATACAATTCAGATGCTTACCCAACGATCAGAGGAGGGCTCTTCTACGGCTCCACATGCAGGAAGACAGCTATCTGCTCATAGGTATGTTTTTTTTTCATAAATATTTTAATGATATTATACCACATATTTTTATTTATTTTTATCTATCTATTTTCAGGACACCTATACCACCTCCATATCGTGATAGTAGAGCAGAGTTGCCTATGAGGACATGCATAGGCACCTTAGGACTAGAGTGCGATATAGAGCCAGAGGGGAACATTGTGTACATAGGGAATGGATTGGAGTTCAAGAAAAGAATGCGGGCACTATGCGACTCTTACTTGCGCCTTGTCCACTTACCGTGGAAGTAAGTAAAAATTTTACATATAAACTGAAATAAATATCTTATGTTTTATTTACATTATTTTTTGTATTTTTGTAGTGAGCATGATGAGAGTGATAAAAAATACGTACTTAGTTCACTTGAGATAGAGTTTGGGACAGGATGGTTGCTTAAGTGGTGTCTAAAAGAGATGCGGACACTTATGGCTCATCGTCACGATAATGCATGATATGCACTGCTTTTATGTATATATATGTGGATATGAGTATGTGTGTTTATGCAGGTATGTATGTATATGAGAGAGAGAGAGAGAGGGAGGGAGGGAGAGAGGGAGAGAGAGAGAGAGAGAGAGAGAGAGAGAGAGAGAGAGAGAGAGAGAGAAGAGTGAGACTAGAGGTACAAATACACGCATACACACACATATACATCATACATGCACATTTACACACATATACACATACATGCACATTTATACATACACACACATACATGCACATTTTTACACACACATACACATGCATGCAGTTACACACATATAATGAATACAAATAGACACATACACATACTCACATACATGTACACATACTCACATACACATACACATACTCACATACACATACACATGCATAATCATATTTACACACACATAGACTCATATAAGCATATTTACATGCATATATACATATACACATGCATATATACACACACAACACATGCATATGCACATATAGATACACATACATACACAACACATGCATACACATAAATAAATAAATCCTATTTCAAAAATCCTAAATTGAAAACACTAATTTCGATATTAGGGTTTTAAAACCCCTAATTTAAAAACTCTAATTCAACCTTTTAGCCATATATTTGAAGTATATGTACACATTGCATCTATTCCTCCGACGTCCTACTAGAGAGATGTCTCTCCTCCCAACCTTATGCCTCTATATATAGCTACTCGAATCAACGAGGATCATAATATATATAAAGATATATACACATCATGTAGATACACATACATAAATATAAAATGGAGTAGATATATTATGCATCACACATTCATGCCTAAATGCACACATAAATATATATATACATGCATACATATTTACATGTACACATTTACACATAGACATATATAAATATATACATGTACACATCACATATACATGCCTACATGCACACATAAACATATATATACATGCATACATATTTACATGTACATATTTACACATAGACACATATACATATATACATGTACACAATTATAAACACTTGCATATATTACATGAATACATGAATATTTTACATAAATGCTTATGCATATATACACATATGCATATTTAACACATGTATACATATATCACACACATGCAAACACATACATATACATGAAATACATATATATGCATACTAACATATGTATACATATAATACACATGAATACACACACATATGCATACATAATGATAAAAATTTGCTCCTCGAAGATAAAGCTATATATAAAATAATTAGGCGTACCCCCGAGCTTCATGTTCTAACTTAAAAGAACATGATTTCATCTCTCTAGTAGGATTCATCGTTATTCAAGTTAATAAAAAATCTATTATCTGATATCCATTTAGAAGCTTCAAGTTATTGATCGATAACTAGAGTAGAATTTACTATCTAATCTGCTCATATGTTTTCATTATTGCCATCATTTTGATAAGACATCAATATAGTCTCATCTTCATTATCCTTATTGATTTCATTTATTTCTTCTATTGTTAAATCTATGTTCTCATGAATCACATCATCTATTGATGGATTAATATCTATTTCTGGTAATTCCTCTTCCTCATCAGTAGAATCAGCATGTAGAGAATTATCCTCTTCATAAAAAAGATTAGTATCATTATCACGTATAATGATTCTAATTTCTATTTCAGATGTTGATGTATCAGTATCTGATGCTGAATCATCAAGAGGACTTTCTTCAATCTCTCTAACAATAAACTGTTCAAACAATGACCTACCTCTAGGTTGCACATGAATGACTTGCCACCAAGGATGAGCATCTGGGTTTCTATAAAAAAATGCTTGTTCAATATGCCTAGGAAGAATATATGGTTCTTTAGTAGATCGCATTACCTTGGAAGAATCAATTGCCCAAAACCCAGATAATTCCTTTCTTAATGTGGAATTACTACCTTTATACTCGGCTCAAAACTAGTCAACCTTCAAAATGACCGTACCTATCAAAATATATAACAACAAAAACCCATTATTAGGTGCTTAAAAAAATAACTAACTCTATCATAAAAAATATAAACTTTTTTCTACCTGTTTGAATGTACGAAATGAAATTTCGTAGATACCTACAATAGTTCCTACGTAACCAAGTTCGCTATCTATAAGGTTTGTGTCTTTTGAGCTAGCACGTGATAGTTGCTTGAAAGAAGCAACAATACTAGAATCCTCTGTTTTACGTAAAGAATCAATGGCTTTGATTCTAATATGCTGTCCAAAATCCCACATATTAGTGAACATTCGAGCCTGCATAATAAATTCAATTAGTAAATAGAAACTAATATATATATATATATATATATATATATATATATATATATATATATATATATATATATATATATATATATATATATATATATATATATATATATATATATATGAAAAAAATAAAATATTATTTTAATAAAATTACCTTTCGTTCACAACCTATCATTAACTCTCTTTGCTCATTTGAGATTTCTTCATTATTTGCGTTGGCGTGTTGCAAGCGACTATATAGCCAATCCGTGAAAGAAGATATATCTGTAATCTCATTATTATTGAGATTACGTATATATCTTTTGTTTTTTCACCTTTTACTTCGGAGATTTTGAAGTTCCTCGTACTCACTAAGGAATGCTTGCATGCATTCGCTATTATATGCTACAAAAGTAGAAACATCATTTTTTTCTTGAAATGTAAATAAGAATGGAACTCCCTTACCTGATAATACCTCATCGGTTATTTTTGAAGAAGATTCGTTGGTCCATGCACGTGGAGCTTCTTCATGAACTCTTTCAAGGTACTCACTAATGTAATACATGCACTCTTCAAGCATCCAACCCTTTGCCATGGATCCTTCTGGTTTTGCTCTATGTCACACATAACCTTTTAATATTCCCATAAATCGCTCGACCCAAAACATCTATCGAGTGTTGACAACACCTGCAATCTCTATTTCATCTACAAGATGGACTAATAAATGAACCGGAATATCAAAAAATGAAGTAGGAAGTTCTTTCTCCATCAAACATAGTAGCTCTTTGCATTCACGTTTTTTTTGTGGGATCAAGTTTTTGTCAATCTCTTTGGATGTAATCCACCTATACATATCATAAAAACAATTATAAAGAAGTTAATTAAAAAATAAAAGATATCCAATATTCATACATATTAAATATAAAAGTATCATAATTACCTTATAAGTGATCCAAGACGATAGATCACATCTCGTACTCCTTTCGTTGTACATCCATCGATAACCAAAGGTTAAATATGTTTTAAAAAGTTATGCCAGTCATGGGTCTTTAATCGAGATAAGCTCTTATCATCCATAGTAAACATGTTTTGAAAGGATGCTCCATATCCTGTAGGAGTCTTAATCAATTGAATTCTATTGTTGATAGTCTGTATATCTTTTGTTTGTAAGTACCCAAGGAGCAGGTGCATAAGTCGTTTCTTGTCGATGTCTATCAAAAACTGGCCATAACTTTGGTTTGGATTTTTGATCTTTCAAATCATTCCTTGATGTTGTGGTATCTTTTAGTCCAAGAAGATGCTGTCATAGTGAATAACCAATAATTTTGAATATATGCATAGGATCAAGAAGATGACATACTTTTAACTCTTTCCAATACTCCAAAGAATACCATATTGATATGTTCTCTGCGAGTGCCAATTTTCCTTTAGCTCTCTTCACATACTCATTATCTGAATCATCATTGAAGATTTCTGATTCTGGATCTATTAGAGGTCCATCTGTCCATTTTTTATACCAATCCATAGGTGTCATAGGTTTTGGACACTGACCTGTTTCAAGCTTTCCATTAAAATGTATCGCTTCTCTTTTAGATCTTAATGGATGATCATCAGGCAAGAATCGTCGATGTCAAAGGTAAATATTTTTGTTGAGATTCTTACGATAGATTGATCCCAACCAATCACCACAATATGGACAAGCTTTATAACCCTTAGTAGATATTCCTGCATCATGAAAATGATAAAAATATAATTAGATTAAATCATATTTATTTACATGCATATTGAATAAAAAAATTACATCAATACCTGAACAAACACCATATCCTAGAAAATCGTGTATAGTCCAAGCCACAATACCACGAACCATAATGTCTTTCGTTGATGCTTTTCGATACATCAATGACATTAATACCTCTCCATAACTCTTGGAGATTGTCAATGAGAGGAGCAAGATATATATTGATATCTTTAACTTATCTTTTGCCTGGGATTAAAAGTGAAAGCATTAAATGTTCCTTTTTAATGCTAAGATATGGCGGAAGATTGCAGTTTATGACTACCACTGGCCATGTTGACCATTTACTGGATTTCATGGAGAATGGATTAACCCCATCTAATGCAACTCCTAACTTTAGATTCTGTGGATTTTGTGCAAATTCAGGCCATGTAGAATCAATATGCTGAAAAGCAACACTATCATGAGGAATTCTGATTATTCCATCAGTACTTTTGTGATCATGTTCCCAAGTCAAAAGCTTTGATAATTTCAGGCTTTGAAACATAAGTCTAATGCATGGAGCCAATGGAAAATGCCTCAATACGTTTTTTGGGATTTTACCTTCTTTGCCCTTATATCGAGGAGATTGACATTTGGGACATGTCAAAGAGTCTGCATATTTCACCTCTATATAAAATACAATCGTTAGGACATGCATGTATACATTGATAATCTATACCAAGATTGTTGATTATCTTCTTCATTTCATCATGTGAGGTAGGAAGAATATTCTGACTTGGTAAAAACTTTTCAGATAATAACCTATAAGTTTATCAAAAAAAGATATATTAAAAAAAGTAAATAAATAAATATACATATATATATGCCTATAATTTTATATATGTGTATGCTTATGTGCATCTTTCAAAATATTCGCGAAAAATTTGATTGTTTTGGATGGCAGGATACGATTGTCTGTTTTGGAGGATATGAAGTATGTACCTTCATTGAATGATTTGTCGATTCTATCATATGTTCAGTTTTAAAGTGTGAGAAGCGGGTTTATAATTGCTATTCAAAGAATTTGGCACTGTTTATAGGCCATACGATGGTGACCTGGATGAATCGCATGCACAGAGGTTACTCAAGATAGAGCAACCTGATTATAAGGGACTAGTGCCAGCATGATTATTGGGGTATGCAGTAAACCTCTTGCATGTCAATGATGAGCATCTGAACTTTAGGATACAAAGTGGAAATCATGGTGGCTTGAGAGGATCACTTTTATACAGCTTGTTCAAAGAACTTCAGGTTTATGACACTGAAGTTCTTTGAACAAGCTGTATAAAAGTGATCCTCTCAAGCCACCATGATTTCCACTTTGTATCCTAAAGTTCAAATGCTCATCATTGACATGCAAGAGGTTTACTGCATACCCCAGGAATCCTGCTAGCACTAGTCCATTATAATCAGATTGCTCTATCTTGAGTAACCTCTGTGCATGCGATTCATCCAGGTCACCATTGTATGGCCTATAAACAATGCCAAATTCTTTGAATAGCAATTATAAATCCGCTTGTCACACTTTCAAACTGAACATATGATAGAATCGACAAATCATTCAATGAAGGTACATACTTCATATCCTCCAAAACAAACAATCGTATCCTGCCAACCAAACAATCAAATTTTTTGCGAATATTTTGAAAGATGCATTAATAGTTTTAAAAGATGCACGGACAAAAAGTGTGCATTCAATTCAAGTTCTTGTTCTTACCTTATCTAAAGTAAGAATAAAAACCTGCATTGAATGGACACTTTTTGTTCGCCCGTCCTTTAAAATTATTTTTCCATCCTTCAAAATGTGTGTACATGTGTGTGTATGTTTATATGTGTGTATGCATTCATGTATATTATGTGTATGTTTATATATGCATGTAGTTATATATATATATATATATATATATATATATATATATATATATATATATATATATATATATATATATATATATATATATATATATATATATATATATATATATATATATATTTATGCATATATATAAATAGATAGAAAATTGAAAATTATACCTTAATAGTGTCGAAACAGATACATTACTCCATCCAAAACGATTTTGAAGATTGAGAATAAGTAAGCTTGCACTTAGTCGTGTCAAACCACTTCCTTCATATACATGCTTTAGACACTCCTCTCGAAGATATTTCTCATTTTTAGAAATATCAATGCTCTCACTGTCATTTTGATACCAATCCTCAATAAAATTTGCCACGCCATCATCTTCATCATTGTCACACAAATCTTGTACTTTATCGTCTTTTGAATATAGATCTTTCAACTTTGCATATTCCACAGGATTAATTTTGCGTAGCCTCCTCATGGAAGCTTCTGATAAATGAGGTCTTACTGGTAATTGTGAATGTTGTGGAGGAATATCATCAACATCATACGTTGGAATCTACACATATAAATAAAATTCATTACTATTCCATAAATGAATAAAAAGTAAACGTTAAATATAAAATTAAGTATATAACTTATTAAATATGGATAGAAAATTTTTATTCTCTCTAGCTAAAAGGTGCTCTTGGAGGTCTATGCCATCCATAATTCACTTATAGTTCATCACCAGCATGTAATGTAGTAATAGCATTGACAACTATGTATCTTGATACATCTCCACTCCTGTATGGTGATTCATGAATATTTTCATGCTCCTCAAATGTGCAATTAGTCCTTGAACTATTATGTAACCCTCGACTACTATTTATTAAACCTGTTATATTTCCATGTGTTTAAGGTCTTCCATCAATATATAATCTTTCATTTTCTACATGTAAAATCCTTCTACTAGTAAGGGATGCTGCGTTCAAGCATATTCCATAAGTACTCATGCTTTGAACATAACGTGAAAGTCGATGCCAATCTCCCCATCCATATATAGGACCACAAAATGACATAAGAGTGACTTCAGAGTTCGGAGGCACATACAAATCCTCTACAATAAAGAGACCACGACCAACATTAGTAATAGTGGATGGAGCAATCATATAGCGATTACCCCAAAAGTTGAAAACCTCTCCATCTAAAGGAAGTGGTCCTCTATTCCATCCTCCATATCTTCTTCTATCATATGTTTGTACTAAAGAACGATCACGAGCTGGCAATGGATAATCTCCAGCCGTTTCAGTCTCTAAACCAGGAGGTAGAGGATTTCTAGAAACCTCTGCTTGTAATTGATGAACAACAAGTCCATGACGTGTACGAGGTATATTAACATAATATATGAGAAAAATTATCATCATCATCATCATCGAGCAAGTATTCCTGTATATCAATAGAAATTTGATTTTGTATATGGTTTTTAAATAAAATAATGACATTAATATATATAGAAAATACATACCCAAGCATTATCACGTTGACCAGGTGATGGTGCATGTCATGTTCAATACATTCCAATCGTGGTCTTCGATATGTGCCATAACAAGAGTTACACCAACATATAATAGGCTCTTGATAGTAAAATTCATCATAATTCCTATCGAAGGACACATGTGAAGTCGTTGCATGGGTAGGAGGTGGTGGAGTACCCTCTGATTGATCAAAATCTGCACATAATAAGAAACAAAAAAATATAATTTATGTATCCATAAAATATATTTAAAATTAAATGTTTGATATACTTACAGTATAAAGTCGTTGCACGATGAGGAGACGGTGGTGGAGTTCCATCTGATTGATCAGAATCTACAAATAATGGTATTTGATATTAAAAATCTGATTATCTACATACACAAAAAATTCACATATACATATTTACACATACACACATATTCACATATACACATTTACACATACACACATATTCACATATACACAACTACACATTATTGTGGGATAAATGCATGTATTTTGTATGAATGAGTGTATATGCATGCATGTGTGTGTACGTATATATATGGATATGTATATGTGTGTTTATGTTATATGTATGTATATGTGTATATGTATACATATATGTATGCGTATATGTTTGCATGTATATGTGTATGTGGGTATGTGTATGTGTATGTGTGTGTATATATGTGTATGTATTCTGATTTTTTTTTCTATTTGAGATTAAATTAACAGGAGATATTGTATGGTGGAAAAAAATAAGGGGTGACCTAACATACCACCTGAGATGTGGCAGTTTTTTCGTAGATAGCTACGTCTTCAGGAGTCATTTCCTCAGCAGAAGGTACACAAATTAATAGTTTATATTTAATTTTTATATATTTTAGTAATTTTTACATTTAATTTATGCATTTTTTCTTAAATAAACAGGCTGTTGCAGATAAGATAGTGGAGTCGGGCCACACATCGCACCTAAGCCAAATGGGCCATAATGGTTTTGTAGCTACATTTGTAAGTATATGTGTTATTGTGAGTATATATTTTTTATTTTAGTTAAAATGCAAGCAACTAATCTTTTTTATTTGTTTCAATGGAGCGGAAGGATTATGGCCGATATCCTATGAAACAAGAGATCGAGTATGCTACACATTTTGGATATCGACGTTTGAGCGAGTATATGCGAGATCATCCTGATATCTTCGTGAGTATTATTAAATTTTATATAATTATTTTATTTTTATGAATGGTTTAACTGTTTTATTTATTTATGTTTGTTATATGTAATACAGGAGTATTATGGAGAGACAGATATGGATGAGGTACGATCTCGATCGTCACAGGGTGATCATGACGATGAGGATGAGGAAGATCAGGATGATCATGATACTACTGATGCTGATGATGATGATCATGATGATGATGATTAGGATTTTAGTTGATTATGACATTGGATTATATGTATTTACATTGATATATATATATATATATATATATATATATATATATATATATATATATATATATATATATATATATATATATATATATATATATATATATATATATATATATATATATATTATCTATATATTTATCATTTCAGTTATGTTTTGAATTGTGTGTATGGTATTAAGTAATGAAGAGTGTTGTTCTATTGATTGTTATTATTGTTTATATTAAGCATGTGTTTTAATACTTTAATTATATAATTCATTCATATGTGTGTACTATTGGAGCTAGTCTATGACAAGCTTAAGTATTGGCTTGAGTCCCACAAAGTCATAGAAGAAGCCTTAAAATGAAGACAATGTAAAGTTCACTTGTGAACTACCTCTTGTAACTTGTGAAGACTTTATTTAATGTAAAAGTGAAAGAATCTTAAGTGGTTGGTCCACTTGATCAAAAAGGGAAAGAGGAGGCACAAATTCGTGATTTGTGGTAGATAGAGAATCAAATCAATCACTAATTTATTGGAGAGTGATTGAGGGAAGTTAACCTCCCAAGATCAACTATAAATACATGGTAGTTTTAGTCGTGGTTAGAGAGACCTATGTGAAGACCTCCAAGAGCTGAGCTTTATGCCATATCAAGGTGTGATTCCAAGGCACACATATGTATCAGTAAGTCCATTGTATTTTACAAGCAATATACTTTCATTTTCATGATCATTTGAGTTCATATTTCCATGTTCTTGTGAAGTGTACTACTCACTGCCATATCTCTCGGTTTTCTAAGTCAGATTGCAGAGATGGTTTCTCTGAGCTTGGTGCATCATTTTCAGTGATTTAACTTGGTAAAGTTATCTCTATAAGTCTACTATATGCTCACCAAGGTTCATTTCATTTGGGTGTTCTAATATTCAATAATGTTCAGTTGAAGTCAACAATGTCTGTTCATTTTCACTTCTCTGCCAGGTACCCGACTTTTTTACTCATCTTGTCAGAGCTGTTTCTCAGTGTGTACTTACCCAAATTCAATGATGTAAAGCTTGTTGGATTCAAAATACTGTCTAGTATAAGCATACAAATTTTCATAATTATTGGATTCTTAAATATGGAGTTATGTTCATTTGTCTGCTCACTACTCTCATTACTGTAGCAGCCCGTGAAAATCGGGATGATGTCATCACTTGTTAAACATCATTCTCAGTGTGTGGTTCATTATTTTTGATGAAATTACTCTTGAAAGTTAGCCCTTTAAGTTAAATAGACTTCCCCAAGAGGAATTAAGCTAACTGCTACTGTGCTCAGAGAATTATGCAAAACACTGGATAGGTGTATGAACCAAAATAGCAAGTTCTTCACATCTGAGCTAACTCCAACTTATCTGTTTTGATCTATCTTTTTGAGAGTGATCTTCCAAGGTACATAGGGTTTCTAATACATCCATTGGCAAGCTAAAAGGGCCCACCATATACTTCTGGAGTTCATTTGGCTAGTGTAGATCAAGGATTTTGCAACACCTCTTAATCTTCAAGCACATACCTATCCATCTCTTCACAGTGGTATCAGAGCAAGGTTGGACAACATGGCAGATGGATTTCCTTCATCAATTGACAAATTGGAGAGAGGTAACTACTCAGCTTGGTCATTAAGAATGGAAGCTTATCTCCAAGGTAGAAGCTTATATGGTTATGTGGCTTGAGATGAAGTTATGCCAAGTTTCAAGAACAAAAGTCAACCAACACAAGAAGAGCAAGAAAGATTGAGCACATGGTGCTCCAAGGATGCACTTGCAAGGTCTTATCTCCTCAACTCTATCTCAGATTTTTTGTTGCCTCACATTAGAAGTTGTAAGACATCTCAGGAAGTGTGGGATGCACTTGAAGCCTTATTCTCTTCAAGTACCAAAGCTAGGAAGCATCAACTATGGCTGAATTTCACAACTCTCAAGAAGGCTCCCAAACAAAATGTGACTGATTTTGTCATTAAGCTCAAGGACATAGCAGATCAGTTGGAAAGCATTGGAGAGGTAATAGATGAAGAGCAAATTGTAAGGCAGGTCATCAATGGCTTGGAGGCAGATGACAAGTGGGATGCATTCACCACAGCTATGGATTTGTACATGGACATGCATGTACCTGATTTCAATACACTCATTGGACAACTACTTACTCAAGAGGCAAAGCTGATAAAAAATGGAGAAAGCTCTAAAGGTAATCAATCTTCAGCTTTATACATTGATAAAAGCAAGTCCAAAGATAACAAAGGAAAGACAAAGAAAGTGGATGATGAAGCAGGTATCAAGCTAACTATGCAGGCAAAAGTAGACATGGCAGAGGTAGAGGAAGAGGAGATAGACAAGGTAGGGGGAGATCCCAAGACTCCAACCCATGTTCTATTTGTGGACTAACTAATCATACAACTGAAAATTGCTTTAGGAATTCCAGGAATCAAAGAGGCAGAGGATACAATAGAGGAAGTTATGGCTACTCAAGAGGAAGGTTCAACAATTATCATGGAAACTACAACAACTACAATCATTCAAACTATCAAGGAGGCTACAAAGGAAGGAGAGACTTCAATAACTACACAGAAGACTAAAACAAAGAGGATTCATTATTGATCATGAACATGGCTATGCCACAAGGTAAATCTGATGAGCATGTTTTCTACATAGATTCAGGTTGTTCAAATCATGTGGCAAGAAATGTGGCACTCCTATCAGATTTAGAAGATCCAAGGAATAAGCACGAGGTACAAACAGGAGATGACACAAAACATCCTGTGGAGAAAATAGGCAATGTCAAAGCACGTGATGGAAACATCAACCTACTTAGTAAGGTACTCTATGTCCATACCATTACAAAGAATTTGATAAGTGTTGGGCAGATAGTAGAGAAAGGGTTGCAAGTCACGTTCACAAAAGCAGGAGCATTTGTTGAAGATCCAAGTCAAGGATTCAGAGGAATTGCAAAAGGTGAAAAGGAAGGTAGATTGTTCACATTTGAACTACAAGACACTAGAAACATTGCTCTCTTTAATTATGGTAGTCAGACACTCACAAAATTGGAAGTATGGCACAAAAGGTTAGCACATATTGGTGAAAGGTCATTAAAGCAAATTTGCAGGGACCAAAGTGTACTTGGACTTCCTAACTTGTCAAAACAACATATGATTTATAAGTGTAGTGCATGTCAATTTGGAAAGTCTCACAGGTTACCATTCATGAAGAAAGGTTATACACATGGAGATCTCTTGGAGTTGGTTCATATAGATGTATGGGGACCTAGCAAGGAAGCTTCAATATCTGGATCAAGGTATTATGTCTCCTTTATTGATGATTGTAGCAGATGGACTATCCTATTCTTTATGAAACACAGAGATGAAGTTTTTTCATGTTTCAAAAGATATTTGGCTCTTGTGGAGAATCAAACAGGTAAATGAGGAGACCTTCTCTCCTGTGGCAAAGATGCCTACTATTAGGGTTTTGCTTAGTATTGCCTCTTCCAAGAATTGGAAGATACTTCAACTAGATGTAAAGAACGCATTCTTGAATGGTTGGATAACAGAAGAGGTATATATGGCACAACCACCTAGTTTGAGAATCAAGTTTATCCTGATTATGTGTGTAAACTTAACAAATCATTGTATGGTCTCAAGCAAGCTCCAAGAGCTTGGAATTTCAGACTTGTTTCATTCTTGTAGGACAAAGGCTTTCAACCAAGCAAGGCAGATCCCTCACTCTTTATTAAAAAGAGTAATTGTGAGATCATCTACCTATGTGTATATGTAGATGATATTATATTGACAGGAAATGATGCAGATGGTATGAAGAAGATCAAAGATCAGATGAGAGAAGAGTTCAAGATAAGTGATTTGGGTTCACTTACCTACTTCCTAGGTTTGGAAGTTGTCTACAAAGATCATGGTTTGTTTCTCACTCAAAGAAAGTACATTAAGGACATGTTGGAAAAATTCAAGATGCAAGATTGCAGGTACTCCAATGGAGGTCAATCACAAATTGAGCTCACATGAAGGTGAACCCATAGAGGACATCACATCATATTAAAGTCTAGTGGGTAGTCTCAACTATGCCACATTGACAAGAGTAGATATATGTTACAGTGTGAGTGTGCTAAGTCAATTTATGCACACACCAAGAAAACCACACATGGATGCTTCCAAAAGGATTCTCAAGTATCTCAAAGGAACCATAAATGAAGGACTTTATTATCCTTATGTATCTGATTTAGGTTTGAAGCTATTTTCTGATGCAGATTGGGCTGGCTCCAAAGAAGATAGAAGGAGCACTTCAGGTTATCTTACCTTTGTAGGTTCAAAGCTTATTTCATGGTCATCCAAGAAGCAACCCACAGTTGCTCTCTCTTCTACTGAAGCTGAATATAGGGGTCTTGCCATAGCTACACAAGAAGCTATGTGGATGAAGACATTATTCAAAGATCTTGGATTGGAGTTTGGAACTCCAACTATTTATGGTGACAATATGAGTTCTATTCATTTGGCTGCTAATCCTATTTTTCATGCAAGGACTAAAAATATTGAAGTTCATTATCACTATGTATGAGAGAAGGTTCTAAGCAAAGAGATTCAAATATCATATGTGTCCACTCATCAACAATGTGCAGATATTCTAACCAAAGCATTGGATGGTACAAAGCTTTGCAAATTCAAGGCTATGATAGGTTTGCAGGTAATCTTGGAAGATTGAAGACCTCAAGCATACTTGGCTTGAGGGGGAGCTGTTGGAGCAAGTCTTTGACAAGCCTAAGTATTGGCTTGAGTCCCACAAAGTCATGGAAGAAGCCTTAAAATGAAGACAATGTAAAGTTCACTTGTGAACTACCTCTTGTAACTTTTGAAGACTTTACTTAATGTAAAAGTGAAAGAATCTTAAGTGGTTGAGTCCACTTGATCAAAAAGGGAAAGAGGAGCCACAAATTTGTGATTTGTGATAAATAGAGAATCAAATCAATCACTATTGATTGGAGAGTGATTGAGGGAAGTTAGGCTCCCAAGATCAACTATAAATACATGGTAGTTTTAGTCGTGGTTAGAGAGACCTATGTGAAGACCTCCAAGAGCTGAGCCTTATGCCATATCAAGGTGTGATTCCAAGGCACACATATGTATCAATAAGTCCATTGTATTGTACAAGCAATATACTTTCATTTTCATGATCATTTGAGTTCATATTTCCATGTTCTTGTGAAGTGTACTACTCACTACCATATCTCTCAATTTTCTCAGTCAGATTGCAGAGATGGTTTCTCTGAGCTTGGTGCATCATTTTCAGTGATTTAACTTGTTAAAGTTAGCTCTATAAGTCTACTATATGCGCATCAATTTTCATTCCATTTGGGTGTTCCAACCTTCAGTTATGTTCAGTTGAAGTCAACAGTGTCTGTTCATTTTCACTTCTCTGTTAGGTACCACGACTTTTTTACTCAACTTGTCAGAGCTGTTTCTCAGTGTGTACTTACCAAAATTCAATGATCTAAATCGTGTTGGATTCAGCATACTCTCTAGTATAAGCCTACAAATTTCATAATCATTGGATTCTTAAATCTGGAGTTATGTTTATTTTTCTGCTCACTGGTCTCATTACTGTAGTAGCCCGTGAAAATCGGGATGATGTCATCACTTGTTAAACATCATTGTCAGTGTGTGGTTCATTATTTTTGATGACATTACTCTTGAAAGTTAGCTCTTTAAGTTAACTAGACTTCCCCAAAAGGAATTAAGCTAATTGCTGCTGTGCTATATGTGCATGTGTGTGTGCATGTGTATATGTGTTTTAGTACTTTAATTATATAATTCATTCATATGTGTGTACCTAAGTGTATATGTGTGTGTGTGTATATGTATGTATGTGCATGTGTATGTGTGTATATATGTATGTATGCACATGTGCATGTGTAAGTGTATATGTGTGTATGAGTATGTGCATGTGCATGTGTACGTGTGTGTATATGTATGTGCATGTATATGTATAACTCTATGTGTATATGTGTGTATGTGTATGTATATGTGTATATGTAGGTATGTGCATGTGTGTGTGCATGTGTATATGTGTGTGTACGTATGTGCATATATATGTGTATATATGTGTATAATGTATGTATATGCATGTGTATATGTATTCCACATGCATGTGTATGTGGATGCATTTCCATTTGCATCCATGTGCATGCATGTGGATGTGCATATACATGTATTTGCGTATATGTTAATGTGTGTATATATATATATATATATATATATATATATATATATATATATATATATATATATTTATATATATATATATATATATATATATATATATATATATATATATATATATATATATATATATATATATATATATATATATATATATGCAATAATGCATGCATGTAAGTCTTTTTATGTGGTTGTAGAAATGTTTGTGCATATGCATGTGTATATGTGTGTATGCCTAAGTGTATGTGCACATGTATCTGTGTGTATATATGTGTGTGTATGTGCATGTGTATATGTGTATATGTGCGAAAGTGCATCTTCATCATGTATAAGTGTATAAGTGCATATCAATAAGTGTGAGTATGCTATCTAATGAAAATAACACAATTCAAATGATATACAAAGAATATAAATTGTACTTACAATAGTTAGCCATACTTTTTGCTTGGTTAGCTTCTTGAATAACTTGCAATAAAGAGAGAAAGGAGAGAGAGAGAGAGAGAGAGAGAGAGAGAGAATTCAAAGAGAGAAAGATGTAGAAAGAGAGAAACAGAGACAAAAGGGAGACAATAAGAGAGAGCTTAGGCAAAACAACAATTCTGCATATACTTGCTTCAGCTCGTAAGCGTAGCGCAATTGCGAACGTTGGAGAGCTCTTTGACCAGATGCGTGAAAATGCCGATTGAAGAGCCTCCAATGTTTTAATTGTTTTTCGTCAACAGACCGTCGTGTAAGTGATGCTACGCATCGAGTTGGCGTCGCATAAGCGACATGTTTTGAGCATCGCTTATGCGACTTCAAAAAGCGTCGCTTATGTGACGTAGCAAAGCGTCGCTTATGCAACACTATTTAAAACCGTCATATTAGCGACGCTCTATGCGAGCGTCGTAGACCTTGTCGCGCCACAAGTCGCAAAAAACGTCGTTTGCTTCCCCATTTAATCGATGGTGCACATGCGATGTTCATTACGATGCATTTTGCAATTTTATAGCGATGAAATTCTGTCGCCTTAACCGACGCTATACACCCGTATTCCTCGTAGTGATACATGATTTTGGGTCCTCTATTTCTTTAGTTTTCATCTCTGTAGCTTTAAAAGTATGTTGGTTTATGTGCATAAACCTATGCGCTATTAGAATAATGAGAACTTCTTTACAATAAGTAAAGCATTAGGCCAAGGAAACTAGATGTACTACTATAATTTGTTGCATGTGATTAAAAATAAAATCTTGCTCATAGAATTAATCATGATGAAGACATCTAATTATGATGACAGATTACATGCCCTAGTTCACAATAGACGACATTACAAATATTGCTTGTATTAGTTGCATGAGAAGACTTAGATATGCTCCAAATGCATACAAAAACATATTTCTTGCACGAGATCATATAGATGAGATCTATATGGAACAAGCACAATGTTATGTAGTTCCTAGCAAAGAAAGTCTAGTATGTATGCGAAAGAAGACCTTGTATGGACTTAACTATCACCTATATTGTGGTATCAAACATTTAATGCATTCTTAAAGTATGAAGGCTATCCTAAAAGTAATGAGGATGATTGTCTCTACATTGAGAGATGTTTAGATGGTAGCTTGATATGCTTGACACTCTATGTTGATGATATGCTAATTGCCGGGAACACGTGTCCCCCTTGAAGACAAAAATCAATAAAAATTTTGACGTGAAAGATTTGGGAGATGCTAAACATATTCTTAGAATGCAAATTACTCATGATAGTAGTAAGAGATACATGTACATGTCTCAAAGTGAACACATAACCAAAGTTCTTCATAAATTAAATACACATGGTGGAAAGGCATTGACTACATCATTGCCTATATATGTGAATTTGAGCAAGGACGATTGTCAGAAATCTAATGTGGAGAAGGAATTCATGAGGAAAATTCCTTATCAATCTACTCTTGGTAGTCTCATGTACAATATGATAGCTATGAGACTAGACATTGCATTTGAGGTGGGATTTGTGAAGAGATATATGTCAAATCCTAATAAGAAATACTAGGAAGTGGTCAAAATGGTATTAAAATATTGGATTGGCACTAAGGATATGTGTCCATGCTTGGGTAGAGGTGATTCATCCACTATTTGATACACATACTTGGACTATGTTGGTTATGTAGACAATTAGAAGTCTACTTTAGGGCATATTTTTCACTTCATTGGTGGTGCTATTTCTTGGAGATCTTGTCTTCAAGAATGTACAAACGTTTCTACCATAGAAGCAGAGTATGTTATAGCTAATGAGGCATGTAAGGAAGCACTATGGCTTTCTAGATTGGCATGTGACATGGACATACCTCAGCATGTACCTCATTTACTTAGTGATAGCTAGAGTGCCATTGCATTGGTTAAGAATCTGATCTATCATGCAAAGAGCAAGTAGATTGAGGTTCAATAACTCTTTATTTGTGGTTTCTTAGCCACCAATTGCATTCTAATTGAGAAGGTTCATTCTCAAGAAAATGCAAGAGATGCTTTGATAAAAGCTCTACCACATGATAGCTTTAGACATTGTTGTCACTTGATGGGTGTCACTTGATCTTGTACTACATAGTCCTTACATTATGTAAAATGTCCATCAAGTAGGAGGTAAAGGTCATATACTCATACTAAGATATTCTTTGTCATTCTTTATTTTTCTCCCTAGGCCATATAAGCCATATTGGCCCTTAGTGGGATATTGTTAGAGATTCTTATCGTTAGTGTTTATGTGAAAGGCCAAATTACTCTTCTATACATTTGTTCTAATAAAACATATAGTGAACTGGTTAGCCACAAAGTGTATAGAGACTACCCATTTGTGAAACGTGCATACAACAAGCTCATAGTTCTCTATTTTTTGTGTTTTTTATAGATTGCACAAATAGTTATAAAGGAGCATTGTGATGCCATCCAAAAAGATAATATGCTTTGTGTGGAGCTCGAAGGCTCCCCTCCATGAATTTTGTGTCTATAATCTACCTAGGTGCAAAAATTTCTTCCATCATATGAAAATGAGTTTTATTTCTCAATTTTTGATTTGTCAATTTCCATAATTATGTGCATTCATATGCCCATCACTTTGTCCATTTCTATTTCTTTTTTTTTAAATTTTAGGAAATTTCACAAAGAGCATATTGATGGACCTTACAAATAAGTATTTTGAGATCCATTCAAATGAAAATGGGTTTTTCAATGATTGTGAAAATTTTGGAAGAAAAACTTGCATCAAGTTTACTCCATAATATTAGATAGAACGCATGAATCTTGCATCATAGGTTTCCACTACACGTTTTGATGTGAAAATAATGGATATGAATATTCTGATTGTAGTTATGGTTCCATAAATAAAGTGAAAAAGTACAAATGAGGTATATCTCATAAACAAGTGCTTTAAGGTTGGTGATATTATTTCAGAATTATCTACTTAAAAATGTTATCAAAATTATTGATTACTTTTAATGAACTAATAAGAGGGTAAAAGTAAAAAGCAAAAAGGGCACCAAAAGTGTTCTCAATGAAATTTGTTAATAATGAGGATATGCCATTCCTTCATTCCCCTATAACGTCCTTTTAGCCAGAAAATTTATGATTATTAGTGCATTCAAAAGTCAAAGAGATGGAGGGAGATATATACCTATGCATAGATTCACATGTTACAATCAAGACATGTAAGCTATAGTTTATGTTCTCTTGTCAACTACAAATGTCACTAAGAGCATCAATATGAATGATGTGATTAAGAGTTATTCTTTTCTTCTTTTGATGCATTTGAGTGTCTTCCTTCTATTGCTAGCATCTCATCATCACTGTTTCATAATGATGCACTTAGATTTCAACATAAGATCACAATTGTAGTTCACTTCTACCAAAATACAAAGAGAGTGGTAAAGAGATAAAGAGAGGGGGAAAAAGAAAAAGAAATAGGAACCAAACCTCTCATCATTCAACTATAAAATTATAAATCTCAATTAGAAGCCACTCCTGGTAATATCTGAAGAATTTATGCACCTTCAATAAAATAGATATTCTACTAACCTAGATAGATAAATTTTGGGCTATATGATTGATTAAATGTTTATAGCTTTAAGAAAATGATGGAGGGTAGTAGAAAGTTTGAGGTTGAGGACATTATTTTTTACCAATAAGAATTACTTAAGTCGATATATTTTCTCATATTTACACCTTCACTCCTTCTATCCAATAGGTGGGAATTCGTAGATTTTAAGCTTGGTAGACACACAAGAACTAAAAAGAGAATCTATGATTTGGGGTTCTCTGTTTCTTTACTTTTCATCTATATAACTTTAATAGTATGTAGGCTTATATGCATAACCCTATGAGCTATTACACTACCGATAATCTCTTTACAATAAGTCAAGTATTAGGCCAAGGAAAATAGATGTAACTAGTATAGTTAGTTGCATATGATTCAGAATTAAAGTCATGCTCACATAATTATGCATGATGAATCAATCCAATAACAAATAAGTAATCTTTAATGATGGTAGGTTACATGCCCTGATCCACAGTAAATGTGTGTTGGTGATAAGGGTGAGATACATACTATAATATTGGTTTAAAAATCTCTGATTGGGATACTTTCATGTACATAAACCTTGGACATCTTAAAAGGTAGCCATCCGATTCGAAACTCTTATTTAATAAATCATTGCACTTATGTGATGAAAGTATACGACTTTCCTTAAATTGAAACATTGGTAAAAGATTTTCCACTCTTAATTATATATTGCTTACCTTCATATGTTGCGCTATGACACATGCATGGAGGAAACTATCCTTGATGCATTAAAGAATTTATTATATCCATTGATCTCCTATGTGATGTATCCCCTATATGCCCATTGAAATTTCTCCCCCTAATAATACAAAATACATTCTTATCCTTTATCAACGCTAAGCATACCTGAACCAGTTTATTAGTAGTAGAAGTCTTTATCTCTCTCTGTATCACTCTATTTCTACTAAACTTCATGATCATTTCCTTTCTATGGTGTGGTAAAAAATTTGTGCTCTAATCTTATGACTTGTAATCCACAATGCATAATTGCACTTGCAATTTTGGAAGAGGCTCCTTCAGGCCCCATTGTTTGCTACACCCTTTGATATATGCACCCACATGTGTAATAAGGGAGGAAAAGTAGCTCTTTAGAGCTCACGAGCTGGTGGTTGAGGATCTTGTGTATGCACTACAATTTTTGGTCACAAAAATGAGATTTTATAGCTCAAAAGTTCTCTCTAGCAAGTGACATCGACTAATTTTCTTCCATAGGAATCCCCTTCTATGCTATCGATCTCCTTCGAACTCTTCTGAACTCGCTATTGCAGCTACCATTTTCCCATGTTTGCCATGGACACTAGTAGCTACAACTTGTCCTTATCAGTTTGAATACAAATATTACTAAGGCCATCAATACAAGTGATGTGATTATAATTTCTAGAGCAACAATTCCATATTGTTTAAGGATTTTGTGTCTTCATTCTAAGGTTTTCCATACAATCCATTCTTGGTTTGGATTTTATAATTTTGAGAGATCGTGGTGATCCTTCTTGTTATGAAGGAGCTATGTAGACAAATGATCGTGTCAGGTGGGAATGTCCCATCAAGAGTGGACTCATTTCTATTCATAAGAATGGTCCTTGGTAATTGATACCTTTGCCAAAGGGTAGGAAAGCTTTACCATGAAAATGGGTATATAAGTTGAAATTCACATCATATAGCACTTCTCCAACTTATAGAGCATCGCTACTTGCAAAAGCATTCAAGCAACAATAAGGAGTTGATTTTGATGAAATCTTGTCATCTTAGATCTAGTCCAAGTGCATATGAAAACTTATTTCTTGCATGAAGATCTTATAGATGAGATCTATATGGAACAACCATAGGGTTATGTAGTTCCTAGCAAAGAAAATCTAGTACTATGTAAGCTAAAAAAGAGCTTTGATGGTCTTAAGAAGTCACCTAGATAGTGATATCAAAAGTTTGATGCATATATTGATTGTTGGGAAGACTTGTCTCTCTTGAAGAAAAAAGTCTATCAAAATATTGAGACAAAAGATTTCGGAGATGCTAAAAATATTCTTGACACGCACATTACTCATGGTAGGAGCAAGGGATGCATGTACTTGTCTCAAAGTGAGTAATAACCAAAGTACTTCATAAATACAATATGAATGGTCAAAAGGCATTGAGTACACCATTGCCTACATATCTGAAGTTGAGCAAGGAAAATTGTCCAAAATATGATGAGCAAAATAAATTCATGATCAAAATTCCTTATCAATCTAGTGTTAGTAGTCTCTTATGGTGCTAGGAGACCGAGTAGCACTTAGGATATGTGTCTATGCTTGGGTAGAGGTGATGCATCCATTATTGGATACAGAGGCTTGGACTCTGCTAGTTTTTTTGACAATGAGAAGTTTACTTAAAGGTATATTTTTCACTTCATTGGTGGTGCTATTTCTTGGAGTTTTTTCTACAATTGTTTCTACCATAGAAGCAAAGTATGTTGTATCCAATGAGGCATGTAAGGAAGCCTTATGGCTCTCTAAATTGGCATGTGACATGGGTGTACCTCAACATGTACCTCATTTACTCAATGATAGTTAAAGTGCTATTACATTGGTTAAGAATGCAGTCTATCATGCAAAGACCAAGAACATTGAGGTGTGGTAACACTTTATTCCTGGTTGCTTAGCCATTGATCACATTTTAACTTAGAAGATTCATTCTCAAGAAAATTCAAGACATGCATCGGCAAAAGCTGTACCACATGATAGCTTTAGATAGTGTTGTCACTTGATCTTGTACTACATAGTCCTTACATTATGTAACATGCCCATCATGTAGGAGGTATAGGTCATATACTCATATTCATATATTCTTTTTCATTCTATATTTTTCTCTATAGGCCATATAGGTCATATTGGCCTTTAGAGGGAAATTGTTACCATTAGTGTTTACATGAAAGGCCAGATGGACACCAATCACTATTCTATACATTTAATTTATATAGCATATAGTGGCTTGTCAGCCAAAAACTTTACGGAGACCACCCGTTTGTGAAACTTGCATACAACAAGCTCATAATCCCTGTTCTCAGTTTTTCGTGTTTTTCAAAGACCCACACAAAAAGAAATAAAGCAGCATTGTGGTGCAATCCAAAAAGACAATCTACACTATGTGGAACTCAAAGGATCCATTTCAACTGGTTGGAGGAGAGTGAAGGAGAGCTCATTTTTGTGTCTACTAATCTAATTAGGTGCAACATTTCTTCAATCATATGAAAATGAGTTTTCTTTCTCAAATTTTGATTTGTGAGTTTCCATCATTATGTGCATCCATATGTCCATTTCAATTTCTTTTTGTTTAATTCACGAAATTTCACAAAGAGCATATTGATGGCCCTTATAAACAAGTATTTTGAAATCCATTCGAATGAAAAAAAGGATGATATTTCTTTTTGTGGAAATTTCGGAAGAAAAACTTGCATCAAGCTTAGTCCATATTATTAGAGAGAACGCATGAATCTTGCATCATAGGTTTCCACTACACGTTTTGATGAGAAAAATAATGGATATCAATATTCTGATTGTAGTTATGGTTCCATTAAGAAAGTGAAAAAGTCCAAGTGAGGTATATCCTATAAACAAGTGAGGTATATCCTATAAATAAGTGCTTTAAGGTTGGTGATATTATTTGGGAATTATCTACTAAAAAATGTTATTAAAATTATTGTTTACTTAAAATGATTAAACTCGTATAGATCAAGTAAGAGAGTAAAAGTGGAAAGGAAAAAAGGGCACCAATAAGTGTTGTGAATGAAAGTTGTTCATAATGAGAATATGTCATTCCTTCATTCCCCTATAACGTTCTTTTAGCCACAAAATTTCTGATTATTATTAGTGCATTCAAAAGTCAAAGAGATGGAGGAAGATATATACCTATGCATATGCATAGATTCATATGTTACAATCAAGACATGTAAGCTATGGTTTATGTTCTCTTGCCAACTACAAATGTCACTAAGAGCATCAATATGAATGATGTGATTAAAACTTATTCTTTTTTTCTTTTGATGCATTTGAGTGTCTCCCTTCTATTGCTAGCATCTCATCATCACTATTTCATAATGATGCACTTAGATTTCAACATAAGATCACATATGTAGTGCACATCTACCAAAATACAAAGAGAGTGGTAAAGAGATAAAGAGAGGGGGAAAAAGAAATAGAAAGGGGAACTAATTATTCAACTATAAAATTATACATCTCTATTAGAAGCCAATCTTGGTAATATCTTAAGAATCCATGCACCTTGAATAAAATAGACGTTATACTATCCTAGATAGGTAAATTTTGTTATATATGATTGATTAGATGTGTATAGCTTTAAGAAAATGATGGAGGGTAGTAGAAATTTGGAGGTCGAGAACATAATGTTTCACCAATAAGAATTACATAAGTCGATATATTTCTTATATTTACACCTCAACTTCTTCTATCCAATAAGTGGGAGTTTGTAGATTTTAACCTTGGTTGACACAAAAACCAAGAAGAGAATATATGGTTTGGGGTCCTATGGTTCTCTACTTTTCATATGTATAACTTTAAAATTATGTTGATTTATGTGAATAACCCTATGAGCTATTACACTAACGATAGTCTCTTTACAATAACTAAAACATCAAGCCAAGGAAAATAGATATAACTAGAATAATTAGTTGCATATTATTGAGAAATAAAGTCATGCTCATAGAATTATGCATGATGAATCCATCTAATTACAAATAAGTAATCTTTGATGCTAGTAGGTTACATGCCCTAGTTCACAGTAAATGTGTGTTGGTGCTGACTTGTTATGATGATCCTTTAAATGTTCTTGGGAAAATTTCCAAACAAATGAGTACAATGCATGTGCTTTTTTGTTTAATTTGATATGAATGATGACTTAAACAACTACCCACCATTTTGTAGGGAAATGGATGGACTGACTACTTTATTCACTTCGAAGTCAAAATTGAATTAAGTTTTTAGGGTCTTATCATTCTGATATCCTTATGCTCAATATATTGTGTATTCCTTTTCCCTGATCAACTAAAACTTAAGTATCGAGCCTAAAAAACCTTGCATCAGTATCATCTCACCAATTGTCCATTGGAACAATATGTTTACAAATTATTTGTTTGAGCAAGTTGGGAGCTAGTTGTTTGAAAATACTCAAGGGTGATTAGGGTGAGAAACATACTATAATATTGGTTAAAACATCTCTTACTAGGCTACTTTCATGTAGATAAACCTTGGACCTCTTAAAAGGTAGCCATCGTACTCGAAAACTCTTATTTGATAACTTCTTGCACTTATATGATGAAAGTATAAGACTTTCCTTAATGAAAGATTGGTAAAAGATTCTCCCCTCTTAATTATATATTGCTTATGCCTTCATATGGTGCACTGACACATGCATGGAGGAAACTATCCTTGATGCATGAAATAAGCTAGCCTATCCATTGATCTCCTCTGTTATGTATCCCCTAGATGCCTATTGAATTTTCTCTCCCTAATAATACAAACTACATTCTGACTCTTTATCAATGCCAAGCATAGCTGAACCAATTTATTAGTAGTAGAAGTCTTTATCTCTCTCTCTCTCTCTCACTCTTTCTACTAAAGTTCATGATCATTTCCTTTCTGTAGTGTGGTTAAAAAATGTGCTCTAATCTTATCACTTGTAATCCACAATGCATAATTGCACTTGCAATTTTGGAAGAGACTCCTTCATGCCCCATCGTTTACTACACCCTTTGATATATGCACCCACATGTGTAATAAGGGAGGAAAACTAGCTCTTTAGAGCTCACGAGCTGGCGGTTGAGGATCTTGTGTATGCACTGCAATTTTTGGTCACAAAAATGAGATTTTATAGCTCAAAAATGCTCTCTAACAACTGACATCGACTGATTTTCTTCCATAGGAAGGCCCTTCTCTGCTGCCGATCTCCTTCGACCTCTTCTGAATTCACTATTGCAGCTACCAGTTGCCCATGTTTGCCATGGACGCTAGTAGCTACAACTTGTCCTTATCAGATTGAATACAAATGTTACTAAGACCATCAATACAGGTGACGTGATTATAATTTCTCGAGCAACAATTCCATATCGTAGAATTCTGTGTTTTCATTCTAGGGTTTTCCATACAGTCCATTCCAATAATGCAAGCATGGTAGGGCAAAAGAATCAGTTCGGGCCTGTCAAAAGCAGGTATTTCATACATCAGCTTGATTCACTCCATTCACTGTCGTAAAGAATCAAATTAGGCATCCTTAACAGTGCGAGAAATTCGCCATTTACATATATAGAGCTGTAGATTCCCGTGCCGGAAAGAAACCTCCGGATTTTGAGTCGCACTCTGGAATTTTATCCACGGACAAAGACGGATACAGATACCATGGATGATTGCTGAAGACGGATGATGATTGCTGACTGCTTATGGAAGTTGGATGTGCGTGTACTGATCTCCACGGTTTATTTCTGTAATCTGTACCTAGTCTCAAGCTAGGCATAGGGATATATAATACTCTTGGACCACTCAACCGATTTCAGCAGGTGCGTTCCTTAAGAACGGTTGCACCTGCATGCAACATCCTCTTGGACCAGCGTAACCTTCACATATATATGCACTCGACACAGATCTTCTGAGTGGAGGTATCTCATCATTGCTGTTAAGAGATTATTTATGTCTATTATGCAGGAGAGCAGGCTATTATAGTTAATGCAGGTGCTTGGAGCACTCAAACGGCCGGCTTTACACAGGTACGACCCTCTCACATAGTTATTGGGAAGACGTCTTATCTTGCCTACAGCAAGTCCTCCATCATCACTTCCCTTTCGTGGATATGTGATATGCGAT